>OU342956.1:6031196-6631196 GCA_910592335.1 Adalia bipunctata
ACTGCCATAACTTCTGTTTTTCAAATTAGAACCCTATTTTTTTATGATTGCGTTGGATTCTGCGAAGAAAAATAGTGATAGCATTCTCAGATGTTCTTATTCCTAAATTCAGTAATTGCCGAGATATTTGAGGTTTTCTGGATTCATGTTGTACGTAGAGTCAAATTCATCGAATCTGAAGAAATTCGATGAATATTTTTATGAAACCATAGTAACAACTAATAATTAGATCTGTCACCTGTGAATTATTAATGGGATCATTTATCTTCTATGGTCACAGAATATTCTCATGCCAACAGATTCGATGACTATTCTTATGCAACCATAGTAACCATTGAAGTAAAATCGAGAAGTAAAGTTATGGTCTAAAATAAGAGCTGTCACTTGTGAATTATTAATGGGATAATTTATCCTCTATGATCACAGAATATTCTCATGCGAAAGATAAGGTGAATTTGACTCTACGTACAACATGAATCCAGAAAAGCTCAAATATCTCGGCAATTACTGAATTTAGGAACAAGAACATCTGTGAATGCTATCACTATTTTTTTCCGCAGAATCCAATGCAGTCATAAAAAAATAGGGTTCTAATTTGAAAAACAGAAGTTATGGCCAATTTTCGATCACAGTTTTCAATACAAAATTTGAAACACCCTGTGATGATATTTATGAAATTCAAAAGATGCATGACCTTTCCACATTCTTCTACTTTGACGTTGTGAGAACGGTTTACACTGAGAATGTTCAGAATAAGAATAATGAACATAACACTGACTATGAATATGCGACATTTTTTCAGGTTTTTTTTCGATATTTTGAAAACTATTCGAATGAATACAATGGTTTTAACAGAAATGTATTCAGCATTGAATACTCAATTATATCAGAAACGAAAATATTGAAAAAAATATTTTTTGAACAAATTTATTTCCACTCCCGGTATAACCGGAAGTGCTCAAGCTCCAAAAATATTTTCGGTCTGTAGAGAATTTCGAACAATATCATAATACCAATTTTCGGATTTCAAATATGTCCAGTTCTCCAGAAACGTCTAATAGGCACTCGACCGTGGGACACCCTGTATGTGATTCGGATATATTTTTGTGGGTTGGGGTCTTTTATGATTGGATAAACATAGGTTAATGCTATTTTGTTCTGTTTGTTTGTTATCATATTATCTATGATGTTTGGGTTGAAACCATTATTAATAGATATTTGTTTAATTATATTTAATTCTTTTGTAAAATTCTGGGAGTTCAAAGGAACATTTAATAATCTATGAATAAAACTATTATAAGCTGCCATTTTTTGTTTATAAGGATGGTTGTAAGTTTTGTGAATAGTGATATCAGTGTGGGTAGGTTTGTGATATATGCTGAATTCGTGAAAACAATTTGATCTTGTAATGGTAATATAAAGAAAGTTAATACTTCGATTCTTCTCTTCTTCGACAGTGAATTTAATTGAAGTGTGTAGATTGTTGATGAAATTTGTAAAAATATTCAGTTGTCTACTGGTACCTTTAAAGCAACAAATGATATCGTCAACGTATCTATACCAATAGAGGAAATATTTGCTTATTGGGTTCGAATGTATTTTGGATTCTAAATCATCCATAAACATTTCGGCTAAAATCGAGCTGAGTGGGTTTCCCATGATAAGTCCTCTAGAATACTTGGCAATAGATTCAGAAATCGCCATCAAGTCTATCACATCTTCTGAAAACCATATTAACCCAAATTTAACGAAATATTGCTGACGGGCTGAAGGACTCCGGTCGATGGCCTTTGACTATGGTCAATAAAATATTAATTCTATAAGCCATTCACATATCTTGGCCGCCATCTCAAACTCTTGAAAAAAAAATAAAAACTTCTGTCGAAACGACTTCAGAGTACCTATACACATTGTTCGATCCTTGGAGCTGGTCCTTTAGGTTCATCCAAATTGAACGAGAAAAATCATGGGAATAGTCCTTTTATCCCTCTATTCAATCAGACAATCACACTTCTTGGCCGCCATCTCAAACTCTTGAAAAAAAAATAAATACTTCTGTCGAAACGGCTTCAGAGTACCTTTACACATAGTTTGATTCTTTGGAGCTGGCCCTTTAGGTCTATCCAAATTGAACGAAAAAAATCATACAAATAGTCCTTCTATTCAATCAGATAATCACAAGTCTTGGCCGCCGTCCTGAACTCATGAAAAAAATTAAAAACTTTTGCCGAAACGGCTTCAGAGTACCTATACGCATACTTTGATCCTTGGAGCTGGCCCTTTAGGGCCATCGAAATTGAACGAAAAAAATCATGGGAATAGTCCTTCTTTCCATCTATTCAATCAACTCTTCACATATCTTGGCCGCCATCTCAAACTCTTGAAAAAAAATAAAAACTTCTGTCGAAACGACTTCAGAGTACCTATACACATAGTTCGATCCTTGGAGCTGGTCCTTTAGGTTCATCCAAATTGAACGAAAAAAATCATGGGAATAGTCCTTCTATTCATCTATTCAATAAGCTATTCACATTTCTTGGCCGCTATCTCAACTTTTGGAAAAAAATATAAAAACTTCCGTCGAAACGACTTCAGAGTGCCTACTGACCGTGGTGGAATAGCAGCGCTTGGAGCCGGCCGGCCGGGAGCTAACATCACCGACGTGGGGAAATATGCCAGGGTAATTATTCAGTAGATTGCAGAGAATTCAAAATAAAGCAATGAAAATAATATATGAGATGGATTACTACACACCGACTCATCAAGTTTTTCAACAGACAAAAATTTGGAATCTAGAAAAAATTAAAATATTTGAACAGACAAAATTCATCTACAACATCAAAAATAAACTGCTCAAAGCCAACCTGACAATAAATTATGTTAATGAATGCCACAATTATAACGTGAGAAACGCTCAAAATCTAAGAAATGATTACTCCAGGACACTAAAGGCACAAAATTCACCGTTAAATGCGAGTGTACGGGCATTCAACACAATACCGAAGAATATAGTTGCCGTTGATGGTACAAAAATTCGTCGCAAGCTCAAGCAGTACATCGAAGCATTGGATTGAGGAAAAACATCTATATTATTTTTTTCTTTTTTTTTATAGAAATTTTATTAATTTCAACACCCCAATGTATACCTGTATTTCCTATATAATGTCCTGTTATTTTACCACCTAATCAGTTCAAATGTAGAACCTGACGAAGCCTCAGTGAGGCGAAACGATCGTTGTTCAAAATTTAAAAAATTGTTTGTGGAAATTAAATTTTATTTACCTGAACATGAATTTCCATCAAGTAAAGACCGAATCCATCAAATATTTCAAATTTTCTCGAGTCTACAGTTTCTGAAAATTTCAAGAATAATTTATTTTTTCGAAATTCTCCGACAGTATCCGTTGATAAAAATATGACGACCAGGAAGCATATTTTCATCAAATCTAGATGCGATTGCTCCAAAAACGTACCTTTGAAAGGCTTGAAAGACAATGACAAGACAATTATCACATTATCGGTATCCTCTTTTCTGTATTGTAATGTAACCGCAACTTGGAACAGACACATTCAAATCTTCCTCTTCTTCCACAATTGAAGAAATTCTCACAAATTACTATTTTATAATCTGAGATGAATTTTTAATTTTCAACTGTCGAATTATTTTTTTTGATCTCCGTAGTAACGATTACCTACTAACGTGAAAATTTTGTTTGAATTGAATTCAGCGTACGATGCTTGTTGCCACGTTGAATCATTGCATCTTTATTGCTCAAAATTTGTAACCGAAGTTTTCTACCAAAACGAAACCCATCAACGATATGTTGAATTTAAATATGTTATTATTAAAGGAATGTAGGAATGGAACAAGATATAGAAAATAAATTGGACACATTTTATTCAAACGTCATTTCCCGAATGTAACGTTTCCTTCTTGAGGTTTACGTTTACATCATAATATCAGTTGAATTATGTTATTATTGCAGTATACATATATTAAATTAAGCCATAACGAACTGCCATAACCTAACCTAACTGCTGAAAAACGATAAGGCCATAAAAATCTGAGGGGGGGCGTAGCCCCCCCTGAACCCCCCCTTGCTAGAGCCCATACCCTCGTTTCAATAGAACGAAAACAGTGCCGACGTCATCAAGAGACAAGGGGATAAATGTCTAAAGCCTAACTTGAACTTACCCAACCCAAACTGCTGAAAAACGATAAGGCCATAAAAATGACGTTTGTAGTTATAAACAAATACTTGTCAATTTTTTATCCAGATCGTTCGATTATTCCCAATTTGTCAGACATATCGGCAGTCACGTGCCAAAAAATCTCTCTGATCTGTGATGTCAATGCCGAACGCGCTTTATGAAGTGAATGTTCCACATGTTTCTGACGTTCATGACAAAGCTAACTATGATCAAATTTTAATTTTTTTTCAATTGGTTCGAGAGATATAGGCGTTTTTGTGATAGCGAATTTATTCTCGTTCAGTCCTTATATCGAACATTTCAATTATTGTAAATTATTGTGGGTTGTTACGTGAAACGAAGCTCTATTGATTAATTCTTCAGGAAAATTTCGGATGTTATGCTCACTTAGCTCGCGTAGAATTGTATCACTTATTGTTTTTCCAAAATCACAGATCGTTATCTTTTGTCGTTCCAAAGTTATTCACATTTCTTTTCAATTTTAGTTTTTCTGATTCACGCTTTCATCTTCGAAAAAAAAGGGTGAACTAATTTATCCTGGTAACATGAAAATGTATCGAAAAATTCGATTCAAAATCATAAAAAATGAAACATTGTGAAACGGTACTTTTAACAACTATCTATTCAACATAACGTAAAATTGATGATTTTGAATATTCAATAATGTGCTTGCCATCATTTGTGTGGTGCAATTTCATTATTGTTGCAGTTTGAAGAGCTCTGCAAAATAGTTATCTTATAACCAGCAAAAAGTGAGCCTGAAAGACAAACGTTTATTCTTTGCCCCACTTAAAAATTGTTAATATGAACGTGACCTAAAAATTAAGGCTGCTAGTGATGTAAATGAGAGGAAAACCCTGGAGATCCAACGAGAATTGCATCAGAGGAAGGCCGAATCGGCAAGAAATAATCTAAGGAATGATTCAAAAAAAGCAGATGGGACTCTACTTATTTGATAACCTACGATTTACAGAAAGATCTTCCTTTTCTAAAATTGACTGTGTCCGTAGCTTATTAAAAGAGGAATTCATACCTATATAATTTTGGTATACACTGCATGAATAACGAAACAGGATATATGTTCGTATGGGATGAAACTGAGGGTGGACTGGGATAACAAGATATAGCAATATGTTTGGTTGAACATTTGAAAGAAAATGCTGCTTCTTTCAAACATGTTATAGCTTACTCAGATTCATGCACAGGACAAAACAGAAACATTAAATCTAGCCTATCACTCCTCAAGCTTGTGCAAACGAAGATATAGGCATCGAGACCATTGATCTTAAATTCTTGGTGTCGGGGCACTCTTATCTTCCCAATGATGGTGAGTTCGGAATTATAGAAAAAGCAGCCCGCAGAACTGACCAAACTTACAGTCCTACCCAATGGGTGGGTAGACATCATCGAAATGTCGAAAAAAAAGCACCACAGTTCAATGTCATTGAGATGCATAGTTTCAATTGCTTAAAAATAAGATCGCTTCGATTCCAAAGAGACCAACCGCTGCAATTCCAATTTAAAGAAACCCTGGCTTCTGACTTCGAATTCTACAAAGTAGATTCATCTAGGTAAACAAGAGGTAGACCTTTGAGGAATTTGGGTACAATACATCAGGACCTACTTTATCTTTCGAGGAGGGTTGTCTCTGCTGCGAAGAAAAAGGATATGCTAGGTTTGTTACCATATATTCCTCCGATATACCATCGATACTACCGCAACCTAACAGTCGAAGTAGCAACCCGATCATCAATGGTAAACAATGAAGAAGATCGATCATCTAGTGATGAAATGCAATTCAACTGATGAAAAAATTTTGAAAACTCATTGTAATAATGAACCAAGTCCAAAAAAATTGTTTTTTTGCGATACAAAAAAGGTGTTAGATGTTAGTTCGAATTTTGACCAATTTTCAACAGATAAGAGCAGAGTTACCAGCTAGCAAAAACCTTCAGCAGTAGAAACTGTGTAAAGTACCTAGTGTGTTATAAATAAAATTCGTGACAATGAAATTTAATATTTCGAAGAAACCATTAAGGAACAACTTCAAAAAGAGAATATGATTCATCAACAAGTAAGTACAAAAATTCAATAATTGTGTCGTCAGGAATTCTCCTGATTTCATTACATTTTGTGCATGAATAAGAGTTTTTGAAAGTTGTTGAGAAGGTATATATTTACGTTGGATATTTCTCAATAATTATAATTATTCTGCGAAATAAAGAAGTTTCTTTTCAACTGTACATTTTTCAATTCATTAATATTCTTTTTTGTTCTCAGAATGGAGAATTGGGTACAAATATGATGGAAATGGATCGAGAAGGAGACCAATTGGGATTAGAGAAAGTAGGTTTATAATGAGTACAAGAAAATTAATCAAAGACCACCAACTTTTGGCTAACATAAGACGTTGATTATTACAAATTCATTCTTCAATTTAATTTTACATTCTATCGCTTCATAAGCCGCCATAAAGATTAATTTCAGTAATTTCTTCCCCTACATATTTTAGTTTTAATATAAAATTTCAGGTGATGAAATACAAAATGAAATTATTTTATTTTTATTTGCAGAAAATTCCTCGCAACAAATTGAAGAAAAACAAGCGAAATTAGAAGAAACTACTGGCAACAAAACAGCCCCACCAAAATGAAGAGAGTTAGTGAAACACTTAGAATTTTTGAAACTATTCAATTCAACAACATTTGAGAATCTTAAAGGCATGCAGTCCATCAGAGTGGGCAAAAGAAATAGAAAACCCGAAAAAAATCCTAAGTTCATTTATGAGAATGAAAAATCACCGGTAAGTTGATATATAAAATTTAGCTAGAACACATTTTATATTTGATAATTTTTTTGCGATACTGAGTTTCACATGCCATGAATATGATTTAGTTCCCAATTCCAATAACATTTTCACGATAGAGAAAAACAAAACTCGTAAACTTTTCATGTGAATGCGAGTAATTGGACCAACAACTAAATTATGACAGCTCGATTATACAACAAACAACCCAATGATAAAAAGTTTCTCAAACATTCTATTAAAGATTATACCAAAATGACTAATAGTCATATGTTACAATAACAATTTCAATTGAATATTTACAATTCTTTTCAGAAGATAAGGAAAATCCACATGAACAAGCAGTTTGCATTGGAGCTAAAATGCCGGTAAGTTAATTTTTGAGCTTTCATGAATTTTCTTCCTAACTGTAAAGACTGATTTTCCCCCTTTCTCAATTTCATAGGTATCTTATCGAAAGTTATGAACCGAAACAATTGAAGATAATTCTTTCATTTTGAATGATCTGAAAGTGATTGATAATTATTGATGTTTTTTATCTTAATTTCTAGGTGCAGTACTTCAATGAGGTGAAATCATGAAAGTTTTCCTGTTATGTATATATGTATATAAATTTTCACTTCAACGACTATTATTGTGTGTCTACTCTGTGAATAATATTTTGTAAATATCTGTAAAAATTCCAATCTTTTTAAAATAAATTAATATATTATAAACCTATTTTTTATTCATCATTCAAAATACCAAACTGAAGGAACAACTTCTTCAGTTGAATATTTTCTCTCAAAAATCCATAAATTAGTTAGAATGAACGATTTTCAGGTAGGTTTAGCACAGAATACCTAACTACACAGAAGCGTCAGTAAGCGTCGGCACTTTGATCTTCAAGGGGCAAATTTTCGTGACCTTCATTCTCTGTTAGGTAGTACATATGTCACTTTTGAGCGGCAAATTTGATTTGAATGGTCAATGGTTCACATAACAAAGGATTTTTAGTTTTTGATTTATCAACAATCAGAATCATACCAAAAAAAAACAAACTTCAGCGGTCCATCGGGAAGTTTAAATTTAATTTTGACATATGTACTACCTAGCATGGCAGAAGCGTCATCCCATAGAGTGACGCTTCTGTGTAGTTAGGTATTCTGTGGGTTTAGTAAGTAGAAACAATTCAATTTTATCTCATGTACAGGGTGGGGCAGAAGAACCTATCCGATTTCAAATCCCTTTTTCTCAGAAGAGAGAGCAGGTAGAGTAGTGGGGTAAAAACCGTTAGAAAGCTGGTTTTATGCCATTTGTCAGTAGTCAACATGCCTTGGTCTGGTGAACATCGTGCTTTTGTTATTGAGCGGTTTATCGAATGCGGCGGTTCGATAATTGCTACACAACGTGCTTTTCGAATTCATTTCGGACTCGGGCGTCATGATCCTGTTCCACATCACGCTACGATTAAAGTGTGGGTGTCAAATTTTAGACAGACGAGTTCAGCATTGAAAAAGAAGTCGCCTGGACGTCCCAGGACAGCAACAGGACCTGAAAACGTGGCCAATGTGAGAGCCGCGATTGAACGGTGAAAGTCATGGAAAGCTACCGCGAGCGCCTAAATAAGTGTATCCGCTCCCAAGGACGACATTTGAGTGATGTGCTTTTCAAAACTTAAATTTAAAAATGGCATAAAATTTGCGATATGTTAATAAAAAAAATTTTTTGACAAGCTGAGTGGTTTTAATTTTATAACGTTTCGAAATCGGATAGGTTTTTCTGCCCCTGTATTTTTTCAAATATTAAAGCATTGGACGTATTTGTGAATAACTTCAGTTTTCTACTATTTTGAGATCAATTGAAATTCTAGATAGCAACATATGAAGCGAATAAAAAATAATGAATTTATGGATTTACTCGGCAAAATTGATGAGTGGGAAAAAAATGTTAAATTTACTAAGATGAAGGACTTCACTTTCAGATCGATGTTGAAATAGTTTGTGTTCGTCAATTTGTATTGTGGCGAATCAATGCCACGCGTGTAGAAATCTGCTCACGCCTTTCACACGCCGTCCGCGCTTCAGCACTTGTTCGGCAGAGGCCACCTCCCCCCTAAGCAGCCCGGGTACTTCGGATCAATTTCCTTTATAGACCGACCACGACTTATACTCACTACCCTCGCTCGCTTCGAGCAGGGCAGCTGTAACACATACGTCATTGGCAGGCCTCGCTTATATTAGCCAATCTGATGAGTCCATCGAGAGCGAGGCTGGGACGAAACGTAGCCCCATTCCGATTCACTTTCAAGGCACTCCAGAGGTACCTATACAGTTCATTGTGCGAACAGTTCAAAGTTGTGTTTTCGTTTCGAATAGTTTTGAGAAACTGTCCCAGTGATTTTCAAGATAATAACCATCCTTCAATATGAATCATAAGGCCGTTGCCGTTGACACCGAAGGAAACACTCCTAGACTATATAGTAGTATACTCAAAGGATATACTAACACTGCACTCCACACCGCAGTTCGAGAAAATGACGAACCCAAGCCCTAGAACTCCTTCAGAAAGGAGCGGACCCTAACAAGAAAAACGATTCTCGTGACACTACAGTTCACGAGGCAGTCCTGCAAGGAAGATTCAAGATCCTGAAGCTCCTTGTTGAACACAGAGGAGACATAAACACGACGGGAAGTCATGGTAGACTGCCCCTTCATATGGTAACCTCCTCCAAACACGAAGATTTCATGGACGCGGTTTTAGCTTGCGATCCAGACGTCAACAAGAAGGACGGCTCCAGCACCCCTGTTCTTATTTATTACGTCCACAAACATTACAACAGGGTAAGGGATATCCTGAGACTGCTTGAGAGTGGCAGTAATCTCAACATCAAAAACATCAATGGATGGAACTGCCTACACTTCATAGCCTCCGAATGGGATACGAGTAAGGCAACGTTAACCAGACTTCTTTTGCAATATGGGATTGACATAAACGCTGAACTCTAGTTCACGAGGCAGTCCTGCAAGGAAGATTCAAGATCCTGAAGCTCCTTTTTGAAAACGGAGGAGACATAAACATGACGGGAAGTCATGGTAGGCTATCCCTCCAAATGGTAACCTCCTCCAAAAACGAAGATTTCATGGACGCGGTTTTAGCTTGCGATCCAGACGTCAACAAGAAGGACGGCTCCGGCACCCCTGTTCTTATTTATTACGTCCACAAACATTACAACAGGGTAAGGGATATCCTGAGACTGCTTGAGAGTGGCAGTAATCTCAACATCAAAAACATCAATGGATGGAACTGCCTACACTTCATAGCCTCCGAATGGGATACGAGTAAGGCAACGTTAACCAGACTTCTTTTGCAATATGGGATTGACATAAACGCTGAAACGCTGAACTCCAGTTCACGAAGCAGTCCTGCAAGGAAGATTCAAGATCCTGAAGCTCCTTGTTGAAAACGGAGGAGACATAAACATGACGGGGTCGACATATACATGCGGACTCTGTTCACTCAGTTGTCCGACGGTCCCTGTGTTGGCCGCCCGAACATCAGGCAAGAACCGAGTCGACATGCGCGGTTCCTGAATAGAGACCGGGAACGGTCTCTCCGATACAGGCGCGTCCAGCAAATGTACAGGAAGGACCGCGCGGCTCTGGCACGGGGTATCATTAATGATACTCCTGTGGGAGGCCATACGTTTTCCTCTGCCCAGTCCGCTGAGGCAGAATTTGGGGCCATTTTCAGTATGCCCTCTTGTTGCGATAGGGAAGATATTAGAGACGCACAGAGACCAATGGACCTGGCGGACCCAATCTCCGAAGTGGAGGTCAATTGGGCCCTAACCTCGTCTAAGTCGCCTTCCTCTGGGGTCGATGGTCTCCGGATCAAAGACCTCAAGAAGGTTCCTCTTAAGAGACTTGTGTTACTCTTCAATATTATGTTTCTCTTCGGCGCTACGCCGACTTACTTAAAGAGAAACCGTACCATCTTAATCCCTAAGAGTGGCGATTTGACTGAAGTGGATAATTGGCGCCCGATCACGATTACCCCAATCGTTGTGAGGGTGCTAAATCGAATAGTGGGACGACGTTTTGGATCCGTTCCTCTCCATGGAAACCAGAGAGGATTTACATCTGTTGACGGAGTTCTACTGAATAATCTGACTCTCCAAGCTCTAATCAAGGAAAGACGCCAGGGTTTAAAACCCTACAACATCATAAGTGTCGATGTCCGCAAGGCCTTCGACACTGTCTCCCAGCGTTCCATCGTACGAGCAATGAAGCGCTTTGGGATAGATGAGGTGACGACTAGGTATGTGGAGGACTCTTTCGAGGACTCCTCTACCATGATCGAGCTGGGTAGTGGTAAGACTGATGAGATACCAATTAGGAGAGGTGTTAAGCAGGGAGATACGCTGTCGCCTCTCCTACTCAACCTTGTGTTGGACGAGCTGATATGCGAACTCGAAGAGGCGGGTGACAGCTTGCCCGTTGGAGCGCTCCAGAGAGTGGCGGTGATAGGTTATGCCGATGATCTGCTGCTTATGGCCGAGTCCCCTAGGGCGGCGAATCGACAGCTCAAAAAGGTTGTAGAGTTTTTCGAGAGGAGGGGGATGACTCTTAACCCGTCAAAGTGCACCGCATTATGTCCGGGTCAATCGCGGTAACAAGCACGCCTACTCGATTACTCGACCCCTCTATTATGTAGGGGGGTTGCCGCTTCGGCAGCTGCAGCCCGGCGAGATGTTTCGCTACCTTGGGGCGAACTACGGATTAATGGGCCAGTGTAAACTCGTTCTTGACGATATTAACATTCAGCTCAGACGGATAGGTGCTGCGCCACTGAAACCGCAGCAAAAATTGGAATTTCTAAAGGTCTATCTGCTGCCTAAATTTTACCACCTACTTCAATCGCCCGTCATTACACTTAAGACCCTGAAGTACATCGACAGGGTCGTGCGGGTTGCTGTTCGCAGCTTCCTGCATTTGAACAGGACCTGCGCAGAAGCCTTTATTCACGCTCCCGTTCGGGAGCGCGGGCTCGGTGTAACATGCTTTGCGGAGCATATACCGGCTACCCTCCGGAACCGAATCACGAAAGTGATGATTAATGCCGACCCGTTAACGTCGGCAATATTCTCGTTGGACTATTGCGTCCGATTTAGAAATAAGTTGGACAATTGGACCAGCGAGAGTGGTGGGAGCATGAGAGTGCTGGCGCAGAGAATGTCCGAGAGGCTTGAGTCAGGCTACTCGGGCAATGGACTGAGGCAAGGAAGTAATTATCCGTGCTCGAGCGATTGGGTTCCTAACCCGCCGCCCTTTTGGAATGGCGCTGATTACGTCAGAGCCGTCCAACTTCGAGGCAACCTATTGCCAACCCGAGGTATCCCCTCCAATCCTGTACAGGACAGAGTGTGCAGGATGGGTTGCAACAGAACTGAGTCCTTGAGCCATGTGTTGCAGAAATGTCCTGCCGCACATTGGCCAAGGATTCGTCGACACGATCATCTTGTCGACTATATCCGCCAGGTTGCCGAGAAAAAGGGGTGGATCGTGGAAGTGGAGCCTCGAATTCGATGCGCGGATGGTGCTCTGAAAATTCCTGATCTCGTGCTGCATCAGGGTTCTCGGTTAGTCGTCGTGGATGCGACGGTCTCCTGGGAGGGGCCCAACCCCCTATCCGTGGCCGCTCAGAATAAAGTTGCCCCTTATAGCGAGCCACGGTTTATCAACGCCTTAAAAGACAGGCACCCTGGGGCCATAATCGTAGTCGCTCCTCTAGTAGTGGGAGCTAGAGGTACCTGGTGCGCGGAGAACGCGGTGCTCTCGAGCATCCTGAACTTCACGCATCAGGAAATAAGATCATTTGTGACGAAGACCATTAAGGGCAGCTTGATGGTCTGGAAACACTTTATGAAAGTCTCCTAGGTGAGATGCTGGGGGAAAGCTGGCTGACATCTCTCCGAGCGGGGTGAAACGGACTTGACACTTACCTTATGGCCGACGTTTTCGATCCTTTTGGGTCGGCCTGTAAATAGTCTTAACTAATTTATTATATTTATCGCTTTTAACTAACTTATTGGGTAGTGTCTCGCCGTTCTCCGTTTGGGAGGACTTTTATTTATACATTATGTGTAGTATAGCTCAAATTTTATTAAACTCTACTTTGAGTTTTTAACATGTGGCTCAATTCAAGTTAATATATGATCTTACGAAGATTTCATGGACGGGGTTTTAGCTTGCGATCCAGACGTCAACAAGAAGGACGGCTCCGGCACCCCTGTTCATATTTATTACGTCCACGAACATTACAACAGGGTGAGGGATATCCTGAGACTGATTGAGAGTGGCAGTAATACCAACATCAAAAACATCAATGGATGGAACTGCCTACACTTCATAGCCTCCGAATGGAATACGAGTGAGGCAACGTTAACCAGACTTCTTTTGCAATATGGGATTGACATAAACGCTGAAACGCTGAAAGGGGGAATTAACAGCTAAACTTTCGTCCCCACATACGATGTCTAGATCAACCTTCGAGGTAACTTCTCAGGTCTCCAGGCATCGTCCACTGTATCATGACCAGTAGTTGTCCTGTTCACTGAGGGGGAGTCATGTGGCGACTCAATGCCACGCGTGTAGAAATCTGATCACGCCTTTCACACGCCGCCCGCGCTTCAGCACATGTTCGACAGAGGGCACCTCCCCCTAAGCAGCCCGGGTACTTCGGATCAATTTCCTTTATAGACCGACCACGTCTTATACTCAGTACCCTCGCTCAACAAGAAGGACGGCTCCGGCACCCCTGATCTTATTTATTACGCCCACGAACATTACAACAGGGTGAGGGAAATCCTGAGACTGCTTGAGAGTGGCAGTAATGCCAACATCAAAACATCAATGGATGGAACTGCCTACACTTCATAGTCTCCGAATGGGATACGAGTAAGGCAACGTTAACCAGACTTCTTTTGTAATATGGGATTGACATAAACGCTGAAACGCTGAAAGGGTTGACCGCCCTCCAACTGGCCTTGGTGACCCCGACGTGATCGGGTATGGGGAATTAACAGCTGAACTTTCGTCCCCACATGTCTGGATAAACCTTTGAGGTAACATCTCAGGTCTCCAGGCATCGTCCACTGTATCATGACCAGTTGTCCTGTTCACTGGGGGAGAGTCATTTGGCAACTCGATGCCACGCGTGTAGAAATCTGCTCACGCCGCCCGCGCCTCAGCACGTGCTCGGCAGAGGGCACCTCCCCCTAAGCAGCCCGGATACTTCAGATCAATTTCCTTTATAGACCGACGACGTCTTATACTCAGTACCCTCGCTCGCTTCGAGCAGGGCAGTTGTTACACCACCGTCATTGGCAGGCCTCGTTACATTAGCCAATCTGATGAGTCCATCGTAAGCAAGGCTGGGACGAAACGTAGCCCCATCCCGATTCACTTTCAAGGCACCCCAGAGGTACCTATACAGTTCAGTGTGCGAACAGTTCAAAGTTGTGTTTTCGTTCCGAATAGTTTTGAGAAACTGTCTCAGTGATTTTCAAGATGATAACCATCCTTCAATATGAATCATAAGGCCGTTGCTGTTGACTCCGAAGGAAACACTCCAAGACTATATTACGATTATTCAACCAAAAATTCTCAAATCCTTCTTGTGCCAAAGCATAGAACACATAAATTTGAATGTTCTCCTTTGTTTCAGAGCATTAAATTATATAATCATTTACCATCCTCTGTGAAGTCTATGAATATACATTCAAGAATGAAGTTAAGAACATGTTATTGTCGAAATGTTTCTACTCGCTACGAGAGTATTTATCCGATTCCTTTAGATCATAGTACTTAGAATTAGATTTATATATTTTTTGAAATCACCTTTTTTGACTTGTCCTATACATGTAGTGTCTTTCAGGATTAATAAATTATGTTATGTTATGTTATAGCAGTATACTCAAAGGATATACTAACACTGCACTCCACACCGCAGTTCGAGAAAATGACGAACCCAAAGTCCCAGAACTCCTTCAGAAAGGAACGGACCCCAACAAGAAAAACGTTAACCAGACTTCTTTTGCAATATGGGATTGACATAAACGCTGAACTCCAGTTCACGAGGCAGTCCTGCAAGGAAGATTCAAGATCCTGAAGCTCCTTGTTGAAAACAGATGAGACAAAAACACGACGGGAAGTCATGGTAGGCTGCCCCTCCAAATGGTAACCTCCTCCAAACACGAAGATTTCATGGACGCGGTTTTAGCTTGCGATCCAGACGTCAACAAGAAGGACGGCTCCGGCACCCCTGTTCTTATTTATTACGTCCACGAACATTACAACAGGGTGAGGGATATCCTGAGACTGATTGAGAGTGGCAGTAATACCAACATCAAAAACATCAATGGATGGAACTGCCTACACTTAATAGCCTCCGAATGGGATATGAGTAAGGCAACGTTAACCAGACTTCTTTTGCAATATGGAATTGACATAAACGCTAAAACGCTGAAAGGGTTGACCGCCCTCCAACTGGACTTGGTGACCCCGACGTGATCGGGTATGGGGAATTAACAGCTAAACTTTCGTCCCCACATACGATGTCTGGATCAACCTTCGAGGTAACTTCTCAGGTCTCCAGGCATCGTCCACTGTATCATGACCAGTTGTCCTGTTCGCTGGGGGAGAGTCATGTGGCGACTCAATGCCACGCGTGTAGAAATCTGCTCATGCCCTCCACACGCCGCCCGCGCTTTAGCACATGTTCGTCAGAGGGCACCTCCCCCTAAGCAGCCTGGGTACCTCGGATCAATTTCCTTTATAGACCGACCACGTCTTATACTCAGTACCCTCGCTCGCTTCGAGCAGGGCAGCTGTAACATCTACTTCATTGGCAGGCCTCGCTTACATAAGCCAATCTGATGAGTCCCATGGTCAACGAGGCTGGGACGAAACGTAGCCCCATCCCGATTCCCAAATGGTAGCAACACGCTATAGTATAATGGTTCCGTAATTAAACTAATCATTTAAATGAAGTACATTTTCATTATAGGTGTACTCAGGTGGGTGAAGCGCCAGAACTAAACCAGGCAACACACGATTCATAATACACTTACGTCCTCTCCACTTTTAAATGGCTGCCATAATCGTACGATTCAGCTACGACATACGTCGAAGTGGATTGAAATGACAATTTTGACGTATGAATAAAATAAGTGGAGTGATGTAAACAAGTGAGTGGAGAATTAAATGGGCAAAAATTTCATAAATAGTGATTTAAGGATCAAGAGGATATAATCGAATTATTCTTTGTCAGGCTTATTTTCTTCTCGCGACTTGTAACGATATTATAGGTCGGAATTTTTATTTTGGATGAATGATTGCCTCGAACAATTTTCTCTAGAACCTACAGAACATACATTAATTGTAGAGAATTCTATTTAAAAGGTGAGTTGTCGATCTAATATTTTCTGATTAAGAAGTTAATTTGGTTAATTTTGATGCAAAGTCCCTGTTTGAAGCACTTATAAGTTAACTGACTTGAAATATAATGATCTGCAAATTCTGTTCATCTCAAGCTTGTATCTTATCCAGATATTTACAAATGTTCAAAGATAATTACTGACTACTTAAAACCATTCTCATTCAAAATAAAACTGGCATACCTATCAAGAAATCAGGTCTCCAATCATGTTTTAATGATGAGTGTTACCGATTATAATATTACCTGATTGAAAGCATCTCTCAGATGTTAGTTTCTCTAAAACTTTTTTTCTCTTTTCAGTGACATCAATGAACCTGTTCTCAATAAACAGCAAATATATCTGTCTGCTTTTTGAGCAAAAACGAATTCACCTGACGATGACTTCTTGTATGGAAACCAATGTGAATGTGATCCCTGAACAATTGTGATGATTCATTGTGGTCGTGAAAGGGATAATTGTGATAAATAATATCAGAGAAGATATATTCCGACCTTCTAATGAATATATTCGAATGTATTTACCATATTGTGAAGCTAAATAAATGAATTTTATGGTAACTCGGTTTTATTTGAAATAACAAAGAATATTTCACTTCCCAAGAATTTTCGTTACTTTTGAAGTCAACGAAAAACTTTGGAAGTGAAAATTTACAGGACAAAATTATTATTTGATAAAGCTCAAAAGCCGAAACTTTTTGGGTCGGTAAAGAAGGTTTCTGTAATATCTTCAATTCTCCACTTTTAAATGGCGGCTCAGCCATTTCTGTGGTTTGAACTGTCATTGGTGTTGCCATAGTTTTGTAGGGAGGTAGCATTTCTTTTATTAGATGTTCTGTGGGTGTACTAACCTTCTCTAGTCAAGGAGTAACATTGAGTAACAGCTATGTGGATTGCGTCAGAAAAAGGTTTTCGTGAAAAATGGAATTCTCCAAACGCGATCGCTGCCATTAGCGGTCTTTACACATACACGCTTTCCGTACGGAAAGGCCTGAAATAGGAAAGAGCGAAGTAAAGCGCGTATGTGTAAAGGGCAGGTTTGCGCTATCCCTATGGATTTGCGCGATGGTATTACTCGCACGCTTTCCTCGAAGTCCCAGGAGTGTGGGAAAGCGTGTATGTGTAAAGGCCGCTATTCATGGAAAACATGCACCACCGCAAAGTGGTTCAAATTTCTTATGCTATAAAAAGCACTTCAGTTTGGTACTGTTAGCTTTGTTAACGCAAATGGGAAATTCCTAGTTGTAGATTACTAGATTTCGGTGCTTTTGGTGAAAATTCTGATTCTAGTATTTTGGAGAATTTCGAGTTCGGGCAAATGTTCGCAGGATGGCTCTAAATATACCTCCACGAAAAATACCACGGGTGCGCATGTTATCATCGGTGATGAGGCTTTCCTATTATGCACCTAGATGATACGACCATACTCAGGCGACGACTTCCAAAGAATTGAAGAGAAAGTGTTTAACTGTAGGCTGAGTCGTGCGGGAAATACTGTAAAAAATACGTTCGGAATATTGACAAGAAAATTCAGAATTTTTGAACGTTGATTGTCTACGCACGAAGAACATATTTCAACTGATGTAACGGCCACATGCTGTTTTTGCACAGCTTCCTGAGAAATGACACATGCCACTGGACAGAAAAATGATTCAAATTTATCTATTGGGGAAATCACAGGAATGAAAAACCTAAGGAATGTAGGTCGTAATTCACGCACAGATGCTTTAGTAGTGCGAGATAGCTTTCAAAGCTATTTCAACTCCGAAGCAGGGTCGATAAAATGGCAATTGAAAAGAGTTGTATGTATGTAAGATTTCATCCTCATCAATTGTACATAATTGTTAAATATCTCTGTAATTTTTGAATTTCGCGTGTGGAACGCTTTGTATTGTCGCAAAGATAATTAAGCCTGGCATTTTTGGCTTTGCGTTCGATGATGTCCATGCGTGAGCTTTTCGAGTCCCGTATGTGGAACATTCATCTTATAATTGAAAGGAATCCATGAGTGCAATATGAGATTTTGCAGTTGTAGGTACCATTTCTCAGAATAAGATAAAGTTTCTTGGTAGCTTATCATCCCTGGTGGCCCGATGCCACCTAGGATGTACGATACTCGAAGATGCACTTGGCTCTTGCTCATTGGATTAGCGAGTCGTACGAGAAGTAACGTAAAGGGTAATTGGGGTAGTGAAAGCAGTTGATATTCAGTCGTGAGTTGAGGACAGAGTTCCTACGGGAGGTAGTTAGAGAAGGAATTATATCGTCAAGACGTTATAAGATCACTTAATCTGTTCGGCGAAAATACGTTTTTTTCTCACGAAGTCCAGTAAATGCAGATCCAAGTGTAAATAATTGTGTAAGGACTGTGAATGAACTGTATTTGGGCAGTTTGATTTTTATTGGTTCTTGAGAGAACTGCAGGAAGACGATAGACGTAAAATATAATTAATATAGGTTTGGCAACCAAAGCGAAGGTCATATTTTTAGACGACCGAAAGCCAACCTACATGTTTATAATAATAGTGATGCACAAACTTATCATTTTCATTCAATCGGTCTCTAATGTCCTCCCATATATTATACCTTCTTTGTTGATTGGAATAATTAGGGTAATTTATATTATAAAGCTCTTCATTATCTTTCACAATTGCAATTAGTCGTTCCGCGTTCATGTTTTGAGTCAAAACTTTTGACAAAACAACGCATGTGCCAGTGGACAGTGACCTTCATTTATAGCGAGCACAATGCTGTCTTAGAGAGCCAACTGACACCCATGATAAAACCCATGCTTGGTATAGATCAAACTAATAACAATTGGTCTGAATGTGCCGAGTTTCTGAAAACAGTTAACGATAGGTTTGATGTATTCAATTCCAAGGTTCCATGTAGGGATTCAAGAAACTCCATCGAAGCCTATGGTTTGGCTCTAAAGGATCAAAATGATATTTTGAATAAACTGAAAGGCACAACCATAGAAATGAGGAAAGTTGGTGTTAATTCTTCACTTCCCTTTCAAAAGGGAATAATTATAAGTATAGACTCTTAAAAAAATCTATTTTTCGACAGGAAGGAAGATTTCGAAATATCGTATTTATTAAACATACCATCTCAATCAAGATCCTCTTGAAGGTCTATTTTCAATTATGAGAGCAATTGGGGGATTGCACGATCATCCAACTCCTCTTCAGTTCAAGTATCGTCTCCGGAATTATCTGATGGGACGAAATTATGAAATCATTTCAGGGTCAGCAAATGTTACTCTGGCTCAAGGGGAATCAGAAATTGCATCAAATATAGTACCAGAGGGAAAATCGTATACAGCTTTAAATAATGTCAACAATTCTGAAGAACAAAGAAGTGAAGCAGTTGTTACTGGGCAGATGTTAAGTGCTTTGGATACATCCTCTGAATGTGAGTTCTGAATCGCTGGATGTTAGTGGTTTGGAAAGCTTGGCAGGTTTAATTGCGTTCAAATTGGAGAAAGAGAAGGGAACACTAGGCTACATTGCAGACGGCAGTGATTCTTCCTTTTCTTGGACGAACCATTTATCTGAAGGCGGACTGCAAAAACCCACGGAATATTTTCTCACAAAATGTAAAGAGCTTGACGATATTTTCTGTAAATTCAATAGTGACAGTATAACAATTTCCAAAAATTATATGAAACAGTTGAAACAATTAGTCAACAATGTAAATTCAAGTGATGAAGCCAAAAGCTTATTTTTCAGATGTAAGATGTATTTTCGTATGAGAGTTCTCAATGAAAACATGCAATACTCTTTTTTATTATTCTGTTTTGATTTTTCTCTTTTCTTTTCCCCAAATGATTGTTTATCTATAAGATGATTTTTCTCATTCCGAATACGACTTTGAAGTTGCGGTTTATTTTTTCGTTGCACTCAATGAAGATTGAAGTTCTAATTTCTTTGCATTCATGTTGGCTGTCAGTGTTTGAAGCTATACTAAATGCAAAAGTTTTTTTGAAGGGAAAAATATGCGGCTGAAGTAGAAGCAGAGGAAACTCTCGAAAAGGAGAATAATCCTCCTACAGAGGTTATGAAACACAGCGCCACGAAAGTAAAAAAATCTAAAGGTGTAAATAAACCCAAAAAATCGAAAAAACTAGCTCCTCTCATGAATGAATGTCTAGGCGAATACAAATATAGATATAAAAAATTGTGTTGAAATGTTGTAATTGTTATTTTATTAGTGAGAATAGTGTCTAGATGATTTTTTCTTCTTATAAAATAAATATTTACTTCGAATGTTTGTTTTTTTTTATATTTAGCCCTGAAACCTGAATAAAAAACTTCAAATGAGAAATTTATAGAAGCAATATCCTAAGGTAAGTAGCTTTTGTACCGTTTTCATATTTAATAATTTGGCGCTGTTCTCGATCTGTTACTGGCCATCACAATCACTTTCTTTCTCATCTATTTGCGAAACAGTAATTTGGTGAATACGAAATATTTGGAAAGTGACGACTGGGATATATTCATGAGTGGTTCAATAAATTTTTAATACATTCTATCTACCTGCCGATTCTCCTGAATTTCTAAACGATTTCGAATGGTCGTTGAATTTCATTTTAATGTTATTTATTTGGCGTGAATCAATTTGGCGGAGATGCCCGGGAAGGTTTCCGAGGAACTTTGTAGGCACTTGCGGATATTTATCCTTCAAAGTTCGGATCTGTTGAATGTCCTTATTGTAATAAACAGTTGAAGCATGGAATCAATTTTTGTCAATGCTTTTTAAGTTTGAGAATTCACCCTCATTTCAAATTTCTTGACTACTTTTACGATTTGAATCGTTTTACTCAAGGGTGTACAGTAGTTTCATTCCACCAATGCTTCTCAATGCTAATTTTGAGACATTTCAATTCGAAATTGGCACAATGGATTCATTTCATTTTCGTAGTGACCTTCATTTATAGCGAGCACAATGCTGTCGTAGAGAGCCAACTGACACCCATGATAAAACCCATGCTTGGTATAGATCAAACTAATAACAATTGGTCTGAATGTGCCGAGTTTCTGAAAACAGTTAACGATAGGTTTGATGGATTCAAATCCAAGGTTCCATGTAGGGATTCAAGAAACTCCATCGAAGCCTATAGTTTGGCTCTAAAGGATCAAAATGATATTTCGAATAAAATGAAGGACACAACCATAGAAATGAGGAAAGTTGGTGTTAATTCATTACTTCCCTTTCAAAAGGGAATAATTATAAGTTTAGACTCTCAAAAATAGTATATTATATTATAAGGATTAAAAGTGCATATTTTTTTTACGAGCAATGTTTGCAGTTGCGAGGCGGAGCGCAGCGCAGCCGAGCGAATGCAAAATTGCGAGTAAAAATAGGCACTTTTAGTCCGTATGATATATACTATTTTTTCTCCAACCCAGTCAAATATCTGGTATTGTTGGTAAATATTGATTGTCAAGTAGACGTCAGTAGACTTCAAATTTCAATTAGAGAGCTCAAATGCAATCACTTTTAGTCCAAGGATTAAAAGTAGCGTTTTTAATCCTAGGATTAAAAGTGTTGCTATGCAACGAGCAAATTTTTGTACGGTAAGGGAATTGATGGCTTTTGCACCAGAAAATAGTACAAAAATGTCAACATTTTTCGATGGTTGGAGAAAAAATCTATTTTTCGACAGGAAGGAAGATTTCGAAATATCGTATTTATTAACATACCATCTCAATCAAGATCCTCTCGAAGGTTTCTTTTCAATTATGAGAGCAATTGGGGGATTGCACGATCATCCAACTCCTCTTCAGTTCAAGTATCGCCTGCGGAATTATCTGATGGGACGAAATGATTAAATCATTTCAGGGTCAGCAAAGTTACTCTGGCTCAACGATATCCCGGGTGGCTCGGAAGTATTATTGGCCAGGGATGTTCAGGGAAGTTGCGCAGTACGTCCGGGGGTGTACGAGGTGTCAACGGTACAAGGTTAGCCAACAGAAACCTGCAGGCAAGATGCAGCCGTACACAATTACCGAGCCGTGGAATACCGTCAGCACAGATCTTATCGGTCCGTTGCCCCGGTCTAGGAAGGGAAACGTTTTCCTTGTGATGTTCCAGGATAGGTTTTCTAAATGGATAGAGTGTAAACCTCTTAGGAAAGCCACAGGTAGAGGAGTCTTCCAAGCCTTTTATGAGCAAGTTGTCCTGAAATTTGGTAGCCCATCAGTCGTGATCAGCGACAACGGCTCCCAGTTTGACTGTCGACTATTCAAAGGCAACCTCCAGGAGTTAGGAATCAAACATAAGTTTGCACCCGTTTATTCTCCGCAGTGCAACCCGGTGGAAAGAGCTAACAGGACGATCAAAACGATGATAGCTCAGTTCTGCGAGGCTGACCACCGTAACTGGGATGAAAAGATCGGAGAATTGGCTTTCGCCCTCAATTCGGCGAAGCATGATTCTACAGGGTTCTCGCCAGCATTTCTCAACTTCGGCAGAGAGATTCACCCTCCAACAGCCAGCCGAGTTTCGAGGAAATCCCGATGATGAAGATCAGGAGGAAGCCGCCGTGGAACGCCCGGAAGAAATAGCCCAGTATGCAAACCGTTTACGCCGCCTCCAGGAGACTTACGAATTCGTCCGGTTGCAGCTGTCCCGAGCCTTTTCACAGCAGCGCCATTACTATAACCTACGCCGTAGAGAATGGTCCTGTAGGTTGGGAGACAAGGTTTGGCGTAGGGAACGCCCGCTGTCATCGGCGGCAGACAGCTTTGCGTCCAAGCTCGCCCCGAAATATTCCGGTCCGTATACCGTGACGAAAGTCATATCTCCCGTAGTTTACGATCTGAAAGGTCAGTTTGGTAAACGTATCCGTAACATTCATATCAAGGACTTAAAACCGTGGCGCGGAGGTGAGGAAAGCGTGACAAATCCATCCCCTGTTATTCCCGAACCCCAGGGGTAAGGGGGTCTATCATCCGATACACAACGCCGCTAATTGTACTCCATTCCGTCCGTTCTGTTGCAGATCATGGAAGCCCCGCAGGTTATCTCCATCTCTGATTCTGGCGAAGACGAGAGTCCGGTAGACGCCTCCGCCGAGGAAGAGATTGTTTTTAAAACGGTCCGGTTGCTGGGAAAAGGTGGTTTCGGCAATGTGTATGAAGCCGTCCGAACGACTGACGGGGCTAACGTCGCGATCAAAGTGGCGGAGGCCAACGAGTTAGCAGTACAGGAAGGGGCCCTCCTACAAAAGATCCGACACTGGAACGTCTCCCGATTTTTGATGGAAGGTTTAGACGGCGACAGATACCTCTTAGGAACCGAGCTCATAGAAGAGGATTTGTGGGCCTACGTGAAGCGTAACGGACCGTTGCCGGAGGAAAGGGTCCGTCATGTCATGGGACAGGCCATGGCGGGACTTGCAGCATGTCACCAACTGGGGATCCTGCACCGAGATGTGAAGCCCGACAACATCCTAGTAAAGGCCGAGAGGGTGTGCATGACAGATTTCGGTCTCGCCGTCGAATTGCCCACGCCTCAATCCACCGTCACCGGCTATGCAGGCACCGTCCCGTACATGGCACCCGAAATTCTGCTCGAACAACCGTACGGATTTCCAGTGGACATGTGGGCGATGGGAATGGTCGCGATATTTGTCTCGACCGGATTGTCCCCATTCCGTTTCGACGAACGCGCGACAGAAAGAATTATTGCATTAGAGGGACAATTTCGGGGTCCCGAATTGGAGGCCGTGCCTCCCAACTTGCGAGAAGGGATTAGTGGGCTGCTGAAGGTGGATCCAGAGACCAGGACAACCGTAGGGGAACGAAAAGCCCTATTCGGTCGCGACTCTTCCCGTCGTAGTCGAGACCCTCGACACGGACCAACGCCTGGAACCAGCGGGCCGTCACCAGAGTCAAGTTTCTTCACGAAGAAGGTGGGGCAATCATTCCAGGACGCGCTGCATCAGCAGGTCGGCTCTACATGGACGCCCAGCTTCCGGAAGAGACTATTGCAATATCGTCCGCCGAACGACCGGAAGAGAATCCGCATCCACTTTGAGCTCCCGAATGGAGCCGTGCGGGCCGTCAACATCCCCAGGAAGTAAACAGGTGGTTATGGGTCGACTTTGCCGTCCGTGATGACCTTCGCGATAGGCGGGGTGGGACGAAAACTTTAACACAAAATCACTTTCATTCGTACGTTTGTAACAACCTCCTGTTTCAGATATGAGTAGTCGCCAGTACCCGTTAGCGGAGGAATGCCGTTCAATGGATGTCGTCACCTTCACCCCGTCCGAAGGTGAAAACGAGGAATGGGACATAGGCGAGTGGAATCTGGACGAATTTTTAATCAGGTCCGACGAAGGAGAAGAAAAGAAGAAGCACAGTCCCGTGAATAGTCCGCCACCGATCATCTCCACCATACCAGATCCAGTGCAACCCCGAGATGAATCTCCACTGCCATCCACGTCAGCAGGGGCCGCGGCTCCGATCCGGGGCGGATATCGAGTGAGAGGAAGGTATAGTCGCCCAAACCGGAGAGAGCGTGAAATGGAAGCGGATCGAATGGTCCGTCGAACTGCCCGTCAAACGGTAGTGAATACGGATCAAGATACCCGACGACGAGGATCAACTTGGCGTAACCAGCGAAGCCGGTGTGATGCAAGTCGCACCCCAGCTAACCACTCCGACCCTGTCTCCAAGCCAGGCTACATCAGGCTCCGACAGGGATTGCGGTCTTTCCGGGCATGCCAGAAGGGATTGCAAGAATCCCCAAAAGTTGTTCTGTTCCCGATGTGGACGGATGGATATACTATCCAGGGATTGTCCGTGCAAGAAGCGGGAGCGAACCCGCGGGCCAAGCGGTCGTCGGTCCATGGGAATCCAGTGTGACTTGCTGCAGACACCGAGACGACGAGCAGCATCGGTCTCTTTGAGATGGAGGCCAGGCATTTTTTGGGACATTTATAATTAAAACAGTGAGTACGGTGTGGGTGAGGTGAGCTGTTTAAAAAAAAACAATCTTTGTTTTTTTTGAGGAGGAAAGGGGAGTGTAATGAACTTCGTCATTTCTATTCATTTAAGGCCTATTTTCATATATCATTCCTTCCGTAATTTTTCACGATTTCAATGGAAGGAAGGTTTAATTCAATATTGTGAACAGAACTGCAAGTTTTAATGAAGTCCGTAATTAATAATGTCGATAAATTGTCTTGGGAGTGGAATATTCCACTCCCAAGACAATTTATCGACATTATTGAAAATAAGGAATACGAAAGTGTTAGATTAAGTCCGTAATTAATTTTCATTCATAAAAGTCCTGTTCTCATTTATCATTTTCCCAATAAAATATCCGTGATTCCAAAGAAAGGAAAATTTAATTCGGTAAATGTAACAATATAAACATCGCCGCAAGTATAAAAACGCTTGGGCACATGCTGAGCGTTGCGATAAGGGGCTCGTATCTTGGTTGATTTCGCGGTTTTCAACGGCCGGGGATTTGAAAAAAGCGGAGATGGAATTGTCGAATTTTAACATAGTATGAATTCTTCCGATTTATTTCTGGAACAATCTGACGTCAATCTAAACCAATCAGGGGACGGGATTGTTCCCCTCTTTCAAAATTTTCGAGTTTTCAGCGCGTCATGACCCCACCATTTCCGAAGGTTTTATAAGGGCGAAACGACCTGCGGAAGGCCTCTTTTACTTTTACTCTCTTTTTAGTCACAACCAAGCTCATGCTTCTGATTCCTATAGAAAACTACTTGATGCTGGTAATATCAAATATACAGGGTCCGATTTTTGAATATATCATGATGCTCTTGTGTGTTTCTCTAACATTGAGAAAAGGCGAATTTTCTAAATTTTGTGGCTTGTATAATATTACTATAGAGGAAATTCCAGAGGCTTATAAACCATTTGTCTCCTTTCTCTGAAAATGAACACAAATACATCAAAGGAAGATCAACGGATAGGGGTATTAACGAGTTCATGACAGAAATATTACAAGCTTTGGAAAACTCGGAAATGATAACCGGTTGCTTCTTGCAGCCATCAAATGCCTTTGATAGCCAAAGCCATGAGTATTTAATGGCAAAATTGGAACAAAATAATGGGTATAGGAGGCACAGCATTAAAACATACATTCATATCTGAAAGAAAGATCACAAAGAACATGTTTAAACAATGGTATGAATGAGTAATTATCAAAACTAAACTCCATGATGTTTGATCTCGGGTTAATTCCCTGATGAGTGGACTGTAATTTGTATAAGGTTCGCACCGGTTCTTGAGAGTTTTGACAATTCCTCTGGAGGACACAATGAAGAGATTTCGTACAAGGGACACAAAGGCAAAGTATGTTCTGACTCACCTGCGGTATGCTGCGTGCTGGATATGATAAGGCCTCAATTGGCTGAAGTAGGTTTTCTGGCTGCACTATAGGTTTTCGGCGCGCGGGTTGCGTTAAGGGCCTTACTTGGCCGTACTAGGTAGGTGTCGCGCTGTTCGTAGTTGAACTCGTTATGTCTAGGTTGAGACTGGTTATATCTTGACTGTGTCTGTCCTGAGGTTGAGTATCTGTTCGAGCCACAGAGTTTTCTAACCCCGTGGTGGGGGCATTTGACTGTTCTGCTTCAGAATAAGCCAAAACATAGATTTGCATCATGCCGCCTTGAGTTGCATTGCGTACAAGAAACAAAGCAGACATAATGCAAAGCCAATTCGATATTTACATTATTATTTACATATATACAAGTATATAAAGGGAATATGTACAATTATTTGAATGGGGACCGAACATCCTCCCCCCCATTGAAGAAAATGTGAATTTTCTTCAATCTGTTCTGGGTAGGGGACAAAGCTTAATTAGAGCTCTGCGTAGCACCCCTGCGGTTTTGACAAGAGCCACGCGAGCAATGCCGTCTGTTCCCGGGATGAGCTCCGTAATCTTTCCGAGAGTCCACGCGAGTGGTGGTTCGTTTTTGGCCTTGATCAAAACCTTGTCGCCAAGGTAAGTTGTTCAGGTGTTCTGAACATGCCGTTTTGCGCGCTGGGTTAGAGTATGCAGGCAGTCGTCTATTTACCTTTGTGAGCATAGCGATGACATCGGTTTTTTCACAACCCTTTTCCAGAACACCTTCGGAGGCATGTAGGAAGGTATGATGTTGTTTTTGACATGTCTTACAGCGAAATTTGGAGTTACATTTCGATACAGTATGGGATTTAGATAAGCAGTTGACGCACGCCCTCTTGCTTTTAATGCATTCAAATCGATCTGGGATGCTTTTAGCGTGAAATTCCGTACAACTGTAGATTGTGTGTTCCCCACCGCACATTAAACAATCCTTCCTTTGATGAACTTTTGGAGAATAGACGGTTTTTGAGAAAAATGAAGCAATATGGTTTTCCGAGTTGATGGATTCTGACTTGGAACTATCAGCGTAATTGGGTGCACATAAGGAATAAGTCTCCAAAGCGTTGCATTGTTTAATAATGAAACTTGTAACTTGTTCATAGCGTGGCATTTCATTAGAGGCGAAATGTTGTTCGAAATCCTTTCGCGTATTTGAATCAAGTCGATCTAACAACATATTTGTCATGATGAAATCCCATTTGTCGACCTCATAATTCATGATCCTTAGAATCTCAAGATTTTCCGAGAAGGTATCGATAATACTTCGGAGGGTTTTATGATCCCCTCTTGTTGCTACTGGAATACCCTGTAGAGCCTTCCAACAATTTACCGCCCTGAGGCGTCTATTGTCGTAACGGTCTCGTAAAGCATTGTAGGCGATGGGATAATTTGCTGAAGTGAGCGACAAATTCTTTACCTGTGCATGGGCGGGTCCCTTCAATTTTGAAATGAGATAACTAAATTTTTCTATTTCCGAGAGTCGTTCGTTATTATGAACTAGCGTATCGAACATCTCAATAAAGGAAGGGAATTCCTGAATATTACCTGCGAACTCTGTTATCTCGATTCTGGGCAGCCGAATCCCTTCGCTTGAATTGTGGTTAAAATTGCGAGTGGTGTTTAAAAGAGTTTGCTGTGCGCTTTCTCTTTCGCTCACGAGTTCGTTATGAACAGTCTCGATTTCTAAACAGCGTAAACTAAAGTCCGTCAGAATTTCTGTTTGCAATTTTAATTGATCGGAATTACAGGCAAGTGCGGATACGATGTTAAGGTGTTGTTTCTCAAAGTCTTTCTGAATTTTGCGTAAGCCCTTATGAGCCATTTTGAGCCTTGGAATCTGATTATCGTCCAGCTTCGCATTGGCGGCACATGTTTCGATCAAGACTAGTTGGGTAATGGCGACTTGTCTGAGAGCATCGGCTCCCGCGATTTTCTCTTCTATCGTGAGAGGCATGGTTTGAATGATGAAGTATATATTGAATTGAAAAATGCGCGTAAGTACAGAGGCTTATCGGAGAATTTCGGAGCTGAACCGAAAAACGGAGGACCCAATTACTTATAGATTTGAAGTAATTTTCAAACGGCACCTTTATAAGTGAATTGTTCAGCGATGAATGAGAGCGTAATACAAAATATGCACATATACAAGGCAAGTATGAAGAAAATAATCGAATTGGCAAATGCAGAATGTGGAACTAAGCTCAACGTCGCAATATCTCAGGATTGTTATCCCCGAAGAAATTATCGTCGCTCAAGTTAAAAGACGAATATGAATTCGTGGCAAATTCAAGTATCCGGTCCGAAGAACCAATGTTTGATCTCGGGTTAATTCCCTGATGAGTGGACTGTAATTTGTATAAGGTTCGCACCGGTTCTTGAGAGTTTTGACAATTCCTCTGGAGGACACAATGAAGAGATTTCGTACAAGGGACACAAAGGCAAAGTATGTTCTGACTCACCTGCGGTATGCTGCGTGCTGGATATGATAAGGCCTCAATTGGCTGAAGTAGGTTTTCTGGCTGCACTATAGGTTTGCGGCGCGCGGGTTGCGTTAAGGGCCTTACTTGGCCGTACTAGTTAGGTGTCGCGCTGTTCGTAGTTGAACTCGTTATGTCTAGGTTGAGACTGGTTATATCTTGACTGTGTCTGTCCTGAGGTTGAGTATCTGTTCGAGCCACAGAGTTTTCTAACCCCGTGGTGGGGGCATTTGACTGTTCTGCTTCAGAATAAGCCAAAACATAGATTTGCATCATGCCGCCTTGAGTTGCATTGCGTACAAGAAACAAAGCAGACATAATGCAAAGCCAATTCGATATTTACATTATTATTTACATATATACAAGTATATAAAGGGAATATGTACAATTATTTGAATGGGGACCGAACACCATGAAGTTAGGTATATCACAAGGAAGTATACTCGGACCAATCATTTTCACCGTTTTCATAAATGACCTTCACACTAGCTCAGATAAAAAATGAAACCAAAATCCTCAATTATACTGAAAATGAAGACATTTCACGTCCTTTAGTTGGACGATGATACTAATAACTATTAAAAGCTGTAATGAAGCGCCCTTCATTTCATGAATTTTGTCAAATCATTTTTGGAATTTGCCGATAGGAAACCCGTAAAACCCATCATTTCGTTCGGTTTCAATTTGGAATCGAGTCTATGAATAAAAAAACGCCGGTTATTAGCGACCGGGTGTTGTTATCTCTCTTCGTCGTTTTTTTTTGGTCGTTTATTTTTCCATTTTTCAGAGTACAATGGCGGCAGAATGTTCACGAAAAGTGGGAACTCAGGTGGACCAATCAGAGAATTGTGATTTAATTGGGAAAGTTTCGAGAATTGTTGAACTTTGTGAAAGATTTAAGACGAATATTTTGTACTGAATCCGTTTTTTTTTGGACCGTAAGGCAGTGTAATTCAAATTACTTATGAACATAAAAAAAACATAAAAAACTCTTTTAGGATTTATCTATACCTTTTCAACTTCAAATCGGGAATAAACATATTGAAATTGGAAATAATCAAAATCAGATTGGCAATAAACACATTCAAATTAGGAATAATCAATTTCAAATTGAAATGACATTCGTGGCTATGTAAATCAAGATCAGGCATGATTAGAAGATCTTTATATTGATGGAAAATAAAGAAAAAACCATCATAATATATATCTGAACTTATCAAACATTCAAAAAGTGTAACAAGTACTTAAAAATTTTTATGTTATATCCAAAAAAATTCAGAACATCAGGTATGAACCTCTGGATATGAGCCACATATCTTGTACAGGTACTAACTTTAATGGTTGATATATTTCTTCTAATGAAATTTTCCATTCTTTGAACACGAAATTCTGTCTGTGTAATGTTTCCATTGCATACCGCATTTACTTGCTTTCTTATTGAATCTTGCTGCTTTCTTATTTATATAAGGCGTAATTATGAAAAAGAAATGGTTAACTTACTTACTTATCGCGTAATTCAGTGATCTTATTCACAAAGAAACGGATGTCATTTCAATATGAAATTGACTATTCCCAATTTGAATATGTTAGTTCCCAATTTGATTTTGATAGTTTCCAATTTGAAGTTGAAAAGGTATAGATCCCAAGCTCACAGGGCCCACTTCCCTGTGGGTATGGCGGCAGGGACCGATGCTTGTATCTTGTATCACCCGAGAGTTGGTAACGTGTGTAGTGACAGCACACGGCGAAAAGTCGCCAAGAGAAGGCCCGCGCGTTGGCTTCCCCGAAGGCGGCACTTCCGAGCACCGATCACGAGATCGCATGCCTCGGCGGGTGTGGGGTACGGTTTCGCTTCCCACTTGGAGTTGCTAAACTCCCAGGGAACCAGTGGTGACGACCCGGCAGAACAGGTTTCGAGCTTGAAATCGACACCTCCCGCAAATCTCGATGTTTTTGGCTGCATCGAGTAGAGGGCACCGTACGCCCGAACCCAAGATCTGTATAAGAAAAATCCAGGTGAAGTAGCCAAACTGGTCCGCCAAGGAGTAGACTGGATAGAAGGTTGCCAGCAGCCTTCTGAAGCGGACGTGAAGGAGCTTTTTTCTAAGTTCTGGGGAGAAGCACCGCAGAATGCGAAGATGCCCGAGGGCACATGTGAGGAAACGATACCACCCTCACAAGCTCTCCGCCTCTTCACAGTAGCCGAGATTCGGAAACGAATTCCGACCATGAAACAGTCTACAGCCACCGGGAATGACGGCATAAGGCGTACGGCCGCCTCAGAAGGGCAACACAGAAGTGTTCCACATGCTGATTGATCTGTTTCTCCTTATTGGGAAGCTGCCAACAGAGTGGAGTATGAACCGTACTACACTGCTCCCCAAAGAAGGGAAGGGCCTCTCAAAGGCAGAAAACTATAGGCCCATCACAATATCTTGCTTTCTGAGCAGAGTCTTTTGGGGCTGCATTGACCAGAAGATCAGGTCAGTAGTCGGTTTCACACCCCGTCAAAAAGGCTTCGTATCGGGGACGGGGTGCTTCAACAATGTTCACATCCTTGTGGAGTTGCTGCGGTACTCCAAGGCTAATTCAAAAAACCTGGTCTTACAATTATGGACATCACAAAGGCGTTTGATACGAGCTGTCCCACACAACATCTTGGGTGAATCGTTCGCAGAAAAGGCCCACCACCGGAAGTTGCACATCTGGTGGAAGAGCCATACAAGGATGTGAATACGCAAATATCCACAAGAGATGGGATATTAGAGATACAGGGTGGGGCAGAAAAACCTATCCGATTTCAAAACGTTATAAAATTAAAACCACTCAGCTTGTCAAAAAATTTTTTTTATTAACATATCGCAAATTTTATGCCATTTTTAAATTTAAGTTTTGAAAAGCACATCACTCAAATGTCGTCCTTGGGAGCGGATACACTTATTTAGGCGCTCGCGGTAGCTTTCCATGACTTTCACCGTCATTTCCACAGGAATTTCTTCAATTGCCCGAGCAATTTCCCTTCGTAAAGCAAGAAGGGTCCTTGGTCGATGCTGGTAAACCTTCGATTTGAGGTAACCCCAAATTCTGCCTGTTTACGGCGCCACAAAGGTGAAAATGGGCTTCGTCCGTGAAGAGCACAACATCGTCGTTTGGCAGTTCTCGGAGATCGCGACACAGGTTCGTACGGGTTTCAAAATCCCTTTCACTTAATTTCTGTGCAACAACCATTTTGTAGGGATGCATTTTGAGGTCCCGGTGCAAAATTCGCCGAATACTGCGGTTGGAAATCCCCAAAGCGAGCGAATGTTTTCGCGCCGAACGACGCGGGGAACGTTCAATCGCGGCTCTCACATTGGCCACGTTTTCAGGTCCTGTTGCTGTCCTGGGACGTCCAGGCGACTTCTTTTTCAATGCTGAACTCGTCTGTCTAAAATTTGACACCCACACTTTAATCGTAGCGTGATGTGGAACAGGATCATGACGCCCGAGTCCGAAATGAATTCGAAAAGCACGTTGTGTAGCAATTATCGAACCGCCGCATTCGATAAACCGCTCAATAACAAAAGCACGATGTTCACCAGACCAAGGCATGTTGAGTGTTGACTACTGACAAATGGCATAAAACCAGCTTTCTAACGGTTTTTACCCCACTACTCTACCTGCTCTCTCTTCTGAGAAAAAGGGATTTGAAATCGGATAGGTTCTTCTGCCCCACCCTGTACATATCCAGCGAGGGGTTAGACAGGGCTACCCCTCAAGCCCGTTCATATTCAATGCAGTTTTGGAGCCTTCACTGCATAAGCTGGAGAGTCAGCCCGGGTATAATATCTCAAACACCCAAATAGCAACGTTGGCTTTCGCCGATGACCTTGTCATCGTAAGCGAAGATATGCAACAGGCCAACATTCAACTACGCACTGTGGAAGAATACCTAGGGCCCCTAGGGGGGTTAGTTGCGACCTGGAGCGTAGTTGACCCCGGGTTGACACTGATGAGTGGAGAGCGGATCCCGCACTGCGGTGCGGGCGGCCGTTTTGTCTACCTTGGTGCAGAAATATCTCCTTGGGCAGGAATAAATTATGAAAGTATAGAGTCCACCAGAAGGTGGACATCATCTCCACCTACCTAGTTCCTCACTACCTGTACCAGTTGGGATTGGCAGCCCTAACTATAACACAATTGAGAAAGTTAGACCAGGCGGTCCGGGTAGTTATTGAAGAAATTTTGCACTTGCCACAGTGACAGATAGCCTTCTATACTGTGGCAAGCGAGACGGGGGACTAGGTTTCTCACGACTAGAGACTCAGGTCGTGGGCGCCACTTTAAGAGCGGGATTGAAGTTCGTCACGAACAGCGCCGCTCCCGTCATGCAAGCTCTAGCAACCGGAGCTGGTTTGGTGCCATGTCTCGCCAAATTAGCTCGAGACGCACGGTTACAATGGCCCATGACAATGGCGGATTTGAAGGCATTTAAACAGGGGGCAAGAAAGCAAGAGTTTGCACATTGGGCCAGCCTTGGTTCGCAAGGGAAATCGGTCGCGGCCCCTACCGATGACCGCATAGGAAATGCATGGCTTTACAGTCCTTCGTACCTGAAGCCATGCAGATATATAACAGCTATCAAAATGCGAACCAACACATGTCCGAACAAAGTGGCGTTAAATAGGGCTGCGCCCCAACCGGATCTTAATTGCCGCCGGTGTGGTACCAAGCTTGAGACACTTGGCCACATACTGGGTGAATGAACCGGCACTAAGGCAAGAAGGATTCGAAGGCATAACGAGATTAGCGACCTCGTTATGGAAAGACTGAGTAAACAGGGCCAACAGGTAGCAATAATGGACGAGCTGAGGCTCAATCACCCAACAAGTGGGAATCTCAAACCTGACTTGGTGGTAAAGTGCTGAGAAGGTCTTTGTGGTCGATGTAACAGTCCGCCATGAAGATGGGGACTCTGTTGCGCGGGGACGTACCGACAAGGTACAAAAGTACAGTCCGCTGCTACCTGAGCTCCAGCGAAGAATAGGAGTGACCGCTTGAGAAGTCCTACCAATTGTGGTAGGAACGAGGGGAGCGATGCCCAAGGAGACGATTTCATCACTAGCTAGTCTCGGCATTAGAGATAAATCGACACTCAAGACGATTTCGATGATCGCGTTCCGATGCTCGATAGAAATTTTCCATGAATTCATGGATTATGACGCTCCCCTCCGTCGCCAAGGGTTCCGGCTACGCGGGCACGTAGACCCCCCGTATCTTCCTGGTTCCCAAATGCCTCATACAAACACAGAAAGACATTAGCGGCTGTGTTTTGGCCCGTGTTTGTGAGGTGCGTTATATGTTAATTTATTAGTTTATTTTAACATTTTTTTGTGGTGTCCATATACAATGCGTGTTGGGCGGTATCCCTATTGGTACCCCCCAGACCATACTCTGTTGCGTATGGGCTAGTTCTATGAGCCAATACGCAATTCTCCAGTCGTGTTATCAGGAAGGGGGCGAGCTGGTAGTCTCCAAAGAGCAATTGGGCGGCAACCTCCACTCGGTACACAATGCATCGAATTGTAATTAGTACTTATAAAGATTACAGCGTCGACCGAGCTGGAAGTAAGGGGCCCAGCTGAGTCCTGAAGTAGATTGTGACTTGTGGATGCTACCAGAGTCTCTATCAGGTAAGAAAATCTTGATCGGGCTTTTCCGAGTTTTCATTCCGTATTCCGGACCATTGCTGTATTTATTTTGTGTTGAAATATTTTTCTGCTCGAACTACGTGTTATTTTCATTTGTATTTGTTACGTTCCCGTGAAAGAAAACCGGTCTAGCTCGAAGCTGCGCGCGTTCCCGCGGTGAACGTATAGGCGGTCGAGTGCCTCTTCTCAAGGTCGCCAGGTCTCTCGGTCCTTTCGACATTTTGGTGGATGCGCTGCGCTGCAGAACGGTAAAGCACGTCGAACCTACATTTTGGTGGATGCGCCACGATGTTTTCTGTTTTTTTTGCGATTTCGACTTGTCTCGTCGCTTATTGGACAGTGTTGAGTTCCTTATGTCTTCAGCGCATTGGTTTGGTCGCACCCCTTGAGGCGGACACCCGGTTGGGTATGATTGACTAGTTGCTGGAGTCATTTTGGCATAACGCACGGCTCGTGAGCTTCGTGACTCGTCCTCGACATTTTGTTGGATGCGCTGCCGAACGGTATAGCACGTCGAAGTACATTTCGGCGGATGCACCGCGCTGTGGTTTATCGTGAATTTTGACTTGTCCCGTCGCTTATTGGAAACAAGGAAGTGTTGTATTCCTTAGTTCTTCAGCGCATTAGTTTGATCGTACCCCTTGAGGTGGACACCTGGTCGGTGCGATTGGCTATAGCTGTTGGAGTCATTCTGGGATGAAGCACATCCTGTGAGCTTCGTGACTCGTCCCCGACAATTTGGTGGATGCGCTGTGCCCACCAACCGATCGAGTTCTCGGTTATCTATTCGACCGTAGCCCATTTCATTTTCCATACTATTTTTCGATTTACATGCTCACTGCTTTGCTCCTTCACGGCTGCTCTGAATGCTCTCATTGTTCATTTGTTATAATTAGATTGTCATTTTCTATCACCGCTTATTTTCCGACTGTCTCATCTGCTCACCCCGTTAAACCGCAACCGTTTTCATTTCTCTTCATAATACCCGTAAAGCTTTTGCACATTTCATACTTGCACTTTCATTGTTCAGTAACTCACCTTCTTCATGATGCGACCCCCCTGGTATTAGAAATTTTTTCGCGACCCCTCGACCCTTCGTTTTTTCATCATGTATGAATGTGTATGTTACAGTGTTACAAATATTCATTAGCAAGGCACACACGAAAGGGAAATCTGTGAGATCTGATCCGCAGTCCAGATCTGTACAGATCCGCAGTCCAGACCTGTAACAGATCTGGACTGCGGATCAGATCTTACAGATTTCCCTTTCGTGTGTGCCTTGCTATGCTATACGACGTTTTCATGCGTCTCCATAGGTAATTAGTGTAGTGTACGTGATTACAGATCACAGATACACTGTCTCGTTTGTCTATGACAAATGCTTCAAGTCAGTTTGACGAGAGCCACAGGCGAGAGTGGACGAAGAGCAGTTAGTATAGATATTGCCGAGCCAGTGTCTAGGTAGAGGATACTACACTACACGCATAATCGCTTACGGAAACAGGACATTAGGCCCGTTTACACGAACAGTTTTTCTGGCAGTTTTGGAGAGTTCGCTCCATAGTCCAATTTTTGCGTGTTACCGTTTTACAAACGGTCACAGCCGGTTACGATTTTCTGATACCGTTTGTATTTTTGAGAGAGGGGAAGGTGTTATGACGTAGCCGTATTACGTCATCATTGTTCCCGTTGTTGAGAAATCTGTAACCTTGTTCCGAAGCAGGGTAACTGGAGCGGTTATAATCTGAATTCGCGCCAAAAACGAATATATTTCGCATGTTGCTTCAGTTGCTTGGTTTTTCATTTTGTATATCAAAGGGTATGCAATTTTTTTGACTTATTATATTTTTTATTTATCTCCAACACCAAATTAGCATGATGTGAAAGAAAGTCTTTAATTAAACAAAATAATAAATGTATTGTTTTTATATCATCTATATTTCCTAATTTTCCAAATTTTATTCTTGCTTCACTTTATTTCGACCGATGAAGGGGTTTTTGCCATTTAGAGAAGAGAAATTTGTTTAATTCATCTTCACCGCTTATCCAATGTGAAATTTCCGAGTCGCTTGGGAATACAAAATAATTGAACATTCCATTCAGAGGAAAAAAAGATCTGTCTGATCCATTTTTTTGCAGATGAAGTGAATAATAAGTATTCTGAAAATGTAAAAATAATTCAAAACTAGAAAATTAATATTGGAGCGAAAACCAACAAGAGAGAAATGTATTTTAGCGAGGATGCATAACCGTGTTAAGAACTTGAAATTGATGATAAGTGGGGGTAACCGCACTGTTACCGATAGTATAACCGGACTTGTAACACGGTAACACGCAAAAATTGGCCTCATTTCTTAACTCCAATCTTGTGCGTGTGAATGCTAGACCATCTCGTGAGTCCAAAAGCGTCGATTTGATGCGACGTGTCAGATGGTGGTTTGTGATTTCAACGTCGTATTCACACGCACACTCCGATCTACCGAGATATGTAGCAGCAGATGCTTATCGTTCTCTCGAATTTCGTAGTTGGATATGTGTATTTATGTTTATAAACTTGAATTCTGGTCATTTCCACCAGTACCTACATACACAATGTGGAATAGGGATAATTTAGAATTATTTTTAAACATGTACAGAGGCTTTCCGTGATTATGAAAAATAAAAAGTGACGACTATAAAAATAAGAATTGGAGGAATAACGCGTATGACAAATTGCTTGAGTTTTGTAAACAAAATGTAGATCCGAGAGCAAATCGAGAATTTGTTTAAAAAAAAATACAAGGTATTCGAGGTGCTTTCCGGAAGGCTAAATACCGAAGAGTAACAGCCAAACGTTCTTCTGCACTGCAGTGCAGAAGAACGTTATGAGAGCGAGCATCATGATGCTCGTTCTCATAATTGTATCTTCTTTTGAAATATACGGACGAACAAAATTCAAAATTAGCCGAAACCTTATGTCATCCATTCTCAAGCAATTTCTGTAGTCCTCTGGATAATTTTCCCGGGTTTCCCTTAATGGAGGCGTATGTATGACCAAAACGCTCTCTATTCAACCTCCACTGCTTAAGGTCGCCGTTTGATGCGCGTAGGACAAGTCGACCGATAGAGGCGCCACCGTGCATTTTATGGAATATCTCCATAGAACTTACATTACCTCTATAAGTTCTATGAATATCTCTCTAATTATGAATGAAATGTACTATGGCGCTCTCTATCCGACAATAGCTGAATTATGAAATTAGTGAATATGTGGGTAAAACAGGAACTTTTTCCCGCCATATTTTGAATTTGGCCATTCTCTGCCAATTCCGCATTTCAAGTTGTTTTTCTGAACGAAATTATCTGTAGATTCACTGTTAATCGGAAGTTGAACTATTTTCATGGGTCTTTCGTTTGAAATAAAACAGAAGCATGAGTTGACTTATTTTCTTCTATTTTTGAAAGAAAAAAAAGAACTGTTGAAATGAAATGAATCTCAATCATCTCATTAAGAACTCCAATCCTTTCTGAGTTCACCCACAAAATTTCAGTTCTCAAAGTGAAACCATTCTCAAATGCAACTTGAAATAAAAACACACTACATTGAACGCCCACCTTAACCCAAATTTTCCGAGGAGTTTTCTTCTCATCTTCATTGATGACATACAGCCCTAAACAAGCAATAGCCTTCCTTTTTCTCGGATTCATGTTCACTACACTGTCCACTTACGGGTATTCGATTCAACTGACTGGTATTCATAAGAGAGCACGGAACGTGGAGTTTCCACCTTAACGGAAATTCCACGCTCCGCTCCAAAACTGTTGTATTTTGCATTCACACGGAGAGTTTTGGAGCGTACAGTAAAATCTGCCGCATCGATGCGCGATCCAAAAGTGTTGCTCTATTTGACGACCACGCATCAATCCTCACGCTCCTGGAACGCCGTTCCGGAGTGCCGCATCAGAGCGACGCTACAGGAGCGTTGGTTCGTGGTGTACGTGTGAACGGGGCTATTGACTGAGTGCGAAAGGAGATACAGTCAGACTGAAAGAGAAGCTTTGGCAATTTTGGCATTGGTCTGGTCTGTTGAGCACTTTAATATATTTCTATTTGGTAAAGAATTCGATCTCATCACTGATCATAAGCCTCTGGAGATATTATTCGGGCCTAAATCGAAGCCTTGTGCCCGAATAGAGAGATGGGTGCTCAGGCTTCAATCATATAAATACAAAGTGATGTATAAACCGGGAAAAATGAACATCGCCGATTCCTTATATCGAGACTATGTGTATGCTCACAGTCACCGTCGAAGAGTCAAGACATACACATCCATCAAATTATTGAACAATCCAGACCACGAGCCATTCTCATGAGCGAGATTATTGAGTTTTCTGCAAGTGACAAAGATGAATTATGTAGAAAAAGGCATTTCTGAACAGGAACGAGACAGTAAAAAAATTATAAAATTTTCGAAAGCCAACTATGTTTTTATGGAAATATATTGCTCAGACGTAACCGGATGGTAATACCCGAGAAATTGCGGAAGAAGGTTTTAGATGCAGCGCATGAAGGCAATCCAGGGATTGTGGCAATGAAGGGCCGATTGCGTTCCAAAGTACGGTGGCCAAGAATCGACAAAGACGTCGAAAATCTAGTGAAATCTTGCAAAAGCTATACTTTGGTGGGATTACCTAATCCACCGACACCAATGAAAAGACGTGAGCTTCCCCTAGCACCATGGGTAGATGTCGCAATGGATTTACTAGGTCCATTACCAAACCAGGAATACGTACTCGTTATAATTGATTATTACAGTCGTTATGAAGAAATAAAAATGACAAAATCTGTGACAACTTCCCAAATAATAAAACTATCGAAAGGAATTTTCAGTAGACTAGGTTATAGTCCAAGATCCCAGGGCCGCCAGACGTCACGTATTTTCTGATGATCGAAATGTGGAATATTGAATAGTGTTAGTATGTACTACGATCACATGCCTATCGGCTTCCTTGCTCAGACGGCCAATTTGCAGATATCAGGTCATCAAGTTGCAAAAAAACATTGCTTACCTCACTTAAATTCTGATGGCTGATTTTCACATATATTTTAGACAATTCCGTTTAAAATGAGTTTTCAATAATGCCAGACACTTCCCGTCGGTCGTTTTGCTCAACAGACGCCTCAAAGGTCTCAAAAAAATTATTTAACTTCACGTAAATTCTGATGCTCCATTTTAATATATCTTCTCCAAACTACTATTTTAAAATTTCTTACAAGAAGACAGACCGATCCAAGGGGCCAATCATCCCCAAAACTCAATTTTGATGCCTCTATGGCTTAGGGCGCGAGGGTATTATCCACACGCATGATAGTGAACCTTTAGGTAAGAAAATTAAGTCACCAAATCTGGAAAGTACGGATCATGAAGGTGAAAGTTTACAATGTGAAAATTTACAACTATATAAGACGATTGATACGTTGTGGATGCTAAGCCATGCACTCCAATTACCAAACGTTCCAATGTGGGTTGGATTCAATTCTCTACTTGTTGATAATAACAATCCAAAACAAATAGTTTCATATCTAACTCCAATAAATGAATCGCCTACTAACAAATCTGTAGTTTTGGAAACAATGAGACAAAGTTAAAAAATTTGTAAAGTGAAGCAGTCCTCCAAGGGCGGATATAGTTCTTTTTCATGGGAGGGGTAATAACGATCATGGGGGGGGTAATAACGATTGAAAACCATTAAATCAGGTACAAAAACCACCTTTTTCTCAGGTTTTGGATACTCATGGGGGGGGTAGTTACCACCAGTACCCCCCCCGTAAATCCGCCCTTGCAGTCCTCCATCCAAGTAACTTATGATCTTGCGATTGCAAAAGTAGCCTTGCAAATGCAAGCTAGCGACAAACCAGATTTTGACAATTTATTTATACATTTGGGGCCATTCCATATAATAATGGCTTACTTCAAAGCTGTAGGCAAAGTTGTCATGGATTGTGGCTTAACTAATGTCATGGTACAGAGTAATTCATAAGCTTCAGGCTCCGTGAATGGATTCCTTGAGGGTAAACACTTCAATAGGTGTAAAAGACTTCATCCTTTGATGGCTTTGGGGTTGCAAATTTTACATTTCAAATCATTTTTGGAAATGAATAATACAGTGATTACAGATCAAATTTTCCATGAAATCACAAGACTCAGAGCTTCACCAATATCTACACTGACAATTAAGAATGAAGAGTTTAACGATCTATTAAATAATTATAATATTTATAAGCAGCAAACCATTGATGGCGATTTCGGCAAAACACCCCAGTTTCACTTAATTTATATTAACCTCGTTCATCATTATCTAACTTTGTCAAGAAGCATCCGAAATGGAGATTTTGAACTGTTTAAATTTGTACTGCCAAAAATTACAAATTTATTCTTCATGTGCAATCAACAGAATTATGCTCGTTGGACAGTTAAATACAGTGATAATTTGCAAAAAGTTGCCCAAAGCCATCCTGACTTGTTTGAACAATTTCAAAGAGGTTTAGCATTCAAAGCACGAATAAACTTTTCTCAAAGCAACCAATTGACTTAGTTCTGGAACAAACGATCAATGCAGATGCAGCCAGGAGACTTGCAGGTAATAAACATAGAGCAAAATTCATTTACAATAAACGTGAACAGTTTGAAGAATTTATTGACAAAAATTCAAAGAATAATTTTTATAGTTCTAAAATTTATAATAATAATAATAATAACTGATCTTTATTGACAACAGGTATCAACAGGCAATCGACCGAGGTCCTTCAGCCCTAAAATTTATATTTTTCAGGAATAATACAATTTACCAATTCCATCTCAGCACGTCAACGATGGGCATGATATAAGATCAACTGTAATTAGTAACGTATATAAAGATTTAAATTTGCAAAAAGAACAAGATGTGACAGCAGAGTTATCAAATCATAATATGAAAAATAATAGTAAGCAATTACAACAATTTATGGACACATTCGACAAATTCATTAATCCGTTCAGTGCTGAAATACCTAAAGATCTTTTATTTAATATTTCATCTGGAAAAGCGGCCTCAGAGGCAGTTAGAAAATTTTCTTCTGAATATTGAAAAAAATGGCGACTTGAGGCGTCAAACATTCATAACAGAATGTGAAGAGGATAAAAATAGATTTGAAAAGAGATTTAAAAAAGTGCCACTAGAAAACTTTTCTTTAGATCATGCTAAGAAAAAGAAAGCGAAGGTAGGTCGCAAGGTGCAGGAAGTACGTATACAGAGAGATCTGTTTGGGCGAATGCTGGGTATATCTATTGATCGCAAAGTGGACATGTCCAAAATCTTATCATACCCCGTAACTTCAGTGCCATTATCCATGTGTCATATTGAGGGTGGCATTTGTAAAACTCAAAAATCCGCATTAATGAAATCTTTGGAAAAAAACGTACAACACGATCGACCTTCTCAAATTGATATTTTGATAATTGATGGTTTTTCCTGCTTCATACTATGAAAAATGTGCCTAAAACTTTTGGGAGTATCTCAAAAAAATTTATTCAAATGGTGACACAATTGAAAGCTACGAGATATGACGTCATTTTTGACCAGTATTTTTCCCCTTCCATAAAATATTATGAAAGATCTCGTCGACATGAATCATCAAGACTAGAATTCAACATTACTGGACCAGATCAAGTTCGTCCATCAGATTTCGCAAAAGAGGTTAAAAACAGCCATTTCAAACAGTCCCTTGTTGAATTTTTTACACTACACTGAGCTACTGACGAAATGATTCCATTCATTGGCAATAATAAAATTTTCATTAATTTTCGACAATGCCGTTCCTTCGTCGTGGTCAACAATAAAGTTATGACTGAAATCCATGCAGATTTATCGTGTTCCGAGCATGAGGAAGCTGATACAAAGATCGTATACCATGTCTGCAACATCGATGCTCAGGCTAATTTTGTGATACGATGTTCAGATACTGATATAGCAGCGATAATGCTGGGAAATATGCAGCATTTGAAAAATGATGATTCCCACGTTTGGATTCTGACCGGCACTGGTAACAATAATAGGCCTACCACACGCTCAAGCTTCACCACAGTTTGGCTTGCGCAAACCGGCTTGAACACTGAACACTGAGGGAAACTGCATACAATTCTCCCAACCACACGCTCAGTGTTCAGTGTTCAAGTTCAAGCCGGTTTGCGCAAGCCAAACTGTGGTGAAGCTTGAGCGTGTGGTAGGCCCATTAAGAGATATGTTGATTTAAATAATATCTACGAACAATTAGGTCAGTCGTTGTGTCGAAGTTTACCAGCATTCCATGCCATCACAGGATGTGATTTTACTCCAGCATTTTTCAAAAAGGGCAAACAAAAGCCTTTAAATATTTCGAAGAAAAATGAACAATACCAAAAAGCATTTCACCGTTTTGGTATGCTGGATTTTGTTGGAAATGTTGTTGAAGAAGAAAATGTATTCAATGTAATACAAAAATTCATATGTGATATTTATAACGTTCCTGGAATAATTGATGTGGATGCTGCTAGACTTCAACTTTTCATTGATACGTATATGGTATCTGATATCAATGAAGAATTCAAACGGAAGAATTTGAAAAACTTCGATGCAAGCAACTTACCGCCATGTAAAAGTGAGCTTTGGCAACAGTTCCGACGTGCTAACTATTTGCTAGCCTTTGGAGCAATGCGAGTACAAAAACTATAAATACTTTCAGTCCAGAAAAGAATGGCTGGATATTAGAAGATAATAAATATAATTTTCATTGGTTCGATGGAGATCAATTACCGTGTTTCGTCAGTCAGTCGCTGGAAGAACAATCAGGTAATTTTTTTCAGCTCTCATATTAAATTTGTGTCTATTTAATTTTGTCAGAGCTTCATGGTTTGACTTGTTTTTTACAGCGGAAGAAAATGACAATGACAATTTGGATATTCAATATCAAGATTGGCTGGATGATGAATTGTCTGATTTCAACGACGATGACAATGAAAATTAAAAGCCTTTATGTACTTGAAAATGTTCACGGAATAATTTTGTTTTGTTTTGTTGTTTGTAGGTTTAATTATATTATTCAATAGATTTGTTCCATTTTTGAACATTTTATTGAAATAAAAATAGCTACTCGAGTTTATTGCAACAGTTTGCAGGTCAAAACTCTAGAATTATTACGGCCAGATGAGCAATTTTTTACATGTCGATCTGCAATAATTTACCTGATTTTTTAATTTATTAGTTTTTAGCTGATTTTTCTACAGATATTAATTATTGATTGATATGAGTAAACCGAAAAGAGAGGCAGGGAAGTCAATATGAGCTAATATATTTCTCACTCATTCCCAAGCGTGCGGATAATACCCTCGCGCTCTAAGCTATAGAGGCATCAAAATTGAGTTTTGGGGATGATTGGCCCCTTGGATCGGTCTGTCTTCTTGTAAGAAATTTTAAAATAGTGGTTTGGTGAAGATATATCAAAATGGAGCATCAGAATTTACGTGAAGTTAAATAATTTTTTTGAGACCTTTGAGACGACTGTTAAGCAAAACGGCCGACGGGAAGTGTCTGGCATTATTGAAAACTCATTTTAAACGGAATTGTCTAAAATATATGTGAAAATCAGCCATCAGAATTTAAGTGAGGTAAGCAATGTTTTTTTGCAACCTGATGACCTGATATCTGCAAATTGGCCGTCTGAGCAAGGTAGCCGATAGGCATGTGATCGTAGTACATACTAACACTATTCAATCGTCCACATTTCGTTCATCAGAAAATACGTGACGTCTGGCGGCCCTGGGATCTTGCTCTATTATCCCATGTCAATAACTGCAGACAATGGAATAGTATATAACATTACTAGCAAGGTAAGAGGGTTTTTACTGGCGAATGGAGGATATAACTGACGAGCCGCAGGCGAGTCAGTTACCTCCATCGCAAATGTCGTAAGCTATGGAAGCATTGCCATGAACATGTCTGTTTATTTTCCTTTAGATTTGTTTTGGCGAAAGTGAAAATGAATGTACCAAAAGAAATTATTGAGGCAGCCAGCAGTGTAGCTTCAAGTTTATTACCTGCGAAATCAGCTTCAAGGTACGAGCGAAAATACGACGGCTTCAAAAAGTGGCAAAACAAAAATAGTGTGATTGGGGTACCTGAAGATGTTTTGTTGGTCTACTTAAATGAACTATCAGCTAGATTCAGCCCTAATACTTTATGGGCAAAATGATCTATGCTGAAAAGCTGCTTGGAAATGAAAGAAAATGCCCCTGTTCGCAGGTTTGTTTTCCTTGAAAAATTTATTGAAAAATATGACGTTTAGTTGTTATTTGCAGATTTCAAAAGGTAAAATGAGCGTGTGTCGGTGTGACGAAGCTCTCTCCTTGAACATGAATGATGTAGAAGATATGGGAAAATACGTTATTTATTATTTTCTCTTGGACAACATGATCCAGATTCACCTACCCCCCAGCCCAAACAGATCGGTTGAAGAATACCGAGACATCGCCATGCGAAATCTACATCGTCAAGCTGAGCGAAGGGCACGACAACTTCCCACAGGGGACCACCTACAAATTGGGGTCTGGGTGTTGTTGCGAGAACAACCTATCTCTGATGCGGCCAAGAGACCACCTCGAAATTCCACCCCCTGTACTCAGGACCCTACCTCATAGATGATTGTCCATACCCAAATGTATACAGACTGGTCGACATAGACGACCGACGAGTTATAACATAGCAAATCTTAAATTCTACCACCGCAGTCACCTATGAGGCTCTACGTCTTCGGAAACCCTGCTAGGACCCATACTGAACTGATTGTTAAAGTCTGTTCTTACTTCAGGTACTTCGCCCGAACGGACTTTAAAGGGGCGACTGTAACATATCGGGTCATACATGGCTTCCGAAATCCCCATAACCCCTGCCCGATACCTAGGTACAACACTGGACTAAGATTCAACACCACGGTTACCCAAAGATTCTGTTACGAGGGACTGTGAATTAGTGAAGGTGCGCAGGAGTGCAAAAACAATAGAAATTGGGGTTATGGAAAACGTTTAAAAGGGCTCGCTGATAAAACAAAGCTCTCTTTTGATTTTTGTGTGCCGAAGTCTATTCAACATTTACTCCGAAAATCATAACGATTTTGATACTTTTCTGTTTAAACTAAAATATTCTGTAAGTAATCCATCTTCAAATTTCTGTATACTTGTACATATTTGCTAACTGTTTCATCCCTGATATAACTGGGGTACCATTCCATTTGACTGAATTTTGTGAACAATTTTTAAAAGGCTTTACGAATAATATCAAACCAACAGTTTCAACAGGTATCTGAACGCCATGGCTATTTCTAATACATTCATTTTTCAGCTTATCACCCCCATTTTACTTGCTTTCTGATTTCTTATCCTGTATGCTTCTCAGTGGTATCCTCCCAGGAATCCACCATTCTTAAATATTTCCTTTGTTCACTGGTAATGTATACTTCTCCATTTTAATAATACTGTTTCTCTTCACAGGATTTAACCCCATGTAAGCTTATTCTATTTCATTATTGCATTTCCATTGAATATTTTACAACTTCGGTCTACTGCTATTAACCCCTATGGAATATTCGTATACTGTTGGTACATTGCACATTTAACTATTCACTATGACATTATGGCATAGGCATTGGAGTTGTTGCTTTTAGAGTAATATTTCACGTTCAACAATACTTGGTTTGGAGGCCTAGGATAACTGTTTATATCGTCTGTGCCAGGAAAAACATCCCTCACAACAGTGGCCAGTGAAAATTTCCCTGAGAGTTCTGCAAACGAATAATAACAATAATCAGGTGACACACTTTATATGCCTACTAGCTGGCCCGGCGAACTTTGTTTCGCCTAAATGATACCTATACCCATAGCCATCTTTATCCTAAGAAGGCCGTGCCTATACTTACAATGGATTTCACAAATCGTAATCACCAGTGATCGCAGACCAACGGCTTGGTTAGATTTCTGAACTGTCAAATCGAGTTGATTCTAGATCAAGCTCCGATCACCGGTGATATGCTTTGTGAAACCCCCGTTAAAGATGTATAAACTTATAATAAAAGTTCTGTCAAATGTCATCTGTTAACTGTCAAATGCCATCTGTAAACTGTCAAATGTCATCTGTAAACTGTCAAATGTCATCTGTTTACTGACAAATGTCATCTGTCAACTGTTAAATGTCATCTGTCTACTGACAAATGTCATCTGTCAAATGTCATCTGTCAAATGTCATCTGTCAAATGTCATCTGTCAAATGTCATCTGTCAAATGTCATCTGTCGAGTGTCATCTGTCAAATGTCATCTGTCAAACGTCATATGTCAACTGTCATCTTTTCCATGGATATGAGCTGTCTCACAAAACAGAAATACAAAAATAATATGTCAATTACTAATTATGGGCAATTTTGAATTCAGTTATTTCCGCAAATATATTTATTACCCAAACATAAATCAAAAACATTTCAGAAATATAGAGAAAAGATGAAAATGGACAACACACGATTGATGCTGATCGTCACAATCCGATTTACTTTACATTCCGGTAAAAATTCACTGTTTCACCAACTTAAGATCTTTACCCGCTTTTGATCTGATAATAGCCTTCCATGTTATTATAAGTTCTATGCAAATTTCACAATAATTCATACTCTATGTCATTTCTGAATTTCCTACCCTTCAAGAAAATGAAATGCACCATTGCCAGACTACTTCATGGCTTATAACTTCACAACGATCTATTTTATTATTGCATTTCTATTGAATACCGTAGAACTTCGTTCTACTACTATTAATCCCCATAGAATATTCTTATACCGCTGGTAAGACCTACTGCACTTTCAACTATTCACTTGACGTTCGATTCTGTGGAAGAAAAACTAACCTCCTTTGTCCAAATGTCAAAACCCATATAAGTACTCTATGATTGCTCGATTCGTCGTAAGAAATTGGAATGCCTTTTTTTCTTTTCTGTAGGATTTTTTTGGGAATATGTATTTTGTTATATAAACCTTGCCCTAACAATAATAAACACAACAAAAAAAAAATTGTCCAATTTGGTGCGATCGTTTGAACAATAAGGCATTTCGAAGTTTTGAACCAACCATAGATCCTCTTTTACTAATATGAATAGCGAGTCCATTTCTCTCGTTCTATTTTATCATTGCATTTCTATTAAATACCGTGGAACTTCGTTCTACCACTATTAATCCCCATGGAATATTCTTATGCCGTTGTTAGGTATTCTGTGGTAAGACCTACTGCACTTTAACTATTCACTTGACATGCGATTCTGTGAAAGAAAAACTAACCTCCTTTGTCCAAATGTCAAAACCTACATAAGTACTCTATGATTGCTCGAGAAAAAGGAAGGCTTTTTTTTCTTTTCTGTAGGATTTTTTTGGGAATATTTTGTTATACAAACCTTGCCCTAATAATAATAAACACAACAAAAAAAGAATTGTCCAATTTGGTGCGATCGTTTGAGCAATATGGCATTTCGAAGTTTTGAACCAACCATAGATCGCCTTTTATTAATATACAGGGTGTCCCACTAGTGCCGCAGCGGACGATATACGCGTAACGGTCTGAGATTGGCAAAAATTTTTGATGCAGACTCGATATACTACCAGAAGAGCACAACCTAAAAATATTTTCGAATATATCGGGTGGCCCACAAAAGAGTAATAGCGGGTGACTTTGTTTTTTCAAATGGGACACCCTATATTCAATAGTGTTTTTCAATTCTCTGAAACTTTCTGCATGCTTTCTTATACTTTTCACATATTTTTATTCGACAGTTTTCGAAATATTGGCCATTTTGACAAAAAAATGATACTTGTAGAGGCTATGTTATCCAATTATATTTCACGAACGCTTGCACATACCAATAACAGTTTTATATGCATTGAAAGACAAGACTTCAATGTATCCTACCTAGCTATAATAAAGCATCTTCAGCATACAGAGTGTCCACAAAAAGACTATCAACATGACGAATTTCAAATCGATTTTTCTTCATTTTTTCAAATGCAATGCATATAATTTTTTTTCATCATTGTAATCACCATTCATTTTACTTCATTTTTTGTCGAATACATGATATGCATATCTCTAACGGAATAGGATTTTTAAGCGCTTTTTCGAAATGTTTCCCTAAAATTCACATATACCTTCGAATTCAAATAGCAGATTTGGCTTTTCTGTGGTTATTGAGAACTGTCAAAATATTCCACTCAGAATAAGCATCTTTGAAGCTTCAATTCATATCATAGCGAAATGAGGAACTAGAAGGTTTTGATGTATCAACTCAAAAATGTGATGAAATCAGTTACTGAAGACAGAAACTTGCTTTCTGTACCCATTTTTCAAAATACATTTTTGATAATTTTCTATGTTTCTACTTGGAACGTCGAATCTTCCAAAAATTTCAAACAAGCTTTGAGCTTGGGAGCTTGAATATCTGCGTGCGTGCCTGTGAAACTTATGAATATCATTTTGTCAAAGAAAGTTATATAAGGATAAGAGCGGGCACTTTTTTGTATCCTGAAGTTTTGAAACTCGTTTTTTTGAAGCATTCATAACTTGTACATTCAAACTAATTAGTATTTTTTGAATTTTTACATCATTGTGTGAGTATTCATCCAATCCGTAAAATCTATGATGATTTGAATTGAAGCTGCAATGATGTTAATTTTGAATAGAATAATTTGACAGTTCCCAATAACCACAGAAAAGCCAAATCTGCTTTTTGAATTCGAAAATAAATGTGAATTTGGAGGAAAAACTCTAAAAAATCTTATTCCGTTAGAGATATGCATATCATGTATTTGACAAAAAATGAAGTAAAATGAATGGTGATTACAATGATGAAAAAAAATTATATGCATTGCATTTGAAAAAATGAAGAAAAATCGATTTGAAATTCGTCATGTTGATAGTCTTTTTGTGGACACTCTGTATGCTGGAGATGCTTTATAATGGCTGAGTGTGATACTTTGAAGTCTTGTCCTTCAATCCATATAAAACTGTTATTGATTTGTGCAAGGGTTCGTGAAATATAATTGCATAACATAGCCTCTACAAGTATAATTTTTTTGTCAAAATGGCCAATATTTCGAAAACTGTCGAATAAAAATATGTGGAAAGTATACAGAAGCATGCAGGAAGTTTCAGAAAATGGAAAAACACTATTGAATATAGGGTGTCCCATTTGAAAAAACAAAGTCACCAGCTATTCCTCTTTTGTGGGCCACCCTATATATTCGAAAATATTTTTAGGTTGTGCTCTTCTTGTAGTATATCAAGTCTGCATCAAAAAATTTTGCAAAACGCAGTCCGTTACGCGTATATCGTCCGCTGCGGCACTAGTGGGACACCCTGTAGATAACCTTCGAACAACTTGGAATTATACTATTTATCAGGATTGTGCCAGTAACCATCTTACCGGAGTATAGGAAGCTCCATACTGTACATACCACCAGTGCTCGTCTTATTAATAATTGTTCTATGGATTGTAAACGTTTCATCTGTAATGCTATTAGGGTTTTTGCTTTCAAATCCAATGAGGAATTGGATTTGGTTTGTTTTCCTTTAGGAAGCTTTTCTCTCGAACTGCTTCGCCGGACCAATAAAGGCCGGTTCCACCTTGTGTCCAATCTTGAGTATTATTTATCTATTTCACCTCACTATTTCCCATCCTATATTTCACCAATCTTAGTTATTACGAATCAGAGTTACTACTACATAACATAGAGTGCTACGAAACATAGACGATCACAAGCCAAGCCAAAAATATAAGTATAAAACCCCTTTAACGTAAATGTCCCTTTAGATACACAGGGAAGTATTTGCTCTTTTTATTTTTTTCTCATAATTTTTCTCCACCTTCAAAGGGAGGAATGTTACAGTACTCATTCGATACGATAGCAATGACAACAGAATATTTCTATCAACCAACAAGATGGAATGTTTCATCTGTAGACAGGCCAGCCATATTGCATCAAACTGTCCGAACCCACAACCAGAACAATCAAATAACAGCCAGCCAATAAGGCAAACCTCAACAAATGGAAAACAGGCTCACATTCCACCGTCACTGATCCCAGAAGCAAGTGAAACATTCGCTCTTAAACGAGGGATATCAGAAATATTATCATCCAGCTATCATAGCCAATCAGAAGGACCTAAACCGGAGTTACCTCCATGCCTCTCCCGCACATGGTGGCAGAAAATTCTGATGCTAGCAAAAGAGCTCAGAAGAAACGAAAAATTCACTCCGAAATCATGCAATCTCGAAAGCATATCTAGAAGACATTGAAAGTTTTCACCTCCCCTATGACAACCTAGTTGCATTTTTAGAAAACTCCGATGGTAGCTCCACTCCCTACTCTGAAGCAGAAAAATTCACATCAGATGTTAATTTACTTCTCCAAGACCTGCAGAATTGAAAGATCCACTAAAAACAGAATAACTCGAATTTCTAAACAAATATGATAGTATGAGATCCGGTATAAGAAATATATACCCTCATCTGTTATTTATTTGTGATAAGAAATAAATGATAGATAACATTTACATCGACACATTGCCCATGGGTTGCCTAATTAAATCTGGTGCGGATAATGTTAAATTGTTAAATCTTCAACCAAAATTTTTCAAGAAATTTCCCTCATCTGTTATTTGAAAAAATCGTCAACCAGTTAAGAGAATGGACCCTTAAGAATTGCAAAAGTAATGGTTGCCTGCTTTTTTCCGGGTACAACTGAAGGGTTGCCAGGTTTGAAGAGGTGACTCGCAGTAGTGAAATTACCCTCATCTGTTATTTGATCGTATCTGATGTCAAATGAAAGCTTATTTTATTCTCATTCTGACTGTATAGGGTTACCTTACTTAAAAGTTGATTCAGTCTAGGGTTGTCTCAATTTTAGATGTAGATTTCAGACAGGAGCGGTGACAGATATGAGTTGCGCGTTCAATTCTATGTGACAGACAGTGATGAAGGGAATTCCTATGATGATGATTTTTCTAATTATATACAGGGTGAGTCTTTGACTTGTACATATATTTTAACTGTAGATTCTTGAGGCCTAAAGAAACCTTTTTTTCATTTTCCATTTTTCCGAATTCGGCTCGGTTAAAGAGATATAGCCATTTGAAAAAAAAAATTGGGCTAATTACGTCTCTGATATTATTCTCTACAAACACCTCAAAGTTCATATTTTTCAATTGAAATTGATGTGATTATTAGATATTCTGGGTGATACATTTAGAAAATACTCAAGCACTAACCTTATTTGAATAAGAATGTTACAAACACGATATTTCCTAACAAAAACGCTAAGTTTTGTTCCATCATTTCTGCAATTGAAATGCCATATTTCTCACACCAAAATAAGTTCCTTCTTCGATTATCCTGAAGATTAGTTTGTAAACACTAATAATTTGTTCATATTTGCCTCGATACCCTGAAACTATCTTATAAAAATTAGTTTCTCACTAACCTATCCTAACTCCATTAATCAAAGTCATATGATTCGAGGTCAATGACCTAACCTAATCCATTCCTCTGTGATAGTGATCACAGAATTCTAGAGAAGACGATGCCAGATTGTGTTGATTTTCTCAGTAAAAAATGGCGAACTCAAGAAAGCAGAACGTCCCCTATCGTTAACGGAAGAACTAGTTTTGTTTACTTTTCGCTAAAGGCTTCTACGCATTGCTCTTTGGAAATGCCAAACGAGTAGTTCTGATTCTCGCCGATCTAAATTTCAGTCGTGGTGCGCTGCCGGCTGCGATGTAGCCGCCACGCAAGACAAGCCGTTGGTCTGTGTCATCACACTATCACAGGCCAGCCAGTCTGTGATAAAATGAACGACGCTTAAACGCGATAACCTTTCTACAAAGTCTTTGCTTTCTACATGGATTCAATTCATTTATTTATTTACTCGCAGAGAATAAAGCAAACAGGTGTGAGGTGATGCTTGTGATTTGTGATGTGAAAACCGTGTAGGGTCGATTAAAAATTCCAAGAGGATATTGTTAAGAAGATAGATATTTTCCTGAAGGACTGGTATCAATAAATTTTTAATAGAAACTTGCTTATAAACTGTGTAATTTCATGCTTCTCGGAATTCAGTTGATAAACATTGACAACATTGTTAATTTGTTAAGAGACCAGAGAAGAAACAATATTCGATGATATTTAATCCAGGAAAGCATTCAGATTTTTTATGAAATTCATGGTTTTTTCCTCAAATTTCTTCGTATACATTTAGGAATAACTCGAAAACGACGCGTTTTATTGAAAAAATATAGGAATACTTTTATTCTCTAAAATGGTTGATTCTTTCGAAAATATGAACCGTTTATCCTTTTAAAGTGATTTGATGGTGTTTTTGCATGAATTTATGAGTCGACCGCCCTGTAACTTTCGAACTAGGAGAGATATTGAATAAGTTTCGATTGAGGAATATGCACCATGAATATAGTCACCAATCAACCAAAATTCAGTTCATTTGAAATAACGGTTCCGAAGATATGAACAGGAAAGTGTTTTTTTCGTGGATTTTCGACACCCTGTATCTCCCAAACCAAACCGAATTTTGAAAAATGGCATGGGAAAAAAGTGTTTCGTTTGATGAGAGGAATCTACAGTTAAAATATATGTACAAGTCAAAGACTCACCCTGTATAATAGCACAAGCGCGTTATGAATTGAATTAAATCGGACTAAATATTAACAAAAATATGGAATTATTATCGAACATTTATTTATTGAAAAAGTATATAATTTTTTTAATTAGTAGAATAACTCAATAGAAATTCATTCTGTTTCTGACTCGTCAGAAGTGGCCACTAGAAAATCCGATTCGAATTCATCTTCGTTTATTTTTCCCTCCGATATTTGGAGTACATCCTCAACTTGTAAAGGAGTCTTCAGATGGCTATTCGAATTAAGAGCATGCGTAGGGGATCCCACACCTTTACAAATTGAGGATGTACTCAAAATACCGTAGGGAAAAAATGAAAGGAACATTAACAAAATTATATACCTACTTTTTCCATAAATAAGTGTTCGATAATAACTCTATATTTTTGAAGTTATACTACTTTGCGCTCGTTTTAACATACTTTTGTTAATATTTAGTCCGATTTAATTCAATTCACGCGCTTGTGCTATATTTTATATAATTAGAAAAATCATCATCATAGGAATTCCCTTCATCATTGTCTGTCACATAGAATTGAACGCGCAACTCATATCTGTCACAGCTCCTGTCTAAAATCTACATCTAAAATTGAGACAACCCTAGACTGAATCAACTTTTAAGTAAGGCAACCCTATACAGTCAGAATGAGAATAAAATAAGCTTTCATTTGACATCAGATACGATCAAATAACAGATGAGGGTAATTTCACTACTGCGAGTCACCTCTTCAAACCTGGCAACCCTTCAGTTGTACCCGGAAAAAAGCAGGCAACCATTACTTTTGCAATTCTTTAGGGTCCATTCTCTTAACTGGTTGACGATTTTTTCAAATAACAGATGAGGGAAATTTCTTGAAAAATTTTGGTTGAAGATTTAACAATTTAACATTATCCGCACCAGATTTAATTAGGCAACCCATGGGCAATGTGTCGATGTAAATGTTATCTATCATTTATTTCTTATCACAAATAAATAACAGATGAGGGTATATATTCCTTATACCGGATCTTAGACCATGAGGCCTTTTAATCGTTGCGACTAGTGGCTGAGGTATGATTGCATGGAACAAGTGGAAATGTTTTTGGGATTCTAGGTGACCCACAGAAAAAGTGGGTAAAGTTTACCCTTGTAACCGACGAAGGCCATACGCAGTAGAAAACTTTGTGGTATTAGAAAACGAAAATTATGAATCTTGAACAAATATTTCTAACTTTTCTTTAGTCATTAATGTTGTCTGGACACTTTACCACGTTGAATTGAAAATGTTCTGAAGCATAATTAGAAATAGGAAAAAAGAAGGGACACACTGTTCAAACTCTTCTGAATATGTGGAACCTATATTTTATTCATCTAGGTTCGACATGTTTCGGTTTTCGCCATTCTCAGAAACCATGAAAATCTAAAAACAAAATACAAACAACAATAAAAAAACAGTTAGTTGCCTGAATAAACCATTCTGACAAACTATCAAAAAAACATTGATCGTAACCAAAGCAAGACATCTTAAAAAATTTAAAAAAAAATATTCGAGAAATTTTATCAACTTACAGATTGGTTCCACAAATCCTATGACCACACAAGTGTCATCAAGTCAAAAAATTTAAAAAAAATTTAACAATCGGTCAACAAAATGTAGACTCTCATGGAGTGAACAAATATTCAGGCTTCTTTCCCAAATTTAAATTGGAAATTAGCGTCTGTGAAATGTATATAAGAGAAAATTATTAATCGGTAAACCTCAGGCGAGGTGAAAAACTTTTCCGGAATTCGAAAAATTGTCTGTTTACCGCTTAATAATTTTCTCTTTCTTTCCCAAAATTATCCTTCAAAATCAAACTACTCCTTCATATGTGAAGACGTCCATAATATAAAGAAAAGAAAATTACCAACTGTTCTGTGGTTCAGTATGTCAGTTTGGTTATGGGATTGACACTCTTTTGAGATATTCCATTTGAGCTGAAGGAGTAGTTGGATTTTGAAGGATAATTTTGAGAAAGAAGCCTGAATATTTGCTCACTCCATGAGAGCCTACATTTTGTTGACCGATTGTCACATTTTATTTTAATTTTTTGACTTGATGACCTTGTTTGTATTTTATTTTTAGATCTTCATGGTTTTTGAGAATGGCGAAAGCCAAGTAGCGGATTAACCGGTACGCTGCAGCGTGGGCCCCGAGGTCCATAGGGGCCCCCGGCGATCGAATCAATTTTTTTTTCTAGAATGAAAATTCAGTCTGTGAGTCTGAAAATAAAATAGTCAGACTATATTTTATATATATATTATATATATTCTTATGAAATGGAGCTGTACAGATTTGTTTCCAATTATGGCATGTGTCTCGAAAAGGCAACAAGAAACAGATCATTCAAACAAACATATTTTATAAAAAAAAGCTCAGAGGCAACTTCTGAATTATGAATTATTGGATTCACATGAAACGCAAATGAGTTACAAAAGCCTCAGAGTAAAACTCAGATGTTGGAAAAAACACACCATCCGAGATTCTGCGTACTGTCCCTAATTATCTTGTCTACCTGCAATAAATTACAAATATTTTTTGGAAAAGATATTGAATAAAGTGTTAGATTTTTTGATTGGCGACTTAGAACGTCGAAGTTCTGTCTATCGTGATATCATTGTGAAATTCAAATGTATATTTGATATATGCGATCTCTCTCAAGATAATATTGATAGGGCGAGTTTTGACACACTGTTGGAGTATTATGAGAAAGACCTTGAGGAGGGAATTATTAGCAAGGCCAATTCAAGGAATATCTCGAACTTTTGAAACAAAAAAAAATACTAGTTGTTAGAGATGTTGAAAATAATATATGATAAGGAAATGATAGAAGTATTCTCCAATTTATATATTGCTTTAAAGTTATTCGTAACGCTACCTATTACAAGTTGTGAAGCAGAGCGCTCATTTTCCAAACTGTCATTGATAAAAAATAAATAAAGAACTGTTATGACAGAAAATAGACTGCAGTTTTTAGGAAAACTTTCTATCGAAAGTGATATAACGATCAGTCTCGATTATGATTCAGCAATAAAAGAATTTGCTGATATCAAAATAAGAAAAAAAACAATTTATCTACTCCCATAGAATGATATATCCATTATTCAACTGAATTTGATCTGTAATAGTCTCTATAAACCAATAGTGTTAGGTAATAATAACTCACGCCTGTAACTCACTCACATTACCGCTCATTGAACAATATACAGGGTGAGTCTTTGACTTGTACATATATTTTAACTGTAGATTCTTGAGGCCTAAAGAAACCTTTTTTTCATTTTCCATTTTTCCGAATTCGGCTCGGTTAAAGAGATATAGCCATTTGAAAAAAAAATTGTGCTAAATGCGTGCCTGATATTATTCTCTACAAACACCTCAAAGTTCATATTTTTCAATTGAAATTGATGTGATTATTAGATATTCTGGGTGATACATTTAGAAAATACTCAAGCACTAACCTTATTTGAATAAGAATGTTACAAACACGATATTTCCTAACAAAAACGCTAAGTTTTGTTCCATCATTTCTGCAATTGAAATGCCATATTTCTCACACCAAAATAAGTTCCTCCTTCGATTTTCCTGAAGATTAGTTTGTAAACACTAATAATTTGTTCATATTTGCCTCGATACCCTGAAACTATCTTATAAAAATTAGTTTCTCACTAACCTATCCTAACTCCATTAATCAAAGTCATCTGATTCGAGGTCAATGACCTAACCTATTCCATCTCCTCTGTGATAGTGATCACAGAATTCTAGAGAAGACGATGCCAGATTGCCGATTTTCTCTTCAACAATGGTATAGGCGAACTCAAGAAAGCAGAACGTCCGCTATCGTTAACAGAAGAACTAGTTTTGTTTACTTTTCGCTAAAGGCTTCTACGCATTGCTCTTTTGAAATGCCAAACGAGTAGTTCTGATTCTCGCCGATCTAAATTTCAGTCGCGGTGCGCTGCCGGCTGCGATGTAGCCGCCACGCAAGACAAGCCGTTGTTCTGTGTCTCATCACAGGCCAGCCAGTCTGTAATAAAATGAACGACGCTTAAACGCGATAACCTTTCTACATGGATTCAATTCATTTATTTATTTACTCGCAGAGAATAAAGCAAACAGGTGATGCTTGTGATTTGTGATGTGAAAACCGTGTAGGGTCGATTAAAAACTCCAAGAGGATATTGTTGAGAAGATAGATCTCCTGAAGGACGGGTATCAATAAATTTTTAATAGAAACTTGCTTATAAACTGTGTAATTTCATGCTTCTCGGAATTCAGTTGATGAACATTGACAACATTGTTAATTTGTTGAGAGACCAGAGAAGAAACAATATTCGATGATATTTAATCCAGGGAAGCATTCAGTTTTTTATGAAATTCATGATTTTTTCCTCAAATTTCTTCGTATACATTTAGGAATAACTCGAAAATGACGCGTTTTATTGAAAAAATATAGGAATACTTTTATTCTCTAAAATGGTTGATTCTTTCGGAAATATGAACCGTTCATCCTTTTCAAGTGATTTGATAGTGTTTTTGCATGAATTTATGAGTCGACCACCCTGTAACTTTTGAACTAGGAGAGATATTGAATAAGTTTCGATTGAGGAATATGCACCATGAATAGAGTGAACAATCAACCAAAATTCAGTTCATTTGAAATAACGGTTCCGAAGATATGAGCAGCAAGATGTTTTTTTCGTGGATTTTCGACACCCTGTATCTCCCAAACCAAACCGAATTTTGAAAAATGGCATGGGTAAAAAGTGTTTCGTTTGATGAGAGGAATCTACAGTTAAAATATATGTACAAGTCAAAGACTCACCCTGTATATTATCTAGTGGAATTTTATTTTGTAGGTAACTGATTTACAGCTTTACGATACTTGTATCTTTGGTGATGTTTTCATTTATTCCTTAATCTCGATGCCGCAGTAAAAAAAATTCAGATATGATATTCTGGAGATATTTTGTATTTGAATTTTTGTGATATTTTTCCCTTTTTTCAAGATTTTCATTCATCTTTTTTATTTTGTTTTGATATAAATACCTTGTATTTTATCAATAAATTCTATGTTTTGTTTTTCAAGATGTGAGTTTTAATTAAAAAATTTTTTCGAAAAAAATCGAAAATGTTTCAGAGGGGGCCCCGAAAGTTTTGAAGCGTAGGGTCCCTGGAATCGTTAATCCGCCACTGCGAAAGCCGAAACATGTCAAACCTAGATAAATAAAATAATGGTTCCACATATTCCGAAGAGTTTGAAGACTGTGTCCCTCTGTTTTTTTCTTATTAGATAACTATAGATTGATAGAGTTTTAACTCGACCTTGTACTAGTTTAAATATAATGGTTGTTGGGAATAGGTCAATTATGTAGAGAAAAACCAATTACTCTATGGCCGACGTTTCGGCATATATTATGCCATCTTCAGGGCTGCTAAAATTACAGAAGAACAGGTATGAGATATTTAAAATATTTCCAAGACTTTCTTATTTCAAAATACACTTAACAGTCAACCTAATGCACAAAAAATTATCGGCAATCTAAACATAAAAGGCTTGAATTTGACATAAATACTAAAATCTCTCCTTCTGGAGTTATCACACAAACTGAAATAACATGAAGCAAATCACAACATAATTGGGAAGCAAACAACCTGCAAACCTGCAGTTCACGTCTTAGCAGGTTGTTTGCTTCCCAATTATGTTGTGATTTGCTTCATGTTATTTCAGTTTGTGACGTTTGTGTGATAACTCCAGAAGGAGAGATTTTAGTATTTATGTCAAATTCAAGCCTTTTATGTTTAGATTGCCGATAATTTTTTGTGCATTAGGTTGACTGTTAAGTGTATTTTGAAATAAGAAAGTCTTGGAAATATTTTAAATATCTCATACCTGTTCATCTGTAATTTTAGCAGCCCTGAAGATGGCATAATATATGCCGAAACGTCGGCCATAGAGTAATTGGTTTTTCTCTACATAATTGACCGATTCCCAACAACCATTATATTTATTAGATAACACTTCGGCATGGGTTTTTATGAATTTATAATAAGAAATGTTGATAAATTCCTGTATTTGATATCCCTGTTCTTTTTATTTCAACATGAAATTGGATCAAAGAAATAAATTTGATGTGTCTGAATTTCGATTTCAATTCAGGCGCCACGAAAAGGCAACAAATCACAGCTGTACTATTCGGCGAACATATTCAATAGCATGTATCATCTCAAAAAATCACAAAATAGTTTTTGTGATTTTCGACTTTCACATTTGTTCCCAGTTTTGATATGTATCAATGAAACGAGTGGTTTATCCATTATTTTTTGAAATTTAATTTATCGACGCGCAGATAGGTGCAAGGCATTCGTCAAAATTTCAACCCTCTTCAAAGGCACTGACTTATTTGAGGGAAAATAATGAGATTCCCAGAAAATCTTTCGTTGATCGTCATCGAAACCCTTAGTGTAGTCACAATCATAGTGCCGGTTTTGTGAGTGAAGTGTTAATCGTGCGTTTGAAATCTATCCGCATAAGGGACAACCAACAAAAATTAAAGGCCATCAGGCGGGTCAAAGCTCGTCAAACGAAAGCGTCGTTCGGCAGATCCCTCAATGTGCCCGAGTCAACACTTAGCGGTTGGTGCAAAAATGAGGTACAAATCAAAGCGGCAGAGGCCGCCTTGGAATTCGCTATCGCCAGGTATACTTGTACACCCAAGTTTTTATGGGCTCATACATGCGAAAGGATTAAACTCGAAGGAAGTCCAGGGAATGGCCAGAAATGAAGCTCTTGACCTTTCAATCCGCAGTTCACGATTTTGCGAAAATAAAATGAAAATTTCGCCAAGACGTGAAAACAAAAACCAGCAACCTTTCAATTCGCACGATTTTGCGAAGAACCCTTGGATCTTTCCAAGCGCACAATACGATTTCAAGAAAATGAAATGGTAGTAGGGCATGAAAACAGAAATCAACACGAGCGAGGACGAATTGATATGTACCATCATCTGTTCATGTTTCATTATATGCGATGGTACAATTATTTCCTGTATTAACTATTAAGGAAAACGCAATGGCGAAGAGAAGATGGAGACTGGACTGATAGAGATGTTATGGTGAAGCCGATTGAGAGAGGGGAGACAGCGTCAGCTGTAAACAGGTATTCAGGCCTTCCTATCTCCGTTATAGCCCGGGAGCCAGTGACATTTTTTAGTCAGTCATTTTAACCCTGGCCATAATTTGTATATAGCTTGATTTGGTCGTTTTATTAGCCAAAGTGACGGTCAGCTGGCTAAACAGTGGTGGGTTCGCCAACGGGAGCAACGAAAACATGTAAAAAAATTTTGAGTTTTAGTCATTTTAACCCTGCTGAAATTTACAGAGATGGTAGTTTGTATAATTATTCGAATAAAAAGAATCGTCCGCTGGTTGTACGTTGGTGGAAAACCCGTCCGCTGGACATGAAAACTTGTAAAAAAAAATTTGAGTTTCAGTCATTTTAACCCTGCTGAAATTTACAGTGATGGTAGTTTGTATAATTATTCGAATAAAAAAAATCGTCCGCTGGCTGTACGTTGGTGGAAACCCCGTCCGCTGGACATGAAAACGTCCGCTGGACAAGGGAACTTTTGAAAACAATTTGAGTTTCAGTCATTTTAACCCTGCTGAAATTTACAGAGATGGTAGTTTGTATAATTATTCCAATAAAAAAAATCGTCCGCTGGCAGTACGTTGGTGGAAAACCCGTCCGCTGGACATGAAAACTTGTAAAAAAAATTTTGCGTTTTAGTCATTTTAACCCTGCTGAAATTTACAGAGATGGTAGTTTGTATAATTATTCGAATAAAAAAAATCGTCCGCTGGCCGTACGTTGGTGGAAAACCCGTCCGCCGGACATGGAAACTTGTAAAAAAAATTTTGAGTTTCAGTCATTTTAACCCTGCTGAAATTTACAGAGATGGTAGTTTATATAATTATTCGAATAAAAAAAGTCGTCCGCTGGTTGTACGTTGGTGGAAAACCCGTCCGCTGGACATGAAAACTTGTAAAAAAAAAATTGAGTTTCAGTCATTTTAACCCTGCTAAAATTCACAAAGTTGGTAGTTTATATAATTATTCGAACAAAAAAATGGTCCGCTGGCTGTACGTTGGTGGAAAACAAGTTTTCATGTCCAGCGGACGGGTTTTCCACCAACGTACAGCCAGCGGACGATTTTTTTTATTCGAATAATTATATAAACTACCATTTCTGTGAATTTCAGCAGGGTTAAAATGACTGAAACTCAATATTTTTTTTACGTGTTTTCGTTGCTCCCGTTGGCCAACCCACCACTGGTGCGCCAGCTGACGAACACTATGCTATAAGACAAATACAAATTAAGCTATATACAAATTATGGCCAGGGTTAAAATTGGTCACCAAAAACTATCACTGGCTCCCGGGCTATTACTCCTTCAATTCAAACCAGTACAACGTCCACATACTAAATCTTGGATATCTGTAATGACAGCAAGACGTTCAAATTTGAAATGAAAGAAGTGGAAATGGAGGAAGTAAAATCGGAAGATGGGGAAATGGAAGGAGTAGAAATGAAAAAACTGGAAACCGAATTCAAGGTCGATGAGAGCTGGTGAGTTGGTTGCTACATAAAAAATTTCAAAAAACCTCAACGACTCTAAACACCCAGTGATATACCGTAATTGATATTCAAAGGACAACATTGAAACATATTGTTGCATGCATTCATGACGATGTTAAAAATGTGATTTGTAACATTTATACAAGGTGCGGCACGGAGGGCGGACGTTTTTCAGATGGGCATAACTTTCCCCCACTGAGGACGAGAGAAGTGGGGACGGTGCCGTTAGACTCGTGTGTTCCTAGCATTTATTTATTGATCAATAGAAGACCAAGAGGACCTGTGCGAACAGTTCGAACGCCTGAAAATGTTGAACGCGCTCGACAAGCCATTCTTCGCAGTCCGTCGCGATCTGCTCGGAAACATGCTGCTGCACTTCGCCTCAGTGATCGTTCGGTGAGGCGAATTTTGCATATGGATCTTCGCTTTCACCCCTACAAATTGGCCATTGTGCAACAGTTACACCCCGGAGATTATGCACAACGAATGAACTTCGCACGTGAGATGGAAGCACTGATCGATCAAAATGAGAACCTCATTTTGTTCATGAGTGACGAAGCCCACTTTCACCTCAACGGCATGGTTAACCGGCAGAATTGCCGTTATTGGGCTAATGAAAATCCGCAACACTTACACGAAAGACCGCTGCACAGCCCACAGCGCCTCCAGCACTGCATCACCGATTTCGGCCACCACATGCCTGATGTGATTTTCCACACTTGACTGTCTCAAATGCTATTTCCTTGAGAATCTGATTCCGTCAATAAATGTGTTTTTGAGTAAAAATTAACGCTTTTATTATTTTTTTAAAACCATCCATCCCCCGTGCCGCACCCTGTATTATGTATACCAATGTGCTATTGTATTATATTTTATTCATTTCAACCAGTGGCGTATTCAGCCCCCCCCCCCCCACCCATATAATCACAGGAAAGGAATTGCAAAAATATTCTGTAAAATAAAAGAGGTTCCCACGTTGACGTTGTAATATGATACGCGGGAAAATCAATCTTTATTGACACGCGAGTGAGTGAGTGTGTTTAATGATTTGCTGCCAGCACTATAGCATTTTATAAAGATGACCTGCTGCACAACAATAGTGTTATTTTGGAGGCAGAGTGGACGCTTTGGGCTTTAAAATGGAAAACCACAGCCTCTCCAAAGCCTAGCAATGCTGTAGACACTTTGAAGGCTATTCAGAAAGAGATTTTTCCGAACATATCAATTCTTTTGAAAATATTGGCAATATTGCCTGTGACGACATCATCTGTCGAGAGGTCATTTTCGACTCTCAAGAGGCTAAGGAGTTACCTGCGCAATAGCACAGGACAAGACAGACTTTCATCTTTAGCATTAACGACTGTGCACAGAGACGTAGAGGTGAATATTCCACAAATCATCAATAAATTCACCTAAAGAAACCGAAGACTTTCGTTTATGTGAACATCATTATTATATTTTAATATTATTCCCATCTGTATTCTGTATCTTTGTGTATAGTTCAAGTTTTTTCTAGTTCAAAATACATTTTCTCCATATGCAATATTTTGCAGTTGATTTCACCTTGGTTATTACTCTCAGAAGTACTGAAGAAGTCATAAGCTCGGAAACTAGTTATAAACCATGAAAATATATTATAAATTATAAAACAGACAAAAAAATACATAAATTATACATATACACGATCATAAAATGGTGAATATATAATAGAAATACTTTACGTTCGTGTAAAGTAGTTCTGCTTGGGAGTCTGAAGGCTTAGGATAGTATTAAAAAACAATTTTCCTCCTATGGGAAATCTGCCCCCCCCCAAACTGAAATCCAGGATACGCCACTGATCAACGGTGATAATTAAAATTTAAATTCAAACATAGATTTGAATTGCAATAAATACCTACATTTTTGTCATTTAGTGATAATCAGATTATCTGAGATTATTGCTCATTTACGTCTAGTCATCACAATATTACTATAAAAAAATAATAAGTCTGACCCAAGTTCCGCTATAATTGGTGACCCCGAATCTATGAAAAGTGCTCTTGTCATTGTGGATGATGATAGGGATATTTCAAAATCACACAATTTAGCGGATAAAATAGCAGAAATGAAACCTCATAGTGAATTATACGCTGCGAGAAAAGTTGAGGAAGACGCGACACCAAAATCCGACGGAAATACTAAGGATGATCAGATGTCAGTTTTAACAAAACAAGTCGCTGCACTGACAAAACAAGTTGAAGATCTCGCATCCTCCAGACAATCGCGCGATGAAAAAAGGAATACTGGTCGAAAATGCAGCAGATCTCGATCCAGAAATTTTAATCCAAATGGAAAATTTTGTTACCACCATTTTCGATATAGTACGAGAGATGACGACCAAAACCATGTCTCATAGCGGCCCGGCTAAAACCGTGTAAAATCGATAGATAAGATGACCCTAGAGCCGACTGGTAAGTAGTAATACTCAGAAGTGTAGCATCTTCGCAGGGGGCCATTTCTGCTGTGCAAAATAAAAATGGTCGACGGTCGTATAACGGCCCGTCTGATATTGAAATTGTACATAGATTTTGTTATTTTATCACTAAAATTTGTGTTTTCAGACATTTTGTGCGTAGCGTTTGACCTGAGTGTCTCTTCAAAAATGTCAAAAATCTGACCTATGTGACTCATAGCGGCTCGGTTCATTTTTGTTTTGAATCATTCGTATGGATGCCCAAAATACAAAAATACGGTTTTCAGACATTTTGAGTGTCGCCTATAACGAAAAAATGTGCTGGAGTCTCCCGGCAAAAACTCCGGCTACACTAGTAAGAGAAAGACATATGCGATCTTATCGCAAAGAAAAGAGATGAACCAAGTGTGTGGTCAACTGGTCAAAATCATATGGAAGATGTAAACCAATATTTATGTGGCCACAGGCTTGCTTTGCCCACAAGCTCTGACCACAAGGAGTTGATGCGTTGAATATAATTCATGTAAAACTGATTTCTGAATTAAAGTCATATATTTTTTTATATATTTCATTTGGAATATATCTATTTGGTGTTAGTGACTATAATCAAAAGAATTTCTGTGAAGTATTACGGAAATTTCTCAAATTATTTTACGGACTTGGATCAGGAATATATTAGAAATGATTTGAGTTGAACGTTGAACTAATTCATAATATCTAAATAAATATAATGCATATATTTTTGCTGAATAATTAATGTTTTATTGGCCACAAACTACAAAAGTACTTATTATCATTTCATTCCTCAGAATTTTCAATTAGTAAATTTGGTAGCCACCTCAATTTCATGTTCAGTGCTAGTATTTCTATATGATTGCGGCTATTCAGCATTGATTTCTTGTGCTTGAGGAAAGAAACTTGAATTCAGAAACATTAGATAAATGTGTGATAAATATGTGTATGACAGAATTGAACGATACCCCTGAGGTAAATTTACCTCACGTTCATGCAACCGGGCTAAGTACTGCAAATTGAAAAGTTGTCTGATTAGTTAAATGCTACATTCAATTTGTCTGATATAATTTTTTTCCACATCTGGGGAACGTATTCAATCATTGACGACGAATTTCAGACAGGCCGCTATGACTCAATTAGGTCAGATTTCTTGACATTTTCGAAATGCTATAAAAATGTAAGGCGACATGTTTTTTGTCTGAAAATTGATCTTTCCACATCAATTGACACGGCTTAACCTATAAAAATCATTTTCAGACGGGCCGCTGTAAGTTTTTTTTTTTTTATTTTTTACTTTTTTTTATTGGTCTCCTGGGTACACGCTACAATCTTGGTGTCTGAAAACTGTGTTATTGGTATCTCAGGGCTATTATCTAACTACATTCCGGAAATCAGACGGGCCGCTATGAGTCACCCATGTCGTTTTTTTTGACATTTTTGAAAATGCGCTCAGATCATACGCTACGCGCAAAATGTCTGAAAATCGCATTTCTGGGTACAGGGTCATATAATCTATCGATTCCGTGCGGTTTTAGCCGAGCCGCTATATGTCAAAAATCTTGGTCGCCATCTCTCGTACTAATATGGAAATAGATGCTTTCCTGAAAAATGCCAGCCTCCATGCGCGTGGAATAGCAAGAACGAGAAATCGGGAAACGAGATTCCGCAGACGAAGTAGCAGCAAATTCGTCTGCGCCTGTTGAGCCTGATTGCTGCACAGACTTTTTGTGAGAGATCTTAATTCTGGATTGAGTTTTCTTGTTGACAGTGGTGCTGACGTCTCAATAATCCCTGTTTTGAAGAATGCCGTTCAGCAGAAAATATCAGATTTCAAATTATATGCAGCTAATGACACAGAAATTCCAACCTATGGTACTACAACTATGAGCATCAATTTAGGCCTCCGAAGAAATTTTCAGTTCCAATTTATTATTGCTGAAACATCTAAGGGAATACTCGGTGCTGATTTCTTAAAACAATTCAACCTTTTGATTGACTTGAAGAACAAAAAATTAGTAGACGGTGACACTAACCTCTGTATTCGAGGGAATGTCATAGCTATTGAAAAGGATTGTATGATGAGCACTATGTCAAAAGGTCAAAAATTTGCAGACCTATTCGAAAAATTTCCTGATCTATCAAAGCCGAACTGGTTACCAAGTGAAGTTAAACATGAAGTTCGTCATCAAATAATTACTAGAGGTCAGCCAGTATACTGCCGACCACGCCAGTTGGATCCTCATAAACTAAAGATAGCGAAAGAAGAATTCCAATTTATGTTGAATAATGGAATCATTCGACCATCAAAATCACAGTGGGCAAGTCCATTACTCCTTGTGTCTAAAAAAGACGGAGGTTACAGGGCATGTGGTGATTACCGAAGATTGAATAATTCAACTGTTCCTGATCGGTATCGCATCCCAAAAATCGATGATATTCAAATTATCTTAACAGATAAAAGAATTTTTTCGAAAATTGATTTATTTAAGGCCTATTACCAAATACCACTGGCAGACGAAGATCGCGAAAAGACAGGAATCACACCCCTTTTCGGCTATTTGAATTCAATGTGATGAGCATGGGACTTCGAAATGCTCCGAGTACATTTCAACGTTTTGTAAATCAAGTATTTTTTGGATTAGATTTCATTTTTCCATACCTTGATCTTGATGATATATTGATTGCTTCATCTTCATCAGAGGAACAACAAGGTCATCTGGAAGAAGTTTTCAAACGACTCAACGACTATGGTCTACGAGTAAATATTTCCAAATCTGTTTTTGGTGTGGAAGAATTAAGTTTTCTTGGTTACATGATAACACCTGAAGGAACTAAGCCCATGCCAGAGAAGGTGAAAGTAATAATGGAGCATCAACGCCCAACGACCGTGCATGATCTTCGCGCTTTCTTGGGTATGCTAAATTATTACAGAAGTTATTTGAAAAACGCAGCCGATACACAAGCAGTATTAAACGAATATTCGAAAGGTGCAAAGAAGAAAGATCGACGTAAAATTGAATGGACCCTAGAAGCCGTAGAAGCTTTCGAAAAATGTGAGCAGGATTTGGCTAATGCTTCGCTGTTGACCTTCCCAGACGTTAAATATCCATTGTCCTTGGCTGTCGACGCAAGCCAAACCGCTATTGGTGGTGTAGTTCAGCAATATATATTCTTTTTTGTCCTTTATTGAAAATTTACAGTCTACTCTCATAATGGTATTAAGTAAATGTGATGATGTAGTTGGAACATGTAAGTGAAATGTCCAGCGACATTTCTACTTATTATACACTAAACTAGTGGTGCTGTGGAAGGTCTTCTGGCCATGTTTTCTTGAGTCGTCTGTTGTCTGGTCCTTCAGTGTATAGATTCTGAATAAGGTCATTTGGGTGTCCCTGCAATCGGTCTTGGTATTTTGTGGAGGCAGATTTTATGACATCTATGACATATTGAATTTCGAGATCTGAGTGAAGTCTTTCATTCGTGACGTACCATGGTGCACCAGCCAATCGAAGTGTTTTCGATTGGAACCGTTGGATTACGTTTCGTCGTGTGGGTTTTGCACAACCCCATAGTTGAACGCGATATGTCCAAATAGGTTTCAGAATTGCCTTGTATATGGTGAGTTTATTTTGGATGGACAATTTTGATTTCTTGCCAATTAACCAGTACATCTTTCTTAGTTTTAGGTCCAGATGTTTTCTTTTTGCTTGGATGTGTTTCTCCCATGTTAAACGTTGGTCGAGGTGTATACCTAGGTATTTTACTTCTTTTTTAGTTGGTATTAAGGCTCCATTTATAGTCACTCGTGGGCAAGTGCTGGTTTTTGTAGTGAATACGACTTGGACTGATTTGGTCTGGTTGATTGTCATCCTCCATGTTTTATACCAGTCGTTTAGCTGGTTTAGGTGGTCTTGTATTTTTCTGGAGGTGGTTTCAGGGTCCTTGTCGGAAGAAAGTACAGCCACGTCATCAGCAAACGCAGCAATTGTTGTGGTAGATGTTTCTGGCAAGTCAGCTGTGTAGAGAAGGTAGAGGAATGGCCCCAGGACACTTCCTCGTGGTACGCCAGACTTGAGGGAAAAATATCCTGATATTTCATCATTGAACTTGACGGAGCACTTCCTATCTGAGAGATAGGATTTGAGCAGTAGATAATAGTTGTTATTGAGGTTCTTTTTAATTTTATATAAGAGTCCTGCGTGCCATACCCTGTCAAATATTCAGCAATATGAAGAAGATGGCTGGAAACCTATTTCATTTTTCTCCAAGAAATTGAATAATGCTCAAGCTGGTTACTCTACTTATGATCGAGAACTTCTGGCATGCTATGAAGGAATAAAAAAATTTAAACATTTCCTGGAAGGCAGAAATTTCTACATTTTTACGGGCCATTCCCCACTCACTCATGCATTTGTGCAAAAAAATGAAAAAGCATCGCCACGCCAGCTGAGACAATTGCAATATATTTCCCAGTTCACCACTGATATTCGACATATTAGTGGTTCAGATAATGTGGTTGCAGACTATTTATCAAGAATTGAGGCTCTGTCAACAGTTATAGATTATGATGAAGTGGCGGATCTTCAAGTGAATAATTCAAAAATTTACAAATAGATCCTCAGTCACTGGTTTTTAAAAGCTACCAACTTGCTTCTGGTAAAATATTATGGTGTGATGTTTCGACTAGCAATATAAAGCCGTATATACCACGTCTACAGTGAAACTGATGACGACGAAATTCGTGTGGCCTGGTATTCGACATGATGTTCGGAAATGGGCACAATCTTGTATCAGATGTCAGAAGAACACAAAATAACCAAGCACACAAAATCTCAGTTGAGTAGATTTCCAGAGCCTGATGAACGATTTAGCATTATCCACATCGATTTGATTGGTCCTTTACCTCCATCGGAGGGTAACATTTATTGATAGATTTACGAACTGGATGGAAATCGTACCTTCAAGCAATATGACTGCTGAAACCGTCGCTTAAGCTTTTTACAATAATTGGATATCAAGATTTGGAGTACCAATTACAGTTATAACGGACAGAGGTCGTCAATTCATTTCTGAACTCTTCAGAACCTTGACAGACATTTGTGGAGTGAAACCTCTTCATACAACTGCCTAACATCTACAGTGTAACGGCAAAATTGAGAGACTACATCGAACACTAAAAACTGCATTGAAAGCTCATAATAGAATTAAATGGATAGAAACATTGCCTACTGTGTTGCTTGGATTACGTGCATCGCTCCGTGAAGATTCAAAATGTTCGATAGCCCAGATGACTTATGGCAAGTCTATTCGTCTTCCTGGTGAATTTTTTGAAGATCCAAAAGTCAAAACAGAACCAGAAACTTTCGCCAATGACCTTCAAAAATGCATGAGTACATTGAAACCATTTGCTGTGGAGCACAAATCATCACCAAGAAACTTACACACCTATTCACATGTTTTCGTTCGAATTGATAGAGTAAAAAAATCTTTAGAACCAGCTTATGAAGGACCTTTCAGAGTATTAGAACGCAGTGAAAATATTTTTCGTTGGACATCAAAGGAAAGCCAGTCAAAATATCAATTGATCGTCTTAAACCTGCTCTTATGTTGGAGCCAGAAGATGGTTCGTACGCAGTTCAACAGGATATGACAGACACCTGGACCTGCTTATGAAACTCAATCTGCAGTCGGTGCTCAAACCTCAAGTTCTACCCAAAACAACAGAAGTGACCACATGCCAACAAAAACAGTAATAACGCGTAGTGGTCGATCAGTGAGATTTCCAAAACGTTTTATCGAAAAAGTTCATGTGTTTTAGAATTATTATTTTATTGTTCGTGACAACTTGGTCACTAGAAAGGGGGTAGTGTAGGAAAGAGTGCCGTGATATATAGTTACCCTAGTAACAAATAGTTAAGAAAATGATACGGTAATAAAAATTGAATAAGCTTCAAATATATTTTCTTCCTAAATTCAGATTTAGATAACTGATCTCTATAAAAAAATAATAAGTCTGACCCAAGTTCCGCTATAAAGCCTTCAAAAGATGTATCCAAAATCTAGAAGAAAACATACACGTAGATGAAATTGACTCTTCTCAAATGATCAAGAAATTAACTTTTTTGAGTCAACAACTAAAATTAGCAATTTCACCAAAGCCCAATTATTCTACAGACTTATTTTTGTGGGCATCTTCGATTCATTTCCAATTTCCAGGTTCCGACAGGTTGATTAGAGACTCCCATTCGTTAACCCTTCCGCTTCCGAAATATTTAAGTAATATCACAGCAGATCATCGTCATGTGGCGTGCATGAGATAAACACAGTTCACTGCGCTCCGAGGTTACATTGAATTTAAATTTAACACAAGTTTTCTTTATTCGTTGTTGTAATAACAAATTTTCTTAACGACAATATTGATTGCCTACAAGTTGATTAAAATGGGTGGCACAAGAAGAAATCCACAGAATCAAGTTCCATCGGAAATCGCTGACAGAATGAATGAAATGGAGATGAAATTTCGAGAAGGTATCGAGAAACTGAGAAGTGAATATGTTGCCGACAAGAACATTAGACTACCAGAATCACGTGAGCCGAGTGATTTTGAGGACAAACTGAGAAGTTTCGAAATAGAAATAAAATCTGAACTCCAAATTCTCAAGAAGGAAGTGGCTTCTTTACAATCAAAGGTCAGTAAAAACGAGAAAGTTATGACAAAGGCGATACAGAGCAATAACGAAAGAAAAATAATCTTTCGGGGCATTCCCGAAAATGAAACCAATTCTGCAGACTTAATGGATAACATAATTAAAATAACGAAGGAAAAATTGAATATAAACATCACAAAAAGTGAAATAACATATTGCTATCGCACACGGAATAATTCTTCAAAACAAGATTCAAGGCACGTACCACCGGTCATCGTGGAGTATGTACACCAGTGGCGTCGTAATGAGATTTTCTTCAGCAAGAAAATGATGAAGGGATCAGGAATTACATTGTGCGAGGTACTTTCAAGTGAAATATATGATCTGTTTATGAAAGTACGTAAGGAATTCGGAAATCATTCTTGGACTCTAGGGGGTAATATATTTGTTTTACACAATAACAAAAAGATTAGAATTATTGATGAACAATCGTTACAAAAATTGTCATAAATAGTGGAGTCGCAGTGAAATAATTGATTTGTGACTTATTCATTCATTTTTGTGAAGGCTTAGGTTTGCTTAGTATATTGTTTTTTTTTTTTATTTCTCGGGATTTTCATATTTTGGAAACTAACTCTTTCGCTTGTTGGTTTATGTTCAAAAGTTATTGATTACCATCCATTATAAAGATATTTGTGCATATTGGGCTGTTAACATTTATTATGTAGACTTCTCTCTTGGTTTTTTTTTCTTTTTTAATTCTGTTTTTTTCGGCGGGATTCAGCCATGTCTAGGGGTAATTTCAGGTTTGGCCACATCAATATAAGATCATTACCATCCAGCTTTCGTGATTTCGAATACTTTATAGAAAACAAAAATCTTGATTTTGTGGGGGTTTCTGAAACTTGGTTGAGCGATATTAACTGTGGAGATTTCGAGGTTCCAAATTATGGTTCCGTTTTTCAGAACAGATCGGGAAGGGGCGGTGGAGTTGCTCTTTTCGTAAGGAAAGAATACAAATATAAGAGAATTGAAAATGAGTACACCAAAAATAATAATTTTGAGCAGGTTTGGATCAGAATTCAGTTTAAGAAGATTAAAATGATTATAGGTTGTGTATACAAACCACCACATTATAGATATTCAGAATTTCAAAGTGCTTTTGAGGATATTTTGACCTCGCTAGTGCCTCACTGTGACAAACTATGCTGTGTTGGCGATTTTAACTTGAATTATCTCTCATGTCCACCAACGCGTGAAGTATCTGATTTCAATTGCCTAATAAATAATTTTGGACTTGCACAGGTAGTTAATCAACCAACCAGAATAACGTCTGATTCATGTTCCCTGATTGATTTAATACTACTTTCCAGTGATATAGTGCTGGTGGGATCTGATACTCTGCCGTCAACTCTTTCTGATCACGAATTTGTTATTTGTGAATGTTGTCTGCCGAAGTATAAGAAGAAAATTGAAATTCGTGAATATAGGGATCTGAATAGTATTAATTTTATACAATTTGAATATGACTTGCGGTCCATACCTTGGAGAAACATCTACGATATTAACAATATTGATGGTAAGGTCAAATTTATCAACGAAAATTTAAAAATTCTTCTAGACTTACATGCGCCGAGAAAGACCATACGTGTTACAAGAAGGAATTGCCAACCATGGTTGAGAAATGTGAGACCTCTGATGAAATTGCGGGATAAGGCATTGAGTAAGTTCAAAAAATATCGCACCCCAGAATGTAGAGCTGATTATAATCGTATCAGGAATTTAACTAACATCACCATTCATCAAGAAAAGAAAGCATTTTTAAATCACAAGTTCTCTAATACAGATAATTTTTGGCGTGACATGGGTTATTATTGCGGCAACGTTGGTAGAAGAAGGGGAGAAATACCTGAACATCTGAAATCCCCTGATGCCATAAATAATTTTTTCATATCTTCAATACCTAGGTCAACTACTGACAATGAGGAAACAGCCAAATTCTATTCAGATAATTTAAAAGAGTCCGTGTCTTCCATACTTGATTTCAAAAAAGTTTCAGAATTAGATGTCTCAAAAATAATATCCAGATTAAAATCAAAATCGTATGGACTCGACGATATTAACATAGTTATAGTTAGATTATGCTGTCCTTTCATTCTTCCGTTCATTACACATATCATCAATTTCTGCATAGAACGATCAATTTTTCCTATTTCGTGGAAAAGGGCACTTGTGATTCCCATTCCAAAGACAAATCAAGCTAGTGAGTATAAGGATCTTAGGCCGGTATGTGTACTTCCATGTTTCTCCAAAATCCTAGAAAAAATTATTAATGAACAACTAATTGAACACTTGGAGGTTAACTCCATATTACCAGATATTCAATCGGGTTTTCGCAAAAATTTTAGCTGCGCTACAGTATTGTCTGACGTTACCGACGAAATATTACGTGCGACAGATAATAATAAAATTACTCTTCTAGTACTACTCGACTATTCGAAAGCTTTCGACACACTTGATCGTACCATTTTATTGGCCATATTACATTATATAGGTCTCAGTGAAAATGCTATAGAATTTTTTAAGAACTATCTTGGCATGAGATCGCAAATAGTTAAAATAGGTAACCACTTGTCAGTAGAATTGTTTACAAATATGGGGGTGCCTCAGGGATCAACCTTAGGGCCTTCCCTTTATACAATTTATACATCTGCCCAAAATCAAATATTCAGTCAATGCAAGGTTCATTGTTACGCGGATGATACTCAGATATTACTATCATTCGATAGGGAAGATCTGATAGACTCTTGCCAGATTATGAACAACGAACTGGAGAAACTTAAAGAATATTCATGTAGAAGGCAGTATAGAAGAAAACACACTATTTTTGAGTAACTTTTAATCTATAGGCGATCGATTTCGGTTCAGAATACCATCATCAGGCCAGCTGAAAATTTATACAGTTATGAGAACTCTTTAATGGAATGGATAATTCTGAGGGTTTTATTTCATTCAATTTACATTATATCTGTTGGAAGGTTGGAAGGTGTGCAACTTACCGTCGAAAGAAGTATACAAACGGTCATATATGCATGCAGCATCAGATATATCGACAAAATCTCCAAGTATCGAAATATATATATAATTTGTGCTTTTCTTATAATTCGATGTGAAATTTCTATTTTCTATAGGTGGTTAATTTCTTGTAAAAAAGAGACGTAGTTATTTGGATGGCGTATTACCCAGATTGAGAAGGACGGAAACGATTCGCGGATGAATTTTGGATCGAAAAGTAGTGCCGAGCGCGCGAATTTTAAAAAGGGGGGATTTTTGTCACTACTTTTCGATCCAAAATTCATCCGCGAATCGTTTCCGTCCTTCTCAATCTGGGTAATACGCCATCCAAATAACTACGTCTCTTTTTTACAAGAAATTAACCACCTATAGAAAATAGAAATTTCACATCGAATTATAAGAAAAGCACAAATTATATATACAGGGTGAGTCTTTGACTTGTACATATATTTTAACTGTAGATTCCTCTCATCAAACGAAACACTTTTTTCCCATACCATTTTCCAAAATTCGGTTTGGTTTGGGAGATACAGGGTGTCGAAAATCCACGAAAAAAACACTTTGCTGTTCATATCTTCGGAACCGTTATTTCAAATGAACTGAATTTTGGTTGATTCTTTACTCTATTCATTGTGCATATTCCTCAATCGAAACTTATTCAATATCTCTCCTAGTTCGAAAGTTACAGGGTGGTCGACTCATAAATTCATACAAAAACACTATCAAATCACTTGAAAAGGATAAACGGTTCATATTTTCGAAAGAATCAACCATTTTAGAGAATAAAAGTATTCTTATATTTTTTCAAAAAAACGCGTCGTTTTCGAGTTATTCCTAAATGTATACGAAGAAATTTGAGGAAAAAACCATGAATTTCATAAAAAATCTGAATGCTTCCCTGAATTAAATATCATCGAATATTGTTTCTTCTCTGGTCTCTTAACAAATTAACAATGTTGTCAATGTTTATCAACTGAATTCCGAGAAGCATGAAATTACACAGTTTATAAGCAAGTTTCTATTAAAAATTTATTGATACCAGTCCTTCAGGAAAATATCTATCTTCTTAACAATATCCTCTTGGAATTTTTAATCGACCCTACACGGTTTTCACATCACATATCACAAGCATCACCTCACACCTGTTTGCTTTATTCTCTGCGAGTAAATAAATAAATGAATTGAATCCATGTAGAAAGGTTATCGCGTTTAAGCGTCGTTCATTTTATCACAGACTGGCTGGCCTGTGATAGTGTGATGTGATGAGACACAGAACAACGGCTTGTCTTGCGTGGCGGCTACATCGCAGCCGGCAGCGCACCACGACTGAAATTCAGATCGGCGAGAATCAAAACTACTCGTTTGGCATTTCCAAAGAGCAATGCGTAGAAGCCTTTAGCGAAAAGTAAACAAAACTAGTTCTTCCGTTAACGATAGGGGACGTTCTGCTTTCTTGAGTTCGCCTATACCATTTTTTACTGAGAAAATCAACACAATCTGGCATCGTCTTCTCTAGAATTCTGTGATCACTATCATAGAGCCCATAGAGGAGATGGATTAGGTTAGGTCATTGACCTCGAATCAGATGACTGATTAATGGAGTTAGGCTAGGTTAGTGAGAAACTAATTTTTATAAGATAGTTTCAGGGTATCGAGGCAAATATGAACAAATTATTAGTGTTTACAAACTAATCTTCAGGATAATCGAAGAAGGAAATTATTTTGGTGTGAGAAATATGGCATTTCAATTGCAGAAATGATGGAACAAAACTTAGCGTTTTTGTTAGGAAATATCGTGTTTGTAACATTCTTATTCGAATAAGGTTAGTGCTTGAGTATTTTCTAAATGTATCACCCAGAATATCTAATAATCACATCAATTTCAATTGAAAAATATGAACTTTGAGGTGTTTGTAGAGAATAATATCAGGGACGCATTTAGCACAATTTTTTTTTTCAAATGGCTATATCTCTTTAACCGAGCCGAATTCGGAAAAATGGAAAATGAAAAAAAGGTTTCTTTAGGCCTCAAGAATCTACAGTTAAAATATATGTACAAGTCAAAGACTCACCCTGTATATTTCGATACTTGGAGATTTTGTCGATATATCTGATGCTGCATGCATATATGACCGTTTGTATACTTCTTTCGACGGTAAGTTGCACACCTTCCAACCTTCCAACAGATATAATGTAAATTGAATGAAATAAAACCCTCAGAATTATCCATTCCATTAAAGAGTTCTCATAACTGTATAAATTTTCAGCTGGCCTGATGATGGTATTCTGAACCGAAATCGATCGCCTATAGATTAAAAGTTACTCAAAAATAGTGTGTTTTCTTCTATACTGCCTTCTACATGAAAACATGAACACACTCATGGAAAAATTCATTACTAAAATTGAAGAATTGGAGTTATCCAAGTGTTTCCAACAGCTGAAGTATACATTAAACAAGAGACATCGCATCCGACAGCATATACACTTCCTTCAGGAGTGTAAATTTCATGAAGTAACCCCTAAATTTTTAAACTTCAAATTACCTTCAAGATACGATCGGAATTCTACACATCAAATACGGAATACACTTTTGAAGAAGGAGATTCGACGACAATATTACTATTCTGGTATAATAGATTCAAAACTGAAATTTTTCCATCATCACTTACTTAAATACTTACATTCTATCGAATACCAGACACTAGTGGAAGACTTGGAAGAGGAAATTGGATATGCAAATTATGATTCAGATAGAAAAAGAAGATTGAAGCTAAATAAGTTAATTAATGACAGAGATAAGACCAAAAAATCTCCAATAGTAAGAAATGATCCACAGACTTCAATAGTGGATACCCACGAAATCGAGATTCATCCTTTTCACGATAGATTTACTAATCTCTCCGGAACATTTTCCCTATGAATGAAGTGGAAGTACTAAACCTGGGACACAAATTTGCTCCAGTCCCCAATCCAATTAACGTATATAAGACGGCAGTGGATATAGAGATACAGATCAGGAACAACCCATCCTACAACACGATTGCAGAAGACATCGCAGAAGCGCTTAGATTTTTTAAGGATAAAAAGGTAGAGGTGTGCAACCGTCAACAATTCATAGTCAATAAAAACTTAAAAAAGACCATAAAAGACATTCAAAATAGAATAACCGAAAACGGACTAACTATAACAAAAGCCGATAAAAACGCAGGACTTGTCATATTAGAAAAAGGATTATATTTAGAAAAAACACTCAAATTTTTCAATGATAATGATATAATACAATGTAATAATAATCGAATCTTGAAATTTTCCAATAGAGTGAACAATATCTTAAAGAGCACAATTCCAACTTTACAAAAATTTAATGAATCGATTTATACCATAAAAGAGAGAAACCCTCAAACACCTAAATTATATAGTCTTATAAAACTTCATAAACCCGACAAGAGTATTAGACCGATAACATCTGCCATAAGCTCTCCTTGCCATAAAATTGCCAAATTCATTAATAATCTTTTTGTCAACAGACTAAAATATAGATCAAAATATTCGATAAAAAATTCAAAAAAAAGTTGTAGATGAAGTAAAAACACTAAAGCTAGATCCCAATAGAAAATATATCCTTCTTTCTTTGGATATAGTCAATTTGTACACCAATGTCCCTGTCAACGAATCCTTATCTTTATTGAGGGAATATCTAGTCTATTATCGCAATTCAGACAACGAATTAAACCTAGATGAAACGGATACAGACAACATATTGAAACTTTGTAAGTTGATAACTGAACAAAACTTTTTTGAATTTGATGGTAAGATATATATGATGCAGGATGGTCTACCAATGGGTTCCCCAAGCAGTGGACTGATTGCTGACGTATATGTTGATTATGTGGAGAAGAAAATTATGCACTCAACTTATAATGATAAAATAATTTTATGGAAAAGATATGTTGACGACATATTCTGTATCTGGTCAGGAACAGAGGAGGAACTAGAGACATTTTTCAATACAATAAATTCTAAATTTAAAATTAATTTCACACTTGAAAAGGCAACATTCAACACAATCAACTTTCTCGATCTTAAAATATCCCTTAAGGATGATAACAAGTTCTTATTCGACATATATAGGAAACCCACCCAGACAGATACAATTATACCATTCAGTTCATATCACGCCCCTCCCATAAAGAGAACAGTCTTCAGGTTTTTAATAAATAGACTCCTAAATGTACCCTTAACTCTGAATGATTATAAGAGAGAATTGAATACCATATATTTGATAGGAAAAAATAACCAATACCCCAGAGAGTTTATCGATGATATCATTGTATCCATCAAAAGAAAAATGACACTCAACAAGATCTACCCCCATTCATCTGTTAAGAATAGGTTCATATCCATACCCTACTATAATACACTCAATCAAAGAATCAATGCAACATTGAAGAAACACGACTACAGTTTAACCAACAAGAGACACAGAACTTTAGAGAACATTCTAGTTAATAATAAAACAAAAACCGAACGCGAACAATGCAGTGGTATTTATGAGATCACTTGTTCCGACTGCCCAGCATTTTACATAGGAATGACCACGAGAACCTTCAAAAAGAGATTTACAGAACATCAAAAGAATCGCCCACATTCAGCTCTAGGTAATCATCTGATACAACATAATCATAGTACGAACTTTGACCAACTAAAGATTTTACACAAAGAAAACAGTTATCACAAAATGGTTCTCTTGGAACAGTGCGAAATTCAGAAACATGAAAACAATCAATTCCTTCTAAATGACCACTCTGAATTTTCTCAAAGAAATCTATTCAAACTTATTGACCGTCGTTGACAAAAATCCCCCCTTTTTAAAATTCGCGCGCTCGGCACTACTTTTCGATCCAAAATTCATCCGCGAATCGTTTCCGTCCTTCTCAATCTGGGTAATACGCCATCCAAATAACTACGTCTCTTTTTTACAAGAAATTAACCACCTATAGAAAATAGAAATTTCACATCGAATTATAAGAAAAGCACAAATTATATATATATTTCGATACTTGGAGATTTTGTCGATATATCTGATGCTGCATGCATATATGACCGTTTGTATACTTCTTTCGACGGTAAGTTGCACACCTTCCAACCTTCCAACAGATATAATGTAAATTGAATGAAATAAAACCCTCAGAATTATCCATTCCATTAAAGAGTTCTCATAACTGTATAAATTTTCAGCTGGCCTGATGATGGTATTCTGAACCGAAATCGATCGCCTATAGATTAAAAGTTACTCAAAAATAGTGTGTTTTCTTCTATACTGCCTTCTACATGAAAACATGAACACACTCATGGAAAAATTCATTACTAAAATTAAAGAATATTCTTTAAAACACAATCTATTTCTGAATCCGGCAAAATGCTGCTTGATGATATTCGGTCCAAAAAATCAAATCGCCGAGGTGAGGAACGCGGTTGATGTAAGAGTGGGCGATGTTAAGTTGCAGATCAAAGACGTTGCGAAAAATTTGGGATTGGCTCTCGATACTTCTTTAAGATTCGAACAACATACTTCAAACATGATACAACGCGCATATAATAAGTTGAGAAACTTCTACAGTAGTAGACGTTTCATTCCTCAGAACCTGAAAAAACTTTTGTGCAATTCAGCTGTACTGTCGTTGTTCAATTACGCGGATGTGGTCTATGGCAGTTGCCTTACGGCGGTTCAAAAATCGCGGATACAAAAGGTGCAGAACTCTTGCCTTCGATTCATTTATGGGATCAGAAAGTTTGATAGAATCTCACACAAGATCAAGGAAGCTGGTTGGTTGAATATGGAATATCGTAGAAGGTTTCATATGGCCCTCTACTTTCACAAAATTATACTGATTGAGAGGCCCGCATATCTTCATCAAAAAATTGTATTCAGGAGTCATGTTCATAATATAAATGTAAGATCGAGAGGCCTGATAACGCCTCCTAGTCATAAAAAGTCATTGTTTGAAAGAAGTTTCTCATATAATATCTCTTCTCTGTACAATTCTGTACCACAACAACTGAAATCAATGAATGTGACTAGATTTAGGTCAAATTTGTTTAAGCATTATTTTGAACATGCAGGCTAGCTTAGTATCTTGTTGTTCTTATTTCATGCAAATGGATGGGTCCTATAGTATTTGATGTTTCTGTTCTGTTTTGAATGTACGCCATATGAACGAAAATAACGTTCTTTTTTTCTCGAATTTTGTTGGTATTTGATAGGTTAGGTTAGGATGGGTTGAGTAGAGCAGATTATGTGCGCATGAATCTGGACTCCGCCCTTTCTCATAACAATTATATTCCTGATTATTATTGTAAGAGTGTTGATTTTGAGAATAAAGACATTTATTATTATTATTATTATTATATAAAATGTAGTGTAGGAATTGAAGCTAGTCAGATATTACATTTATGAAAGAAATGTCAAAATTTAGGGCCTCATGAGAGAATAATCAATGTTTTATTTGATGAAATACATATAAAGCCTAAAATTGAATATCGCTGAGGATGATAATCAGGTAGCTACAAAAATTCAGGCCTTCATGTTAACTTCACTTTTTTCTAAAAACCGAGATATTATTGCACTTTTCCCTGTTAAACAATCTTCAACTGTAGTGCTTAAAGATTCAACCCTTAAAGTCATTGAAACTTTGAATAATGTTGGTTACACTATTGTTTCTCTAATTTGTGATAATCACAGGATGAATAGATCCATGTAATTTTTACTCTCTGAAGAATTTTGCGCCAACGAACCAGCTATCACAAATGTTTCCAAAAAAACCTTAAACCCATTCATACCAAATCCTTTTAATTCGGATGAAAAAATATTTTTACTGTTTGACTCGGTTCATCTCTTCAAATCTATAAGAAACAACTGGCTTAATCAATTGAATGCCGAAGAATCTCTTAATTTCCCTCATTTCGATGATTTCAGTTTAATTTTACATGCTAATTTAACAGATTAAAAAAAAATATTTTAAAGAACATTTGCCGACGAGCCACTGCTTTATCAAAAAAAGTTCTATATATCCATCTTCATTAGAACGTCGAAATGTTTCTCTAGTGGTCAAATTGTTTGATGAAAAAAATATTGTGGCTCTCCAGATGGGCAATGGGAACAACTCCAGCGGAAATGATATTTCTGGAATAGCAGAATTCATCAAATTAAGCATACCGGAAAGCTCACATCCGATACATTTTTTACCTACAGAGGAACGGTTCTTCTTTCTGAATATATGTTTTCCAAATTTACCGTTATAAAATATATTTTATTAGGAAAATTTCAAGTTGGCAAACTAGAGGAACGTTTTGGCACTTACAGGCAATATGAATATAGCGGCTCAAATTATCACGTATCAGTGAGTCAGATTCTCGAATCAGAAAAGAAGTTGAAAATTTTAAGTCTTCCGAAACTGAAATCGGCCAAATTCGGATCGTTTTCGCGAAAAATTTTTTGTAATTTAGATTCTGAAGAAAGTACCTCCCCGAATGCATCTGTTAGTGATATTAGTCAGTTTGAAAATATATTGAATACATTCAATTATATTGCTATCGAAAGCAGCGAATTAACATCATTATTTTTCGTCGCTGGGTACTTAGTACCCATAGTCTTATTAAATTTTTAAATCACTCTCCATTTCAAGTAGAATAACCAGATCAAGATGTCTTTGTAAGTGATTATCTACTGAACTTAACACGCGGTTCATTAAAGAGTCCATCACAATTTTTATTTGAGTGTTCAATAGATTGCTACAAAATTTTTAATACAATTCTCACTGCCGAATATGAAATGAAATATGGTAAAGTAGATAATCAGAGAGACATGTTGAAGACTTTATTCATGAAATATTTTGAGGGTACCTATTTGGGATTTTTATCACGACAAATGTTCATTATGCCAACAACCTTCTAAAATTTTATTGGGTAAATTTTCTCAAATTTTGTTATATATTCCTCAATAATTATTCCAAAAACCTCTATTTCCGATAGAAAATTGCTGACTTTCAGTCGATCATAATTAAAATATTTCATTTTATTTATTCGCAGTTGATTTTCTGTTTTTTAGAATTTATTTTCAGTTTCATTACGAAAGATATTAATCAAGAGTTTATTTTTGTTGTATAGAATTCATTTTAAGTTCAAGATCAACAGTCAGAGTATAATAATCGTTTCGAGGGCAAAAATCTTTCTTGTTAATATTTCTCATTTCATCGACGTTTTTTGTTGAATTTCAATGCCTCAAGAAACCGAATACCTATTCTGATTGCGCAATCTTTTGAAACTCAATACTACAGCTACCCCCTCGTGGTGAGTTCTGGATCATTTGCGATAAAAGATTATGATACTAATAATCGCAAATAAACAAAATGCTGTATTCCTTTCAACCCTCCATATCGTTTTGAGTGTTATTGTGAATTCAAGTACCTACTCCAAAATTGCATCGCTTAATGCAAAATGCCTGCAATATCGATACTCGGTCCGTGCTTCGCTACACTCCGATGGTAACAACCGCAACGTCTAACCTTCCGGCATGTTAAGCTGCGTATAGATAGATGTGCGAGCCGAACCTATCGCGAACCAATAGCGACAATTATTTGGACGGCATGTCGAACGTCTATAGAGCCGCATGCAAACCGTTCACGCCGATTCATCGATAGTCGGATTCTTTAGCTGCGTATAGATGTGCGAGCCGAACCTATCGCGAACCGCTCGCGAACCAATAGCGACCATTATTTGGACGGCATGTCGAACGTCTATAGAGCCGCTCGCAAACCGTTCACGCCGATTCATCGATAGTCGGATTCTTTAGCTGCGTATACATGTGCGAGCCGAACCTATCGCGAACCGCTCGCGAACCAATAGCGACAATTATTTGGACGGCATGTCGAACCTCTATAGAGCCGCTCGCAAACCGTTCGCGCCGATCCATCGATAGTCGGATCTTTTCACGAACACAACGCGAGCTCAGTGTAAAGCTGCGTACACATGTGCGAGCCGAACCTATCGCGAACCGCTCGCGAAGTGTTCGTGTCATGTTCGTTAATTTCACGTACACACTTGCGATCCGCTCGCGAACCAAAACCGACGGCTTACGAACTTACACTGGGCTCGCGTTTTGTTCGTGAAAGTATCCGACCATCGATGGATAGGCGCGAACGGTTTGCGAGCGGCTCTATTGACGTTCGGCATGCCGTCCAAATAATTGTCACTATTGGTTCGCGAGCGGTTCGCGATAGGTTCGGCTCGCACATGTATACGCAGCTTTTCATGAACACAACGCGAGCCTAGTGTAAGTTCGTAAGCCGTCGTTGGTATTGGTTTGCGAGCGGATCGCAATTGTGTACGTGAAATTAACGAACATGACACGAACACTTCGCGAGCGGTTCGCGATAGGTTCGGCTCGCACATGTATACGCAGCTTTAAATTACGTAGGCTACGCTACGAGATCTATTCATTGACGTGATGTCATTCACAAGTGCCAACCTGCGATTTTTTTCAGGCAAAAAAACTTGATGAACCTAAAACTTGGCCAACCGCGATACTTTCTAAAAGTAAATGGAGTAAAGGTTTATAGAGATCACTCGAATAAAATAAGAAATAAGAATGAACTATTTTACTTGTCATTTCATTTATATTTTTCGAAATTTTTAATGTCCTATTAGAATCATTATAGAAAATATCATTAGTAAAATAGATGATGGCATTTCGATCGAGCAGGTATCAACCTTTCCACAGCTATATGCTAAAACTGATGGAAGGTATAAGAATAACCGGATGAGAGAAAATGCTTGGCTCACAATCGCTCAAATAATGGAAGAAACACGTAAGTCCCAAAAAATTCAGGTAGTTAAACGTTTTTCAAACCAGTCTTTCTGTAGCTGAAGCTTGTGAACACCGCTGGAAGCTGCTGAGGAATAAATACACTGGCCTTAGGAGGACACTGAAAAATACACCATCAGGTTCCGGAACTTCCCAAATAACTTGGCCATTTTTCAAAATGATGGAGTTTCTAGGAGAAATACGTCCAAACGAGAAAGTGAGTGACTATTTAATTCCAATTAGAACTATTAATAATAATAATTCATTGAATTTTGAGATCATGCTCAAACATTGGAATCCATGTCCCAAATTGTAGTAGAGTATGATGAAGAAAATGATGCTGCACTCAATACCCCCAGTGATAGGCAGGAAAATGAAATCATAAAAACAGATACGCGAAGTGATATAGTTTTGTATGAAGAGAGTAGTAGCACAAAAAATTTCACCTCTAAAAGTGTCACACATAAAAGAGCTATAACAACTAAGCCAATTTTGAAAAGAGCCAATGAAAATGAAAACATTCCTCGATTCACCATCCCCTCCAAAAAAACCTAAAACCACGGAGGTTCTTCCAGAAAAAATTAGTGGTTGCTGCGACAAATTTAACAAGGTAGGTACTGGAGAAAAATATAACATATACCAACCACCAGTTCTAGTGATGGCGAATATTTTGTCAGAAGTTTGACAGCTGACATAAGTGTTTTTTTCAAAAGGGACAAAATTATCTTGAAAAAAAAATTAATCATGTCATTAGCAGTCACCTAGAAACAGTAGAAAGTGACAGCACTCAGTTTTTATTTTGTGTATTCAAAGAATGTTTTTATTTTTATTTTAGATTTTTGGCATAGCAAAAAACTCTTTATGTTTTTTGAGAATTAGTAGGTATATGTTATTTTGTTCATTTTTATTCATATTTATTTTGACATGTTATTTTTTTGTGTTATTCACTGTTAGTTATTTTTCATTTGACTGATTTTTGTTTTTTTGCAATTTTTTGACTGATGAATTTGGTAGTACTATGAATAAAAAACTCTTCAAAGTTTTGTTGATGTGAAAAATAAAAGGTAATTAATTGGTTATAAAAACTATACAAACTAATGACAAAATCAAAAATTCACAACCTACGATGTATCATTTACTCTACAATCTCAGGAACGCCTCCTTTATGGACCAGATTTCATTGATGTGCCAAAGCTTCATGGTCAGATATAAAAAATTCTGCAAGGGAATCCCTCGACTCTCTAGTGGAATGCGAAGAATAATTTGCTCCAAGGCGTCCTACTGATGTCAAATTATATACTGAATCATCCAATGGGTCTTCAAACCTTTAAAAATATTTTCATTAAATTTTAGGTTAGGATACTAAAACTTGTCAAAAGTGTCAATACGTAAAAGATTGGGGAGTGGATTTGGATCATGCGCAATATCATTTTCCAAATAAAGTAAGCGACAAAGATTAAAGTTGGCTATCTCTTATTCTTATTGCTCATTTTAGCTTATTTCCTGTATAAACGCTGTCATTGAAATGCATCAAGTGAACATTCTTATTTTATTTTAGTTCTTATTTAATTTCAGTTGCTGTATAAACTCTTCTTTAGAAGTATTACGCCAAAGAACATTCCATTGGGTCTTATGCTGTTCAGATATTCTTCAGGAAAATTTAACATATGTAACTGGCTCTCGAGGTCTTACTCTGTATGTATGACCTTCTCGTCCATGTGGACGTTTATGAACCTCACCTCCCTATTCAGACAATAATAAAAGTTGTTGTCAAGGAGGTACAGTTCTTCGGTAGCCAGGATTCTCATGTCCTGCACCGAGTATTGTTGTTTACGAGACTCGTGTTTGTTGAAACGAAGAGCTTGTTTTTAAACAGCTTTATTTGACTATTGACGCAGTTTTCAGCTGCGAAAATTGCGCCACATTCGTGAGATCATAAAATTTTTATTAGCAACGACAATATTTCAATTTATGTTTTATTTGGTCTGTTAATAGTCCAGTCATATTAGTCAAAATAAGGTAAGAATCTCGGAATGAGAGATACCCAGCTGAATATTTGTATAAACCTTTATTTTGACACCCTAAAACATGTCTCAAAACCTACATATTGTAAGGTGTCCGCGTCTGTCGAAAAAGGTCAAAGGTCACAAAAATGGATTTTTTTTACGTTTTTGGCAAATATCTCGTTTTCTATGGGGTTTACGGGATTTGTATTCATTATCAATATTATAGAAGATAAAATTCTCTACAACTTTTGTCTCAAAAGTTTTTTTATACGTTGAATCGTTTTTGAGATATAGGGCAGTGAGTGCTGTCTTGTATAGAGTTTCGACCGTTTTCTTTATCAAGGAACCACTTTATAGTAACCATGGTTATTCGTAAGTTTAAATCTTATCTTGGTAACTACGTACGTACTATTTTAAGAATTATGGCTGATGTGTGTTTTATATGTAATAACTCTGATTCAAAAGATGCATTAGTTGGAGTAGTGCGCGGCTTAAAGACTTTGAGAAAGGCAAGTATCGAAAGAAATGATGGCCTCATTGATCGTCTAAATAACCTCTGTAAAAGTGCATGAAAAATGCCGAAGTGTTTACATAGCAAAAACTGTATTCAAGCTGCAAAAAGGCGATTAGAAAAAGGGGAAAGCATTGCTTCTCCATCTGTGCCCTGTAAAAGACGAAGTGAAGTGTTTGATTTTAAGACTCAATGTATATTTTGTTGTGAAACAGCTGATGAGGCCGTAGAGATAAAGATAAAGGAAAAATACCGACGTAAAATAAAAAAAGTGAGTACTCTTGAATTCAAACAATCTGTGATCAAAAAAGCAGAAGAACGTGGTGATGATTTCGGAGAAATAGTAAAAAATCGTATACTTTTTCATTATGATTTGGTTGCTGCTGAAGCTAAATATCATGCTACTTGCTTCACAAATTTTTCAAGTGAAACAATGCGTAACGAATTCCTGGAACCAATCACAACAATTTTACCACCTGCTCCAGAGGAATTGCTTAACACAATATTCTGCAACTGCAAAAAATGGTTGTGGTTCGCGATGTGGTTGCAGAAAATCAATGTTGCAGTGCTCTTTAGCTTGTGACCAGTGTAATGGCCAAGCTTGTCTCAATGCTCTGCCATAACAGAGTGATGCCAGTGAAGATGGGACCTTTGACCCTGACATCATGGAAGACCTGGAGACAAATGTCGTTGAAGAAGAAAATGAAGAAGAAGCGCAAATTCAACCAGAAGACGATGATAATGAGGAAGAAAAAATTAAAATCAGAGTTTGTCGTTGTTTGAATAATTATTCTTTTTATTTAGTTTATATTGATAAATGTATCGATTAAAATTTTTCAAAAAAAACGTTAATTAGAAATTTATTTCATTTCTTCATTTTTACTTATTTCAGTAATAAGTATAGCTTTGATTAACATTAAAAATAATTTAGGTATTTGCCTTCGTTACTTCTAAGTACACAACCAGGTAAGTGTGATCAAATACATTGATACTTAATTAACAATAGATAAGTCATAATAAAACATTAACTATAATGTACTTTTCGAAAAAAATTATAATAATTCATAATTATATTTTTCTAAACATTTAATAAACTATTTGAGACATTTTTTTGATCGGACCTACCGGTTGACCTTTAAAGATCCTCTATATAGTTAAACATTGCGCGCTCACAGCTCTCTATCTCAAAAACGATTCAACGTATAAAAAAAATTACTAGACAAAAGTTGTAGAGACTTTTATCTCCTACAATATTGATAATAAATACAAATCCCGTAAACCCCATAGGAAACGAGATATTTGCAAAATACGTCAAAAAAAATCGATTTTCGTGACCTTTGACCTTGTTTTCGACAGACGCGGACACCTCACAATATGTAGGTTTTGAGACATGTTTTAGGGTGTTAAAATAAAGGTTTATACAAATATACAGCTGGGTATCTCACATTCCGAGGTGAAACTACTAAGATGACTGGACTATAAGTATTCCTTATTGAAAATAACTTTGAGTTTGTTACTGTTATATATTGGTTACCAAAATATACAACATTATAGTAATTGTTTTTTTTTTTAATCAAAATTGATGCATAATGTGAAATTAGTAGTATCTATTCAAAATGAGACATGTTCTTGATGATATTTTTTATTATTCATACGACTCTGAAGGCATTATAAAATCGATTTCAATAATCGAATTCGAAATTATATTAAAAAATTTCAAATTGCCTGAATTTTCGTCGAGGGTTATTTTATGGTACACTGACGAAGGGTTAAATGTCGTTTCTTTGATTACGGGTAATATTCATTGTATTTATTGTAAATAATAAGTGTAAAATAAACTTTGATTACAGAGAAACACTTGCGGTATTCATTTCTGTAAACTTCCTAAAAAAATAGTTATTATGAGCATACACAAAAATTCTTTGACCGGAAGCATGTCTGGCATTCATTCTTCATGTTAATTCAATAAAAATTGTTGATGGTGCAAAGTCAAATATCTCAAAAGTACTTCTTTGCAGATACGCCCCCCATTCAATTAACACGGCAGAATAGCCCAGACGATCATTCCAACAACTAATGATACCATATGTCAAAATTGGGTTGCGAGAAATGCTGGTGAATATGAAAATCCCAAAATTATATGTGCTCAAAACAATCTTGAATTGTTTAATCCTAAATTGGGCCAAGACTTCATAACTGAACCATTTCCTCCATATATCAAAGGAAAAAGTCCTCTTCTCAGAGCAAACATTAAAATGGTAACACAGTTTCCTATAGATACCATGCATCTACGATTCCTGGGTGTAGTGAAGCGGCTCTTAGTGAAAAATTTTTTGCCACTTCTTTTTAGTCATCCCAGAAAATAATGAAAGAAATTGGTGATGAAGTTATCATCCTCTATCTATATATTACATCAGATTCCCCTAGAAAATGCAAAACCTTCAAAGAAATACGAAGGTAGAAAGCAACAGAATTCAAACTTTTCATTTTATACACTTTTCCAGTTATTTTCTATAATGCTGTGAATACTATCTAATTCAGATCAATTTTATTATTACATTGCGCTATTTTTATTATGATAGATGAGAACTTGATCTCAAAATATATATCTGTTGCAGATAAAAGTTAAAAAAAACTGTTGTCAAATCTGCTAAAATGTTTAGTAGAGATTTTGTTGCATTCAATGTCCATAATTTGGTGCACTTGGTTGATGATATAAAGATCAATCAATCAATATTCTTGTTTTCCTTTTGAAAATAACATGGCAATTTTGAAAATGAAATTACACTATTCAAATAATCCATTGCAGCAGCTGCATAAGAGAATCCATGAACATGAATATGTCTCAGCAGAACATGTCAATCTCAAACAATTTGTTAAACATGCACCAGTTGCAATTTAATGAGACCTGTTTATCATCTTGTCACAAGCCTGACAATTGTGTTATGTTGAATTCCGAAAAAATTCATATTATCAAATTAATCAGATACATTGAAGACGCATATGTAGGTACTTGGTGGTGAGCCTTTCACATATCATGATGATTTATATGTATTGTAAACCATTGTAATCTTCTAAATAAGACATATTTTATGTTAAAAAAATTGATGAATCTAGAGCTGTAGCATCCAGTTTTGGAGACATTTCACGCAAATGCATGATTATGCCTTTCAAAAAAGGTTTTGCAGCTTTTCCTCTCAACCACTATGAATTCTGTGATTTCCATCAGTGAAACAATGTTTGCGGTAGTGGAGTTCCTGAATTTCGAAATGGAAACCACGGGAGAAATTTCTAAAGTGCCATTAATTTGGCTGCTAAAAAATCAGACGAAATTTTATTGGCTAATACGTACCAATAAAGGACTTTTTAGAAAATTTGTGGATGACCTCATCCCCTTCAAGGAAAGTTGGCCACTTTTGAGGTTAATACATGTGGTAAGATTTTCGTGGAACTGGTAAAATTCTGTTCACATCTGATCTGTTTCCAGCAACTAATGAATTAGCAGAAAAACAATTAAATAAAATTATAGCAGATAATTACGAATCAGCAGAATCAGTCAGCACTTTGACCCAAAAAGGTCTTTTGAATGATTCAAAAAAAAATCTATCCATTGAACCTGTTCCTGCTAAAAAAACCTCGTCCTGAGGATGATTTATGTGTTTCATCAGTATCCTCATACTCTACGCTTTCCCTGGCAAATGAAGGAGCTTCTACTAGTGGTATTAGAGATGGGGGAAAAATATGAATTTTGAACACGTCTTATACACAAGAGTCACAAGAGACATCGAAGTAGATCCCGTGAGGACGACGATTGGATAAGGAAGAAGTTATCTGCTTTGCAGAAACAGCTAGACGACATTAATGAGCATAAATCGAAGCGATTGAAACGTAGAAAACGCGACCGCGACCTCCACCGCGCTCATCCTTGCAACTTCGGCATGTACGTACCCTAAGAAGCATCGCCTTGTCCATTGATGGAGAGAGTTTGGGAGTTAGCACATGAGAATTTGAGGACGAAAGCCCATAGACGCGCTAACAAAGCAAATGCTGAGATCAAACCGGTGGAATTCCTGGTTGGTGATCAAGTTCTCGTTCGAACGCATTATCACTCTTCTGCTGAAGAGAAGACAAACAAGAAGTTCTTCCCATTATATGAAAGCCCTTTCTCCATTCTCCGGAAGTCCGGGCCAAATTGTTATGTTGTCGGTGACCATGAGAGTGTGGAACCCTCAAAACAAAATGTTATAAATCTTAAGGAATACAAATCCCCTCCCGAGGATCTATGTTCACAACCTTAGTTCGCTACATCGCCTTACTTATGTTATGTAGTCAATTAATTAATCATTATTATTTTTTTCATTATTATAAATAGTTTATTTCCCTGTCATTTATATGTTCAACCTTGGGGGTCTTCATTATAAATCTTAAACAACACAATTAAATTCTTGAATTATTGGGGGGTGATGTGGTGGTTCAGACCTCTGAGCTGGGACGCCTATGTCTTTGTACCTCCCTCCTATGCTGGGTGGGGATGGCTGCGCGGTCTCTGTTGCGACGAACAGGGAAGCAGTGTTACCACCTCTACCGATTTTTCGGTAGATCTACCGATTTTCGTCTCAATCTACCGATCTACCGAAAAAGCACATAAATCTACCGAATTTTAATGGAGTGAATGTATGTTCTGATATTCTAGGAAATCATTACTTTTACGATATTATTTTGAAAGTTTCCTTACCATAACATAATTTGATACATATTTCGTTATACGTTGACAAATCTATAAAGAAAAGCAATAAAAGCATACTTCACGTAATACAGATTTATGTATCATAGGATGCCGCTTCCTAAAATCGATAAATTCCTTGCTGAGAACTGGGAGCTTTCGTTGAATGAATGATGCTTATCTGGGAGGAAAATGTTCCTTTGAACATTAGGGAGTGACATTTTAAAGACTGATATTACACATGTGATTAATTAATTTTTGTTTCAAATGTTTATTTTTTTTTTAATTTATTTTTTTGAATATACCTAGGTAGTTTTTTAGTATATTTATTTTTCGTTAAAATGTTTATTTCAAATATTTTTTTCAAGCAATTTGATGTATGTACATGTGTTTTTTTGCATATTTGTTTTCAATAGGTGCTAATCTTTGGAATACCTTTTTATTTTGTTAGAATTTTTTTTTGCTTAAAAGTTCAGTTTTCCAAATATAAATTAAATCTATTTTCAATTTTGCTTCATTCGCAATAAACCTCGAGTACAATATTTCGGATAAATGGTATTTAAACTCTCGAAAAACCCCATAAAATAGGTGAAAAGGTATTTTTTCAAAAATCTACCGAATTTCTACCGAATTTTTACGAACTTTCTACCGAAAACGGAGGTACGGAGGGTGGCAACACTGCGGGGAAGGCAGTCTCTGACCAGAGTTTGAAGCGCGAGGTCGCTCTGCTCGCCAATTTTATATTATCGATGATTTTGTATACCTGCGATAATAACGAATAGTTGTTGCTTAGAATGCCATTGTATTGTGTGCCACAGTGAAGGAGTACCCAAATTATATATTGCTGACCAACCTTTCATTATGAACATGACGAGTTCTGCCCAGATGAGGAAAAAATAACATGTTGTGGTTGTTGAAACAGAATAATAGAAATATTTATATTTTTCATATTTCATATTTTACACCTTCATTGTTCACAAATATTGAAAGTTACAATGTCATGACAAAATTCTTCATGTATTAAATAGATCCATTGGTTAAGTTTTGTTTCTGTCATGATCTCTAGTACAAATTTCCCAATCCATTCACATTGCAGTAACACGCTTCAAATTATCCACTAGATTTTTTTGGTTTAGCGAATTTTCATATTGAACATTGAAAAGTACCGTGCTATTTAATCACCCACGATATTTTTCGTTATCAAACCAGAATTTCCAGGCTGTATGCTCCTATAATTGATCGTTAGATCGAAAATGTATCAATACAAGATGAAAATAATATACTGCTGGTATACAGATTCACACGCTGGTGATCGTATGTGAAAATTGGGAACATTTTCATGTTCAAAGTTCCTTACTTAAAAAAAGATCGTTCAATTTTTAGGTTATTTCTATATCTATGATGAAAGCACAGAAAATTTTTAGTAACTTTTTTGTAACTAGAAATAAAGCTGCGAATGGACTGTCAATGCCTACTCTGATGTCAATCATTCTTGGATGGACTATACGTTCTAGTCAATAAAACCTTATTATAGTGGAAATAATCTACCTACATTATTCCAGCGAGAATTTCAATGTACATTGTTTTTATTGAATGACAACCACATGACAACGGATTTTCTTGATTTGACGCGTCTGTCGTAAATTTTCGAGAAATTTTAAAATGAATCCCAAAAGTTTTAGTGAATCATCAGTCGATGATATAAATAAAATAATCATTGAAAGTGTATGTTAGAATAGCAACATAAGCAGCGCGTCGATTTGGAAACAATTCCAATTATTTTGCGACGGGAGGGGCTTCAAATTGGAAGAGAAGACATCAACAACAAAACAAGCCGTTATTTTGAAGGGCTATGGGTTCAATATGAAGAAACAGAATGGAGAAGACAATGTGGAATAAAACCGCAAAATGAATGCAAGAGTTGTACTACGACCAATTAAATAGAAGATTCGATCCATTCAATGATATCGAATTCAAATTCACCAGATATGCTAAAAACACCAAGCGTAAGTTATTACAGACAGAGGTCAAAAGGAGGAAATAAAGTTCTGCAAGTTTGAGCAGAGGAGAAATCTTGGACATGATAAAACTCAACGACGAAAACACACCGTCTGCTTCCAGAAGAAATTGTATTTTTCATGTTAAAAACTTCAATGCATCCTAATTTGTATAACTCATTCTGTTTTGAGTCGAATAATATAAATTTGTTGAAATAAAAATATAAAATCTTAAAAATTAATGATTTTGATTGTAACGTCAGAGAAAGACCAATCCAACAAAACAGCTGATCACCGTTTGCTGGGTGCATTGACATATTATGTCATTTCATTATAGCAAAATATCGCTTGGATGAAAATATCGTTCGTGCTTGATTCATTTTCACCAGGAGCGATATTGGTGTAATATTATATGAGATATCTATATTAACACAGAATACCTGTGATATTAATAAAAGGCGATCTATGGTTGGTTCAAAACTTCGAAATGCCATATTGTTCAAACGATCGCATCAAATTGGACAATTCTTTTTCTGTTGTGTTTATTATTGTTAGGGCAAGGTTTATATAACAAAATATTCCCAAAAATATCCTACAGAAAGGAAAAAAAAGCCTTCCATTTTCTTACCACCCATAGAATTATGTGTTACCACCAATCGAGCAATCATAGAATACTTATATAGGTTTTGATATTTGGACAAAGGAGGTTAGTTTTTCTTCCACAGAATCGCATGTCAAGTGAATAGTTAAAAGTGCAGTAGGTCTTACCAACGGTATAAGAATATTTCATGGGGATTAATAGCACAGAAAACCTAACTACACAGAAGCGTCACTTAGCGTCGGCACTTTGATCTTCAAGGGGCAAATTTTCGTGACACTTTTGAGTGGTCCAGCGGGAAGTTTGAATTTCATCTTGACATATGTACTACCTAGCATGGCACAAGCGTCATCAAATAAAGTTTTGGCGGGAAGGCGGAATGACGCTTCTGTGTGGTTAGGTATTCTGTGTTAATAGTAGTAGAACGAAGTTCCACGGTATTAAATAGAAATGCAATGATAAAATAGAACGTTGTGAAGATATAAGCCATGAAGTAGTCTAGGAAATTCAGAAATGGTATAGACTAGAGTATGAATGGCGATGTATACAATTATTGTGTAATTTGCATAGAACTTATAATAACATGGAAGGCTATTATCAGATAAAAAGCGGGTAAAGATCTCAAGTTGGTGGAACAGTGAATTTTCACCGGAATGTCAAGTAAATCGGATTTTGACGATCAGTATCAATCGTGAGTTGTCCATTTTCATCTTTTCCCTATATTTCTGAAATGTTTTTGATTTATGTTTGGGTAATAAATATATTTGCGGAAATAACTGAATTCAAAATTGCGCATAATTAGTAATTGACATATTATTTTTGTATTTCTGTTTTGTGTGACAGCTCATATCCGTGGAAAAGATGACAGTTGACAGATGACTGTTGACAGATGACATTTGACAGATGGCATTTGACAGATGACATCTGACAGATGACGTTTGACAGATGACATGTGACAGATGACATTTGTCAGTAGACAGATGACTTTCGATAGATGACATTTGACAGAACTTTTATTATGCCTTATTTATCTCCTGCTTGAAAAAATAGCAATGGTAAGTTTATACAACTTTAACGGGGGTTTCACAAAGCATATCACCGGTGATCGGAGCTTGATCAAGAATCAACTCGATTTGACAGTTCAGAAATCTAACCAAGCCGTTGATCTCCGATCACTGGTGATTACGATTTGTGAAATCCACAGTAAGTATATGCACGGCCTTCTTAAAATAAAGATGGCTATGGTATAGGTATCATTTAGGCGAAACAAAGTTCGCCGGGCCAGCTAGTAATATATATAATATCATCGCTCGTCGTCCGTTGCGGCCTTAAACAAACATTTGGGATGAGTATTTCAGCTTTCTTCCAGAAAAAACTTTCTGCTAGACGCTAGAGAGTTACTTTCAATACTATTTTCTCCGAACTTGAGTGTTGTGATACCATTTTTCGAGTGAATAAATATTGTGTTATAATTTAAGGACTATTCAAAATGAGTAAGGATTTCTTGGAATTGCAAACTGAAGATGTAGCTGTTGCACAAAGATATCGCCAAAAACTTCAACGTATAAATAACGTGGATCCATTTGCTCTCGACGATTCGAGTCTTTCAGTGAAACCATATTTTCGGTTAGATCAGACCTTTTAATTGCTGCTAACCATTTTCCTCTCCTCAACTTGGAGAGCTCATGCAGTCGTTTTTTATGGGCGAAATTCAGCACAACTGGAATTCTATATGATTTTACATTGTCGCGAATTCCTCTATTTCCACAATTTATCACAATACATCAATGCAAGATGATGGCATGGTTGAAATTGAAAAACATAAAATGTTGAAAATTCCGGAAGCAAAACAAACTACCCTGAAACAGAAACACGTATACTCCATTCACATTTATAAAGTATCGCGGTTGGCCATGATTTAGGTTTATCAAGTTTTTTCCCCTAGAACAGACGCAGTTTGGCACTCGTGAAAATTAAGCGACATTGCCAGGTCTACTTTCTATTTACTCTTTTTCAACTTTGTAAATGGAGTTAGTTCTTCGAAGATTTACCTGTGGCGCAGGTTTCGTAGAACTACTACATTTTCATACTGGAGTATTTCAGGTTGTGCAAAAATGTAGTTAAATGTCTTCTGAATTAACATAATATTTTCTCAAATTCATTAATTTCCCAAGGGAAATGAACTTTTTGATAAATACGTAATTACTACGATTTTTTAGCAGAAACGGCAACGTTGTGGGCGTATCTGACAGTGCAATGACCATAACCTAACATTTTCAAAATATATACGGTGAAATGTGTCAAAATTTCATGGCAAACCGCGATACTTTATAAAAGTGAATGGAGTATAACTGACGTAACTGACCGAACTGACATAACCTCAGTTTGCACCCAGCGGCCATTAAAACAGCTGATCGTGACAGATCGTTGGACTGGTCCATAACGTCAAAAAATAATCCATCGAATACCACACGAGAGTTCGATAAATTAGATAATTATTCTCCATTTGGCAATAGCCACTCGAGCCCTTCGGGCTCTCGTGTCTATTGCCTGGCAACAAGTTTTCTAAAATCTGTCGAATTATTTTCAATTTATTCTCACTCTCTTGTGATATTACTACTGAAAAAAATGGTGAAAACTGGCCATTTCTTAAAATGGTGAAAACTGGCCATTTCTTGTAAAAATTTGGCGCAATTAAAAAAAACTCGTGACCTACTGATTTCTTTTATCACTCATAACGACCGAATGAACTACAGTAGCGCTTGCTAATTTTCAGAGGTTAATAGAAGCCCCTCGGGTTGTGTGATGTGGTAGGCAGTTCCGCATTTGATACCTCCGAACTCAAGTTATGATGCCTATGTCATTTTGTCCATATATGTCATTTTGTACGTATTTCCCCTACGGCCATACCCTAAATAGGCTTTCAATGAAACAACATCTAAAAAGGAAAGAGAAAAAGGGAAATCTAGGATCTATACTAACACACCAGAAAAAGACCGGCTACAATATCTTCACGACGAAAAAGAAAGAAAACGAGTAGGTATTTAAATTGATGAAGCAAAGAGCAAGTGAGTTAAAAACAACAAGAAACCTACTGAGACTCACGGAAACCAAAAAAAAACAAGAAAAAAGGAGTCTTTCATCGTTTGAAGCCAACATCCGATTCGGATTCCAGTGAGATACAAGTGATCATGATGATGACGACGGAGAGTAGTAGCTAGGAGCATAGAATGAATGGAGGGAAGGCTCGCTACAAAAATGAACTGCCAAAAATGTCCGCACTTGTCAGTTCGCCGCAAGGTCACGAGATGGCGCCAAAGTCTGTCGTGGCTCCAACATGGCTAAACCGATATTTAAAATAAAATTCGTTTTGTTTTGACAAATTTATTTCCGATCATAGACTTTCCATATAATTGCGCATAAATAGTTGATTAGAAAGCGGTGATATGTCAAAAATATTGTTATGATTAATATTTGGTGTTATTTTGAATTAATGAATATGTTTCTAAATAAATTTCTGTATATAGATATATTTTATTGCTTAATGATCTTTGCATTCGTACAAACAAGTTGGAGCTAAAATAATATTAAAATTGTTCAATATGTTTTGATACTTGTCAATAAAAATTCAAACTGTTTACCTTGTTTTTTCATTCAATAATTATATAGAACATATATAGAACAATAATCGAATTCAATACAATTTGTTTCGACCTCCTTGAGTCCTTTCAGTCAACAACAAAAACTACAAAAAGTTTTATTATTTAATCACTTTGGTGTTGGTCATGAAAATGTATCAATAAAAATGACAACCACATAATATTCTTTGCAACTGTAGCGCCACAGAACAAGACATATGTGACATATAGCCCTATGAGCGATCACAGCGTTATCTATCGGGCGTCACACGAAACTCTAACCTCCGCCGAAATTGGAAGTTCAAAATGATCTGTCGAGCGTATGAAGCCTTCCCTCCATTCATTCTATGCTCCTAGGTAGTAGTAAGTGAAAAAGAATTCGAAATTCCTTATCCTGAAAATATATAAATATTGGAGATTTCCTTCTTATCAAATTTGAAAAAAATCAGTGGTTCATTATGTGGGCAAAATCATTTCGAAATACAGTTTGACTGAATATCAAGTTTCATATCTGAGGAAAAATCCCATATCATATATTTATTTTTTTCCTAGTGTTGAAAGATCAAGCAAGCATTTCTTTCGAAGATGTTGTTTTACACTTGCCTAAACCCAATTTTAGAAACAGCACAGCTCGTAAATCAAGGGCGGATTTACGGGGGGGGTACTGGGGGTAACTACCCCCCCCATGAGTATCCAAAAACTGAGAAAAAGGTGGTTTTTGTACCTGATTTAATGGTTTTCAATCGTTATTACCCCCCCCATGATCGTTATTACCCCTCCCATGAAAAAGAACTATATCCGCCCTTGGTAAATCATCAATGCTTACTTTCTCAGTAGATTCAAGTTCGTTCAATGTGCAATAGAAGTAGCAATAGAAGCTTCTTATAATTGTTTTTGTTTCCCTTTTTTCATGAAAGAATAGTTTGAGCGAACCTGTTTTTAAAAAATAAGGAACAATTGTTGATTTTGTATTTCCTAGGACTGATTACAAATTTTCAGACTGAAGAAGTTTGAATTATCATGACATTGTTTCAATTTGAATGAATCCTCACGACCACCTCTTTGTATCAAAGTGCCCAACGTGATGTATCTAAGTGCCCCATTGGTGGGGCAGATTGATAAGAAATTCTTTTTTCACGATATTCGAATTTTTCATATTCTTTCACACGTTGAATAATTTTCGTCCATGAAATTATAATATTCACACAAAAAGTGTCCTTCTAGAAAGTCCTTGGACTCCTTCTGACAACTACGAGTTTCCCCACTCAACAAGAATAGTCTCCGGTCAAATAAAAAATATTTTTGTTAGACCACACCATTTAAAAAAATATGATTGGTTGGTTTCACAACCTCTGGGTAGTGGGTTGTGATAGGTTTGGCACGACGTCAGCAACATTGTCAATGGCCACAGACTCAATTTATCACAAGAAAACACAAAAAGGTTGTTGCCTATTGTCAAGACTATAATAATGCTTGGTAGACAAAATATTCCCCTTACAGGACATTGGGATGATGGTAAAATTGAAGTCGACAAGACACCATTACAGAATGAAGGTAACTTTAGAGCATTGCTAAGCTTCAGGGTCGATGCAGGTGACACGGATTTGGAAAGTCACTTGGAAAATTCATTTTAAAATCACGAGTTCTTTCAATTATTTTCGATGAAACGCCTGATGTATAAGGAAAGAAACAAGTCACCTTGGTTCTTAGGTATGTGAGCATGCTGGACACCACTAACAAATTTGAAATAAGGGAAGATTTTTTGACCTTCATTGATGTCTTCAGCTGCTTGCAATCTGCAAGGAAAAAAACGAACGAGTAAATTTAAACGAAAATGAGAGTGATGAATCTGACTCTGCCGATGAGGGTGGGCTCCAAAATATTTCAAGCTCAGACCAGACAGTAGAGATGCTTAGAGTCAGTTATCGTTGATTGGAAAATCCCTGGGCCAAATTGCTTCAGGCGAGCACAAGCCGTACGTACAACTTCCTTTGGAAAGGTTTGTAGGTATTGGAACAGATGGATGCACAGTTATGATATCAGACAACATGAGTGATGTGAGAGAAATACAAAATAAAGCAAAAAATGCAATAAGGACACCATTTTACAACCGTAAACTCAATTTGAGTATTTCGCAATGTGCTAAATAACCAGCATTGAAAAAACTGCTTGTTTGGAAGGAAGTGACGTCGTTCTTTTCGTTCCCTAAACGAGCTACAGTGCTAAATGTTCATATTGAAGGAAAACTCAAACGGCTGTGTGAAACAAGATGGGTTGAGACGCATATAATGGGGTTCTGAAATTCGTGTCAACCTTGCCTTCAATAGTGAAAACCTTAGATACAATAAGCGAATGGAAGGATAAAACTTCCGCAGGTGAAGCAGCCGTACTATCATGAGCTTTGTGGAACTCAGAGTTCCTTGTAGGCTTGTTTTGAGTGATGTTTTGGCGCGTACTCTACCCGTAAGTACTCTTCTACAAAAAGAGACCCTTGATTTGGCAAAAGCTGCTCAAGTAGTGGAACATTTGATAATTGATTTAGAGAAAACAAGATCAGAGGCTAAATCACATTTCGAAAATATTTTCACGGACGTTAGGGAAAAATGGCTAAGACTCTAAAGCCTTGTTCGGACTAGGCCAGTAGATTAGTCGAGTGGAGAGTAGAATCTACTTACTACTGTCACACAACTGTCAGGAAATCGTTCGGACTAGGCCAGTAGATTAGTCGAGTAGCGAGTGATTTAGTAACTTGCCGTGTACGAACGCCAAAAATCGAGTCAAGTGGATTAGTCAGTGGGCGAGTCGAGTCGACCCATTTCATTCTATTTTCTCGGGCGAGTAGCTTCCCCCACCACGCGCCACTTGCCACTGGAACGCCAGTACTGTCACAGGCGAAAGGAAAAGTCAGTCGTTTTTCAAAAATGTTTCGTTGGAGCGAAGATATTACATATAGATTAGTAAGATTAGTTCAGAAATGTCGTGATGAAATGTTCAAATAGGGCATAGTGGACTCAGCGGGGTGCGATTGTGGCGCGACGAGACAGACAATGGACCACATTTCGAACGAATGCCCTATAAGATCCCATCCTGGTAGTATCCATGAGGTTTTCTCCGCTTCCCCAGAGGCAGTGGACTGGGTTGAAGGCCTGGATATTCGCGTTTAGATATATTGCAAAGTTGTTCATTTATCCTTTTATTATTTATTATTTGTATACAATGTCCTTTTTTATGTGTGCTTCTCATACGAAATATATATAGTTCAGAAATATTTGGATCACGAATGTTTATGGAACATTAAGTCGAAAGACTACAAAAATAAAATGATGAGGCAATCCTCATTAGAGGATATAGAATCCAAAATGCATTCACCCTGTTACTTATATAATTATATACTTAAATATTTCACGTCTGTAAAGTTTTATTAACAGAAAATTCACACAACTTTTTGACATTCTCAAAGTATCGAGGTATTCTTTGGGATCTTCTAATGCCAATTCCTTCAGAAGACAATTCGTAGCTCCTAGTTCGTATCTTCTATTGATCCATTTCCGTACCCAAAGCTTCTTCTTACGTATCTCACATATTTCCTCATCCATCTCTTCTAAAATAGCAATTACGATGAGGTTAACCAGTTTGTTTACTTTATTGCGTTGCATGCTGTGCGTTCTTCGAAATATCACTCACTTTTCACTTCACTTGTGAACTCGACTCGACCAAAGTGCGAACGATTTCATGACAGTTGTGTGACAGTAGTAAGTAGATTAGCTACTCTCTACTCTCCACTCGACTAATCTACTGGCCTAGTCCGAACAAGGCTTTAGGTCGAGTCGAGTTCACAAGGGAAGTGAAAAGTGAGTGATATTTCGAAGAACGAAGAGCATGCAACGCAATAAAGTAAACAAACTGGTTAACCTCATCGTAATGACCATTTTAGAAGAGGTGGATGAGGAAATATGTGAGATCCGTAAAAAGAAGCTTTGGGTACGGAAATGGTAATAGAAGATACGAACTAGGAACTACGAATTGTCTTCTGAAGGAATTGGCATTAGAAGATATCCCAAAGAATACCTCGATACTTTGAGAATGTCAGAAAGTTGTGTACATTTTCTGTTTCTGTTAATATAACTTTACAGACGTGAAATATTCAAGTATATAATTATATAAGTGACCGGGTAAATGCATTTCGGATTCTATATCCTCTGATGAGGATTGCCTCATCATTTTATTTTTGTAGTCTTTCGACTTAATGTTGCATAAACATTCGTGATCCAAATATTTCTGAACTATACCTATATATTTCGTATGAGAAGCACACATAAAAAAGGACATTGTATACAATAATAATAAATAATAAAAGGATAAATGAACAACTTTGCAATATATCTAAACGCGAATATCCAGGCCTGCAACCCAGTCCACTGCCTCTGGGGAAGCGGAGAAAACCTCATGGATACCACCAGGATGGGATCTTATCGGGCATTCGTTCGAAATGTGGTCCGTAGTCTGTCTCGTTGCGCCACAATCGCACCCCGCTGAGTCCACTATGCCCCATTTGAACATTTCATCACGACATTTCTGAACTAATCTTACTAATCTATATGTTATATCTTCGCTTCAACGAAACATTTTCGAAAAACGACTAACTTTTCCTTTCGCCTGTGACAGTACTGGCGTTCCAGTGGCAAGTGGCGCGTGGTGGGGGAAGCTACTCGCCCGAGAAAATAGAATGAAATGATTCGACTCGACTCGCCCACTGACTAATCCACTCGACTCGATTTTTGACGTTCGCACACGGCAAGTTACTAAATCACTCGCTACTCGACTAATCTACTTGCCTAGTCCGAACAAGGCTTAAATGTTAACATTAGAATTAAAAAACCTGGAACTTGTGGCCGTCAAAACAAACGAGCAAATTATGATATTCAAAACCCCGAGGACTATTTCAGGATTTCTTCATATGTACCACTTTCAGAAAGTGTATATGCAGATTTGAAGATAAGGTTCTCTTCAGATGTTTTGGACGCCTTCAAATTGCCCTTATTACTTCCTGAGTCCATCGTGAAATTATCGAGTGCTGAGTTGGATGAAATTATTCAATGCATCATTAATAGATTCTCGTCTTTGTTGAGTGATAATAAGATCCTGGAAACTATGAAGTTAAAGGGAGAAGTTAGCTTATGGCAACAAATGTGGAAAAACGGAACAAATGATATTGAAGAAATCCTCCCAAGCATTTCAGCAATTGATGCTTTGAATGGCTGTGATAAAGATATTTAGCCAACGATTCACATCTTTCTTCAAGTTTTGTGTACAATGTCAGTAAGCAACGCCAGTGCACAGAGATCGTTTTCTTCGTTGCGGCGTTTAAAGTCGTGGACCAGAGCAACGATGGTTCAGAAGAGACTGGTTGGACTTGCACTTTTGCACATTCATCACGACAAAACAGTTGAACCTAAAAATGTAATTGAACGTTTTGCAAAATCAAAAACTCACCGTCTATGCCTTTAATATCATACTAGTGCAAATGGGTTGCAATTTTAGAATCTCATTTTTCTATTGCATTTCTTTGATTTACTCACTTTTCTGTTCACCTATTTTTGTTTCACTATTCCATAGAAACCCACAATTTGTTTTTGATTTACAAAGTAATTTTAAGAATTACCCTGTTTCGAAATTGAAACTTTTCCAACATTCAAAATGTGGAATAATATTTTTTTATCTTTCTCGTGTTATTTACTTAAGATAAAACTAAAACATAACTGATAATTCGAGTTTCTTCAAGACTTTTTTTTTTTAATTTGTAACATGATTATTTCGCACCCTGAATTGAATTCAGAATTTTCGTTGTTGTGGGATAGTTTACACCTCTTACGGAGTTGCCGGTTGATTCTGATTCATGGCTGGTGATAGAGACGGCTGTGGTATTGTATATGATGTTTCCATCTCCCACTTATGCTACACCTCTCATGTCTCCTTATAGTGCCAGACTAGAGTCAAGCTCAACAGGGTCTTCTTTACCCCCTAATTTTTTCAAGCCCGTTTCCATGACAGTGGTTTCGCTAGATAAAAGCTAGGGACACTGGAAAGTGGGGATCTCGTTAATCCATTCATGTGCGTCACTTATTATATGACGAGGCATTTGGCTATTAAAATCTCTTTATTCAATTATACATTGTACAATCGCTAGGCAAACATTCAACAAAAGGACCGCCCTGCTCCGCCTATCATATACTGATAATTATCAACAACATCAATTCAGGTGTATAATTTGGCCTAACACAATAAGTATGAAATAAAAATAGTCTTGTTCGCACACTGCAACGTAACGATTAAACTATATGATATATACCGGGTCCGGCGATTGAACTGTCCGTCTCTAAAAATTCAAAATTTCTGGTAATTTTCAATATTTATTCACATGCTCTTTTGCATATGAAAGCAGAAAGTTCAAAGTTTTTCATGTGCTATTCCGAAGGAATATGACCGCCTTTGGCCTTCACAACAAGCTTGAGTCTCTTTCTGAATGAGGTGCACGCTGCTCGAATGACGTCCTCACTTAAACGGTTCCATTCTCGCGTCAGCGACAACTTGAGCGATTCCAATGAAGTGTGTTTTTTAGAACAAGCTTGGGCCTGTATGATGCTCCAAATACAGTAATCCAGCGGGTTCAAATCTGGTGAGGACGGCGGCCACATATCACGGTCTATCAAAACTGGAACGTTCGATCTCAACCAATTTTGCGTGCCATTTGCTTTATGCGAAGGAGCCGAGTCTTGTTGGAAAGTCCAATGCTCTGAACCGAATGTTTTGCGTGCCCACGGTATTAACTCAGGTCTCAAGATCTTGTCTCGGTAGATTTGTTCGTTTATCTTGACTTCGTTGCGACCCATTGGCAGGAAAACGAGTGAAGAACGGCCTTTTTCAGAGATCGCCGCCCAGACCATGATTTGGTCGGCTCCTTGTCGTCGAGTGACCCGTAAACGATCCGAATGATTGCTGGTACGTTTCTTCAACCAAACCCGATCGTTTTGTTTGTTCAAATATTGCTCAATGCAGAAAGTTTTCTCGTCAGAGAAGACAATGTTCGGAAGCATCCCACCATCGAGCAGGCGAATCAGCTCCTTCGATCGATCCAACCTCTTGCGACATTGCAAAGCTGTGAGTTCCTGAGACTTATGTTTTTTATAAGGCTGGACCTTAAGCTTCTTCTTCGATATGCGACGAACACTGCGGTCGCTCACGTTGAGGTCCTGGGCGAGCTGTTGTGCTGAGCGATGACGCACCCTTTCGACGACTGCTGGTGCTGTTGCAGTACAGCGTCGTCCTCCACCGTAGCGTTTCTTGATGCTACCAGTCTCAACATATCGTTGGATAGTGCGACGCACAAATTTCTCATTCAATTGTAGTTTTGGCAGCGCTCGACGAATTTCGATATTCGATTTTCCTTCCAAATGGAGAGCAATCACCGCATTACGTTTCAAATACATCGTCTAAATTGCAGAATGTTTTTCTCTCACATCAAAATCACTTTAAGTGTTGACAAATAACATGTCAGAGAATGCCCTGTCAAATTTTCGCTGCGTTAGGTTCAGTGGTTCGGATTTTATATCAGTTAGATGGAGACGGACACTTCAAAGGCCGGACCCGGTAGATGTATATGCTTGTTCTTTGGAACCCAGGATTAACTGCTGAATTCTGCAATTTCAAACAAAATCGACAAATGGAATCGAATGAACATTAGCCCTGAAGATGGTTTTGAATAAACCGAAACTGTCGGCGAAGAGTTGAATTGATTCTTATTCCATGAGACCTCTTTTCCTATTAAGTGTTCGTATATTTGAAACATCAAGGTCAATATCAATCACTAATATAATGGACGCACATACAAGTAGGGATGTGAATAAATAATCGATTATTATTTTAATCGATTATTTTTTTCTTATTATCGATTTTAGCAATTATAAAAATCGATTTTTAATAAATCGACTATTCTGACTACCTATTTTTAATCGATTTTTGTAAATCTTGTATTTCAACAATCCATTACAAAATAAAACTGATAGAAACAAGGAAATATTCGAGTATAACAAATGCAAAATGGGTTTTTCCATGGTTGGTCCCAAGGCGAACCTAAAAAAGAAGAAGAAGAACAGAAGGCAATCAGCTGATCGTGACAAATCTTCAAAGTAGTTAAAAGTTTGGAATTTTAAAAGGCATTGATTTCAATTGTAGTTTCAAATTCAAAATATTAGTAGTTCTGTGATATTAGTTGTTAGACTAAAAAAAATTTGTGTTTTGCGCTGTTAAAGGAGAAAACGTAGAAACACAAACTAGCTGTTAACCATAAGAAATAAAAAATTTAAAATGTCAGGTAAAGGTAAAACGCCCAGAAGCTGCTGGCGGAAATATATTATGATAAAGGATAATACCAAAGCACAATGCAAATATTGTCCGAAAGAGTTGAAAACCTGTAGCAATACTACAAACATGAAGCAACACATGAAGAGGAAACATTTTGAAATCCTACAAGCTGACGAGGTAAAACTACTTCATTATTTTTAAAGGAGGTTAATAACGTTTATCAAAATTTTTCCACATGTCACTCATTTAAAAAAATATTGTTGGTAGTTATTTGGATGAAAACATGTGTAGTTTCTTATTGTTTTTATTTTATGACTGCAGAATTCACATGAAGTCGATATTCAGGATGGTACCACGTTGGCCCATAATAATTCATTGGTGCAATCTTCAACAATGGAAAGAGAGGCTTCATCTTCAACCCTAAAACGAGCTAGATCAAGTATTGGAGCGGCTTTTTCAAAAATTTCAGCATATGCTTCAGAGGGAGATAAATATAAACAAATAACTCAAAGCATTGCAGAAATGATATGTCGGGACAGTCTTCCTTACAGTATGGTAGAAAGAATAGGATTTAAAAAATTAATGAAGACTGTGGCTCCTCTGTACAAGGTTCCATGTCGTAAAACTATTACAGATCTTATCGATACTAAATATGAAGAAAAGAAAACCCTTATGAAACAAAAATTTCGGTCGGTTAAAAACGTATCTCTCACATTAGATGAATGGAAGGATATGCAGTTAAGAAGTTTCTTAGGTGTGACTGTACACTTTATAAAAATTTTTGAAATGAAATCAATAAATATTGCATGTGAACCGTTGCATGATAATCATACAGGGGAATATTTATCGGAGGTAATTCTTAAAGTTTGTGAAAATTGGGGTTTGTCTCATGAAAAAATTGTGAGTGTGACTACAGACAATGGTAATAACATAGTTAAAGCAATTGAAATTACTTTTGGGCGAGCGAAACATATTCGATGCTTAGCACATACATTGAATCTCGTTGTCGAAAATTCTGTAAATTCATCTGCGGTAAAACTTTTTTTGGAAAAGGTCAGAAAAATTGTGATTTGGTTCCACCAAAGTGGTGTAGGTGCTGAGGAATTACGACAGTTGCAAATGCAGCAAAGTGTTGCCGGAAATTGAAGCATTTGATCGGAGACGTTTCTACAAGATGGAACTCACAGTTATTAATGATTGAACGTTTTGTGTTAATGAGCAGCACAATAGGATCTATTTTAATTAACCATCCGAATGCACCCCAAATGCTTCAAGCAAATGAAGTTGTTGTGCTGAAGGAAATTGAAAAAGTTTTAAAGCCTTTTCACAACGTTACCAACGAAATGAGCGCCGAAAAATATGTAACAGCTAGCAAAGCCATTCCCATTATCAAATGTTTGAGAACATATTTAGACTCAATAACAATAACCAGTGATTTGGCAAACCAATTAAAATGTTCACTGCAAAATGAATTAAGTAAAAGATTTGAGAACATTCAAAAAGTTCACTGCAAAATGAATTAAGTAAAAGATTTGAGAACATTCAAAAAGTTCACCTTTTCTCTGTTGCAAAATTCTTGGATCCTCGGTTCAAAAAAATACATTTAGATGAGCCATTATCTTTATCGAAAACTATAAATTACACCAATCGATGTTTCAGTATGAATACCCAAAATGATGATACTCAAGCAGTGACCTATTCTGAAACATTAGAAGTGACTGACAACAGACTAGATATATGATAGATAGATAGATAGATAGATAGATAGATACTTTATTGTGCCAACTACATTTTACAAATGTTTACACTCGTCATAAAAAAAAACATTGAGAAAAAAAACATTATCACTACGTATAAAAATAAATTAGCAAACTAACTAGAGGGCCAAACTCCGGCGAAATTAAAATCAAAATATTCACCCAAACTATAAAAGGCACACTTTATTAACATTGATTTTACGGCACTTTTGAAAACCTTTGGATGAAAGGCCTTCACAGATGATGGAAGTTTATTGTATAGTTTTTTCGACTGATAAAAGGGCCCATTCTGGGTTTTAGTGAGCCGACAGAAGTTACCGCGGAGTAGGTGCCTGCCTCTTGTAGGATAATCATGGAAATCACCATTTACCTCACAAAGGACAACATTGTTGTGCGCAAATATCAGAGCCTCAAAAATATACAAACAGGGGAAGGTGAGGAAACCACCCTGAATAAACGCGAGCCTGCAATCAGCTCGATAATTAAGACCAGAAATGACTCTAACCGCCCTCCTCTGAAGAGAAAATATCCTATCTCGTGAAGAAGAATTACCCCAAGCCAGAATGCCATACCTAAACAGAGATTCAACCAACGCAAAATAAGCTGTTTTCAGGATATTAGGAGATAAACGACTGGACAGACTCCTGAGAAGAAATATATTCCCACACAATCTCCCTGCGAGCTGGTCGGCATGGACACTCCACCGGAGAGTACTATCCAAAGTTAGGCCCAGAAACCTCGTACTACCAGTCAGGTCAGGAGAGTCCATCTCTCTCAAAGAAAAAATAAGCCTGATGGTCTTCTGCTCATTTATTACCAACCCATTAGAGGTAAACCAGTCGAGGGCCCTCGACAGTGCAACCGCACCCTGCTCTATAGCAAGGCACTCAGGGAATCGGATGCCAGCGAGACAGTCAGGTCATCAGCAAAAAGAATTGTTGAATAGTTGCCCATGAACAGAGGCAGATCATTTATAAAAATCAAAAACAATAGAGGCCCAAGAATAGAACCTTGGGGCACTCCATAATTGACTTCTCTCAGACGAGACCAAGTATTATCGATGAAAACACCTTGGAATCTGTTCGTCAAGTAAGAGTCAACTAGTGCACAACTGTCCCCCGAGCATCCATAAGCCCTCAACTTACCAAGCAGAACTCGGCGATCCACACAGTCGAAGGCCCTCGCTACGTCCAAAAATAAGGAGAACGAATATTTACCCTCCTCAAAACAATGAAATGTGTTCTCGATAAACCTTAAGATCGCATCAAGAGTATTTCTACCCTTTCTGAAACCAAACTGATGACAGCTGAACAAGTTGTTACCCTCAAAATACGCAAGTAACTGAGAACACAAGAGTTTTTCAAAAATTTTAGAAAAAACTGGGACCAAAGAAATGGGTCGATAGTTCTTGATATGACCAGCTTCGCCCTTTTTAAATAAGGGTATTATAACCTTCGATATCTTAAGGCAGTCGGGATAAGTGCCACTCCCAATACATAAATTGAATAGTTTGGTGAGTGGATCAACCATATTATTGATATTTCTTTTGATCAACACTGGAGAAAGTCCATAAAAATCTCTGCTTTTACTAGGTTTTAAGGAATAAATCGCATCCCTGACATTAATAAAGGTAACTTCTGTGAAGGAAAAGGCAGTATCTACCACCACAGGAATAATTATACTTATAGGGTCAAAAACCTGATCACCTAGATCTTTCAAGGTTTTGTGTGCAGCGGATGCGAAAAAGCTATTGAACTCATCCGAAGAAAAGTTTGGGTTGGTAACCTTCTGAAAATCATTTTTATTCTTTATTAAAGACCACATAGTTTTAGCAACATTACTAGAGTGTTTAATAATATTGTCATTAGCCTCGATCCTAGCCTGTTTCACTCTTTGTTTATATTTTATCCTAAAATCATTACGAGCCGTCTTCAGATCTTCAGTTTGATAGTGAGCATACATGTTGTTAAGCAATTGAAGGTAATCACGCATATTCTTTAATTCTCGGGTAAACCAGTGGACACCACCATCCTTACCTCTAGATCTTATTTCCCTGACAGGAAAACACAAATGGAATGCATCGGCAATGACTTCAACAAAAACTCTGGAACGTTCATCCACAGGCATACCCTCATCTCTCAGGAAATCCCATGAAAGAGAAGACACCACATTGTGGAAAGAAAACAGACCCTGCTCAGTCAAAGGTCGAAAAGTCTTAACCACTGTATCATCAACAATCTCCGCGGGAATCTCCACCTTCAGTAACTGTGCGCGATGATCGGAAAACTCGAAGTCTACCACTTTGGAAAAATGATTATCCTTACTAAAATTTATAAATATATTATCAATACAGTTCCGCCCTCTAGTTGGTTCAAAAACAGTACGAACAAAACCGTTACAATTCATAATATCGCAAAAAGTTTTACAATTCTTGTCAGGAGAGTTAAAAGATAAATTGAAATCTCCAAGGAATGACACTCTGCACTGTGATGTTCTGAGTACCCCAAAAATTCTCTCCAGGGTAGCAAAAAATATATTAAAGTCACTTTTAGGTGCTCTATAAATTGAAATTAATATCAAATCATACTGTAATAGCTTTATTGCAGAAATTTCACAATGTGAATCTAAAGACAAAACATTAACATTATCTAGCTAGACAAACATAACGTAAATGGGAACGACTCAATGTTAAAACACCTCCCCTTATAGATTTTTTACGGCTGTAGCTATGAGCTAATTGCCATCCTGCCAGAGAAAAAACTTCAGCTTCCTCCCGGCTTAACCAATGGGTGATTGACATAACTTGAGTATTTTCGTGAATATGAAGTAGCATCTCAAGAGAAGACTCTTTTCCAGCAAAACCCATTGCGTTTAAATGACACATAGTAATTCTCTCATTCCTGAGTAATGATTGACTTTCATCAGTGAGTTTGGGTCGAAAAAAATTTTTAGTAAAACTCCAGTAGGCCATTTACTTTCGTCTAAAACGCCCTGCTTATGTGACGAGTCGAAGCTGATTTTGAAGCTACTGTTTTTACCCTTATTTGCCAATTTGGTACAGCTTATATTGATGTCAGGCCAAGTAGACATCAGAAATTCTTCCATATCTTCCACCCCAACATCGTCAAAAATTCTGCCAACATAGATATTGACAAACCTTGGAGCTCCTTTTATTTTTGAATTTGAAACTGAAGCTTTACCAGTAAACAGTTTATTGTTGTTTACTTTTGTTTTTAACCCTGAAATATCCGAGTTTGTCATTTTAGGTTCTTTATTGACAGACTTGTCACAATTTGACAACTGTTGAATCGGTACATCAGAACTACGCTGAACACGTCTATTCGTTGCACCTTTGTTTATATTCTTGCGCACCGGTACATCTCCTGGTAAACTGCTCATTTCAGCGTCAAGGCCACCACTAATATTTATTACTTGATTAGGAATTTTGTTTACGTTTTTTGCAAGAGACGAACCGTTAACAGAACTGGGACTTACGTTGGAATCAGATTTCAGATCATTGTTTTGTAATAGTTTGATTATAAGTTCTAGATCCCCAATTCTATGCTTCAACTCAGAATTCAGTTGCTGGTACAATACAAATTGTGTCGTAAGATGGTCATTTTCCATTTTCAGTTTCCACTCATCCGTTGGAACACGCCCATCACCAACCGGACGAGAGGAAGCTTCGTGTTTACCAGTTTCCTGGAATAAATTTTCGAAAAATGCTTTAACTACTTCATTCGAAACACTCTCCGGCACCGAATGCTGCACCAAAATGTCGATTAAAATATTTTTATTAATTTTATTTAGCTCCAATGCAAGAGCTGCACCTTTGTAAACCGTACTAGTTGGCGCCATGTCTAAGGGCGGACTCCCACTACTCGTATATTTGGCAAGTACACAATTATTTGCGTACTTGGCAAGTAGATGAAGTTTCGAATTTAAATGACAAGATTGACAAGTATTGGCCGAGTGAACCACTCCCTCTACATGCCAAATATAGGCAAGTGGCAAATATTTGCCAAATACACGAGTAGTGGGAGTCCGGCTTAAGACTGGCAGGTACATCATGAAAAAATATTGGCCGCTAATACATCAACGACCAAAAATACAGAATTGGACTTATACATTGCAGCACCGTTATCAAATCTAAAAGAAGATCCTCTCAATGTGCGGAGAAGCTCTGAAGGAACTTTCCAAAAGCTAACAGACTTAGCTCTGAAACACCTTTCAGTTATGGCCACTTCTGCACCGGCTGAAAGGTTATTCTCAAAAGCAGGGAATATTGTTCGGAAGACTCGGAACCGTATTTTGGGAAAGAGACTACCGAAATTATTATTTTTGAACTCTTTAACCGAAGACTTGTGGCAATAATTATTTTGGGAATTGGGAATTGGCAATTATTTTATGTCTTGTTATTGTTAGTTTTGTTTTTTAACATGAGTTTTGACACCAAACAATAGTTGTATTTCTTACTGTTATTGTACAGTATTATTTTTACTGCAATGAAATATTTAAGAGTAGGTACTGAATATATATGCATGAATAATTCGAATATGTATTTTTAATCTGAAATTCGTTTCTTTATTTCATTTCTATTATTCATGTTATTTAAAATGAGGATTTTTTGACTTAATACAACAAATAATCATTTTTCTTATAAAAAATTGAAATATCTACAATAATCGATTATTTCTTTGAAAATCGATTTTTTGCAAATCGATTTTCCTTGAAACAAAAAAAATCGATTTTCATATAATCGATTTTTCCGACTCGAGGTCACATCCCTACATACAAGGCGACTCGCTTCCGTTTACCGCACTAGCGGGGAGACATTTCCTCTGAGGAGTATGCCAGAGGTGGGGCGAACACTAAATGCGCGCCGCGAGAAGTCACTGTGCAGTGTGCATGTAGGATTTAGATATTTCTATATTTCTATGATATTCTGTGGTTAACCTATATGTATATATGTCCGATAATGTATGGTTAGGAAACCGTTAAGGTTGAGAATTAAGATTTAGTAATTAATAAATACCTTGTTCGAGAAGTTGTTCTTATCTGAAAATACCTGCAGAAGCAGTGATATATTTCACATTGTGGCGACCGTGATATTAAAAAAAAGGAACAACAATTAAAGGAGAGACAATATTTAAGATCCAGTGGGACCAAGGCCATAAATAATCTAACGACGGCATTGGAAACAAGAAACACATTGGACATTAATAGCAAATTCCAGCTTTTAAATAATAAATTCGAACGATTGTTTCAATTGGATGATACGATTAAAGAAAGCTCTAATGGAAAATTATTAACCGATGAAGAATACATGGCTGAATGAGATACAATAGAGAAGTATGCCTATACAATACATATTTCGAGGAATTAAGAAACAAGCACAGCACTGCAAGTGAGAAAAGTTATACAAGTGCCGGTGCAGGAACAAATGTAGTGTAGTTGCAAAAATTAACTGGAAACGTGAAAGAATGGCTTCCATTCTTGGGGGTCAATTCCAGCGAATACATACTGACACAGAATTGGAAGACGTAGACAAATTTAAATATCTTCTTCAATGTATGGAACCTAAGAGTAGAGAACATGAACTCGTCTCGACTTATCCACTCACTGGTGAAAATCATAACATTGTGCTAGAGGAATTGAAGCTGAGATATTCGCTCGTGATGAATTTCTGATTGATGCTTACATCAGAGACATCATACATATCCAATTAAACAGCAAGGACGAGACTTATCAGATATGATACATATCTAATTGTAACAGGTGAAAAATTCAGAAATTAAAATGGACTGGTGAACTGTTTGGAAAGCAGTCTGAAGTCTCTGGAAGTATTAGGGTGACTTCGGAGTTTCGGACAAATATGCTTACATGCTTTAACCAATATGCTTACATGCTTTACCCAATATGCTTACATGCTTTACCCATTGGTTGAATCGGCCTTGCTAAGCGAACTACTGAACATATGGGAGAGAACGATATCTACAAACATATCCAACCGGAATTTGAAAATGCTGATGGAATTCCGGAGAAATGAAGTCACCAGCGATGAGAGAATAAAGTTAGCGAAGGTGGGATTTCTGAAAGAATCAACAAAGAATATCAAGTCACAAGGAGAATCAGAGATGAAGAGAAAAGAGCTCTACAGGCTACACAGCAGCTTCTTTGGTTGTTGGAGAGGAGAGGAGGAAGGTAACATGTATCTTTTGTGATAAAGACAACCATTTAAGTCAAAATAGCAATTCTATAAAAAAAAACTAACAGAATAATCGTCCTCCATACTAAGATTCATCAAGAAATATCAGGAAACAGGACAATAAAAATGCAAAGTATCTAGGTTTCACAACATAAAAGACTGAGTCTTTTACCATCTTTGTAGACGACTATTTGCTCTCTTTTCGCTGCTTTTAGTTACTGTATATGATAGATAGTTTCGAGTTGAATGTACAATTTTTATGAACTGTTGTATTGTTTTGATTGATACACCAAATTTAGGTCGGGTTTTTTGGACTTCTTTGGCCTGAAGAAGTGGAAGGTAACTTCTACGAAACGTCGCCACGGATGTTGTGAAACCTAGATACTTTGTATTTTCATTGTCCTGTTTCCTGATATTTCTTGATGAATTACAATTCTATTTTCAAGATAAAAGTTAAGGATAGAGTAGATATTATCAGAAAGAAGAAATGTTGTTTATCCTGTTTGAAATCTGGGCATATTGCAAGAAACTGTGTGTTATAAAAAGCATTATGCTTTGATATGTCTGAATTTGGAAATAATTTGAGTGCTCTTGAAAATTCTGAGTCAATCTTACAAACTTCATTAGTTAGGATAGTTAATGGAGACAGAGAAAAAATTGTCAGATCATTAATTGACTCTGGATCCCAGAAATCATACTATAAAGTACTGCAATTATCTTGAATCTTAAAGCGGTTGAAACAAAGATGGTGAATCATATTTCATATGGAGGGATTAAATCATCCAACGTGGATCATAAGATTTATAATGTATCTATTGTCAGTATCGATAGATCCAATTCATTCAATTTCAGTCTTATGGACCAGAACAAGATATGCTTCAGCGTTCCTATGTTATCAGACATTTCCTGTTTGCAGGAGTTAAAAAGCCAGTGTAAACCCGTTCTTGACGATATTAACATACAGCTCAGGCGGATAGGTGCTGCGCCACTGAAACCGCAGCAAAAATTGGAATTTCTAAAGGTCTATCTGCTGCCTAAATTTTACCACCTGCTTCAATCGCCCGTCATTACACTTAAGACCCTGAAGTACATCGACAGGGTCGTGCGGGTTGCTGTTCGCAGCTTCCTGCATTTGAACAGGACCTGCGCAGAAGCCTTTATTCACGCTCCCGTTCGGGAGGGCGGGCTCGGTGTAACATGCTTTGCGGAGCATATACCGGCTACCCTCCGGAACCGAATCACGAAAGTGATGATTAATGCCGACCCACTAACGTCGGCAATACTCTCGTTGGACTACTGCGTCCGATTTAGAAATAAGTTGGACAATTGGACCAGCGAGAGTGGTGGGAGCATGAGAGTGCTGGCGCAGAGAATGTCCGAGAGGCTTGAGTCCGGCTACTCGGGTAATGGACTGAGGCAAGGAAGTAATTATCCGTGCTCGAGCGATAGGGTTCCTAACCCGCCACCCTTTTGGAACGGCGCTGACTACGTCAGAGCCATCCAACTTCGAGGCAACCTATTGCCAACCCGAGGGATCCCCTCCAATCCTGTACAGGACAGAGTGTGCAGGATGGGTTGCAACAGAACTGAGTCCTTGAGCCATGTCTTGCAGAAGTGTCCTGCCGCACATTGGCCAAGGATTCGTCGACACGATCATCTTGTCGACTTTACCCGCCAGGTTGCCGAGAAAAAGGGGTGGATCGTGGAAGTGGAACCTCGAATTCGATGCGCGGATGGTGCTCTGAAAATTCCCGATCTCGTGCTGCATCAGGGTTCCAGGGTAGTCGTCGTGGACGCGACCGTCTCCTGGGAGGGGCCCAGCCCCCTATCCGTGGCTGCTCAGAATAAAGTTGCCCTTTATAGCGAGCCACGGTTTATCAACGCCTGAAAAGACAGGCATCCTGGGGCGATAATCGTAGTCGCTCCTCTAGTAGTGGGAGCTAGAGGTACCTGGTGCGCGGAGAACGCGGTGCTCTCGAGCATCCTGAACTTCACGCATCAGGAAATAAGATCATTTGTGACGAAGACCATTAAGGGCAGCGTGATGGTCTGGAAACATTTTATGAAAGTCTCCTAGGTGAGTTCTTGGGGGAAAAGCTGGCTGACATCTCTCCGAGCGGGGTAAAACGGACTTGACACTTACCTTATGGCCGACGTTACCGATCCTTTTGGGTCGGCCTGTACATAGTTTTTAACTAACTTATTAAATTATACTTTTAACTAACTTATTAGGTGGTGTCTTGCCGTCCTCCGCTTGGGAGGACTTTTATATATACAGGGTGAGTCTTTGACTTGTACATATATTTTAACTGTAGATTCCTCTCATCAAACGAAACACTTTTTTCCCATACCATTTTTCAAAATTCGGTTTCGTTTGGAAAATACAGGGTGTCGAAAATCCATGAAAAAAACACTTTTCTGTTTATATCTACGGAACCGTTATTTCAAATGAACTGAATTTTGGTGGAGTATTCACTCCCTTTATAATGCATATTTCCAAATCAAAACTCATTAAATATTCCTCCCGGTATAGAAGTTACAGCGTAGCCAACTTATAAATCTACAAAAAAATACTATAAAACCACTTGAAAAAGGTAAACGGTTCATATTTTCGAAAGAACCAATCGGTTTAGAAAATAAAAGTACTCCTAAGTTTTTTCGATAAAACGCGTTGTTTTCGAGTTATTCCAAATTTTACCCGATAAAATTTTACGAAAAAATCAAAAATCATAGGAAAAATCTAGATGCAACCCTGGCGTTTCAATATCACAGAATGGCTCAAATCAATAAACTCTATACAAGGTAACAATGTTGTCAGAATGTTTATCAACTTCGTCAAGACTAAAAAATTCGGTTATTACTGATGAATATTCCATACAAATCACGTATTAAATTGAAATTAATGAAAAATACTATGATAGCTACCTGATAATCGGTGGCGATGTTTTTTCTATCTAAACAATATCCTCTTGGAATTTTATAAACTCACTCCACGGTTATTAGCACATTATTTCACTTTCACTGATAATCTTTTCACATCAACTTTTCCGTTTTCGTATTATCCACTGTGAATAAACAATAACAAATCGACAAATCTCCATCAAGCGGCTTCACGCATGCTTAATTCAACAACCACAGACCGTGTTCCACTGTTCGGTTCACGGCAGACGGCACAACGGTTGCGCATTAAGATCGTAGCGCTCTATCGGCGAGAATCAGAACATTTCCAAAGAGGCACGAAGACGCCATCAGCCAAAAGTAAACAAAACTTTGCGTTAGTTCATCCGTTAATAGAGGACCTATTGCTTCCTTGTGGAGAAAAATCAACACAATCTGGCATCGTCTGCTCAAACGTCCCATGCTCTAGAGTTCATAGAATATGGTTCGATGGGTTAGGTTAGGCCATTGACCTCTAATCATTTGACCTAATTTTATGGAGTTATGTTCGATTAGTGTAAAAACAATTCTTTTTGTGATAGTTTTGGGAGAAAGAGGAAAATATGAGCAAGTTATTAGTGTTTACAAAATAATCTTCAGGAAAATCGAAGAAGGAACTTAATTCGATAGAAGAATTATGACTTTTCAATTGCAGAAATAATCCTTCTAATATAACTGTTTTTGTTAAGAAATATCGTGTTTCAAACATTCTTATTCGAATAAGGTTAGTATTTGAGTATTTCCTAAATGTATCAACTCAATTTCTATCGAGAAATATGAACTTTGCATCAATTCAAGAGAATTTTATCAGGAACGTAATGAGCCCAATTTTTTTTTAAAAATGGCTATATCTTTTTAACAGAGCCGAATTCGGAAAAATGGAAAATGAAAAAAAGGTTTCTTTTGACCTCAAGAATACTCAGTTAAAATATATGTACAAGTCAAAGACTCACCCTGTATATTATGTGTAGATAAAGCTTTATTTTTATTTAAACTCTACGTTGAATTATAACATGTGGCTCAATTCAACTTAAATTCTTGTATATGCATAATCGGGAGGGTCCGCGTTCGGCGCAACCGTGGCCGTGCGGCGCCCCTCTCTTCCGCAGGGTAGAGTATGGGACTGTGGGAATAACGCCACAAAATGCGCGCACTGGGTCGTCCGGCGGCGCGCTCTCGTGGGTTGATCCTTCCTCTAGTGCTTGGGGAGGTCTGGTCCTCGAACCCGCGAATTAAAGAGTCGGTTTGACTTAAAACTCAGCGGTACTCGTGCCGCTCGTCCCCGAATTAATGGACGTCGGGCCTAGAAATCCGCTCTGTCCGTGTTTGGGACCGGTTCGAGGTTCCGGGCTGATCCTTGCCGGGGGCTGGGCGCTCGCTTGGGCGTTCCGCTTGGCGGCTTTCATTCAGGCCAGGCTACATGATGACTGCGCCTCGATCGATAAAAATTTAACAGTGAGCCCTTTCTGATAGCCAAATGTTTTATCTGACTTGGGTGAATCATATTTAGAAATTGAAATTTTGGAGCAGATTATTTGGGGAATTTGGTGACTGGAAAAATAAAACTTGCAAGAGAAATAATTGGCACGGCTAGAAAAAAAATTCGACACAGAATACTCCAACGATAATGTAATTGTCTGTTGCTATGACTCACAAGCAGCCTTTCCGACGCCTCAAGGTGAGGAGGCATCTGCATTTTACTACAAGAGTAAGTTGTCATCGTACAATTTGTCTATTTACAATATCAAAAATGGAGAAGCAGACGTATGGTATGAAGGTGATGCAAATAGAGGCGCTAACGAGATAGCTACTTGTGTATACAAATTTATTGAAGAAAAGGCAACTTCCACAGATAAAAGACTGAAATTCATCTTCTGCATCTGCAGCGGTCAGCAAAAGAACAAGTACGTTTTTGTGATCTGTGTGTGGACAGATAGTAAGGTGGTGTTAGGTTGGTTGAAATTGAACAGTGGATGGAACACATTTGTGAAGAACAGAGTGAGGGAGATTTGTAAATACTCTAGGTTCAGTCAGTGGCGTCATGTGCCTAGTGAGAACAATATTGCAGACCTGCCTTCAAGAGGATGTAGTGCTTTAGATCTGCTCAACATTGGCACCTCTGTGAAAAAAAAGTAACCTCTTTTGGGAGAATTTTTCGAAAATTGTGGAAGATTTAAGCTGAATTGAATGAATATTATTTTTCTGGAAGATTTTTCTGAAATTATCCTCGTTGTTGGCGATTATAATTTCAATTTGGTTAATTTCCTGGATAATATAGAGAATAGCGGCTTCAGTCCAAGGGTACGTTTGTTAAAACGAATTATTATATTCTTTCATGATACCTATAATCTCTATAAAAAGTGGCATACGATTATTGTTGTTGGTGAATTGTTGGAAGTATCGAACAACATGGCATCCAGGTGTCAGCCATCCACGTATCAGGCATCCAAGCCCCCTGGCATACGAGTGCTTAGCATCTACGTTCCAAGTACTACCGACGTCTCTATTTTGAAGTATAACACATACACAGGCATTTCACCGTTGGTACTGCTGTAAAATGGCAATCTATAGAGGCCATTCAGTGGTTGAGGTAACCAGTGTTTTGCACTGGCTTCAGGTGTATAATATAATATTGTTGAAAGGGAATAACTGATAGCAGGGGGACCTCTCAATCACCGTTGGTTCCTTTCATTCATGTCTTACTTTTTATCAGACTCATAATTGCGTTTAGTTTAGTGGCAGATTACCCAACTTACGTTTTTACCTTTACCAGATTCGATACTGGGTTGAGATTATTCGATACCGTTCTTTTTTTTTTTCACGTCCGTGTGAGGGGAAAACCCTTTATGGGCACCGAGAGGGTCCGCACTCTCGGTAGTGTGAGAATCCAAGATCTTGTTTGGTTACTCACTAAAAACCCCTCACACTTAATGGAGGAGTTCTTCATCCTGCCCTCGTAGCGTCCCTTAACAAAAGAGATAAGCTGCAAGTGGCTTCTAGACTTCATGGGACCTGATGATATGAAGTGACCCGAGCAGCACTGCTTTCTGCATTCTGTGCGCCAATACCTCGGCCAGTGATCTGCAGGCCGGGATAATCTTCAGTTCATCCACGTAGTTGGCTCTCATTCTACCGAGACATCCTATGATTAGTACGACCATCCTAACTTTATGACCTGGGTATAAAGTTCCAAGCTCGAACATAAGATCTTTGTACTTTTGCCTCTTCTGTTCTTCTTTCAACACAACATTATTTTCAGCAGGGGAGGAGAATTCCACAACAAATAACTCCTTCAGCTCCTTGTCCAGAAGAAGTATGTCTGGCTTAACAGCATTGATCTGTCGTGTTGTTGAGACAGGATAGTTCCAGCATATGCGAGCTCTTTCGTTCTGGATCACAGCTTCAATCTCCAGAGGCACATATGGTAGCACCGGTTCCTTGTCTATCTCATACGCGGCTCTCAGATGGAAGTATAGAATTCGTAGAGCCGCGTTGTGTCTCTCTACATACCCTGATGGAGCATGGACTCTGCAGGCAGAAAGGATGTGCATAATCGTTTCCTGTTGCCTGGCAAGCCCTGCAAGTTGTTGGGGTGCCCATTTTCATGATGTTCTCTTTATACCATCTTGTATTTAGTACTCCATATTGACACGCCATCACAAATCCCTCCGTCTCTGACTTGAGGCTAGCGGACTTCAGGAAGGCGAAAGACAATTCCTCAGACAGGTCCTGGTCTTTCAAACTCCTGAAATATATGGAGTGCAGGCTTTTACTCATATGATATTCGAGTAATTTATCCGCCTGAGACTTTCGGATCAGTCTCGCTAGGCTTCTTTGTTCCGCCTGAGTGATCGGTGTTCCAGCCAGCTCAGGATTGATCGATACGCCGGTTATGCTGAGCTTCTCCACGGCCCTTTGTGCAGCTCGGAAAAGGAAGGCTCCATGGTTCGCAATTTCATGCTGAGCAACAAATTTCAGGAGCGGATCTTCACTTCTTAGAATCCTTACTGCCATTTCCAATGTTTGTTGATAGTGTTGATATTCCAAACATTGCAATCCTCTACCCCCCTGGCTTCTTGGAAGGTATATCCTCTGTATTGAACTGTTGGGATGTAGGCTACGGTTCATGTTCATCGTTTTTCTTGTTGACCTATCAAGATCTAGGAGTTCGTTCACCGTCCAGTTCACCACCCCGAAAGAGTAGGTGAGAATCGGGATGGCTAGCATATTTGTAGCAGAAACTTTGTTCTTTCCCGACAGGTGCGATTTCCAAATGTCCCTCAGCTTCTTTTTGTAGCTGGCTGTTAAGGCATCCTTTATCTGGGTTGTCTCCAGTACACCCCTCTGTTTCATCCCAAGAAACTTATACATTTCTCCCTCTTCGAGGTGTCGAATAGTCATCCCATCTTCCAGTTGAATATCTTCTCCTGCGTCTTCAGCTTTTCCCCTGCGCAGATGAAAAACGGCACACTTGTCCAAACCAAACGACATTCCCATTGCTGAGGTGTAGTCTGAAACGATATTCAGTAGTTGCCGTAGTGCGGACTCGGAGGGAGCGTAGAGCTTCAAGTCGTCCATGTACAAGAGATGCGAGATCAGGTGGTTCCTTCTGCCTGGTGGTCCGGCCTTGTATCCTATCTTGCTCTCCCTCAACTCAATTGTTAGTGGTATGAGTGTTATGCAGAATAACAACGGGCTAAGCGAATCTCCCTGAAAAACTCCTCTCCTGTATCTCACCCATCCCGTATACACGGTTCGACCCTCTGTTCGGATGGCAAACTTCGTTTTCCACAGCGCTATGATGTTTTCTATCGCGTGGATGATGTTAGGGTGAACTTTCAGCATTTTTAATAGCCGTATTATCAGTTCGTGCGGCGAGGTGTCATATGCTTTCGCGTAGTCTGACCATGATGTGTGTAGGTCGCGCTTGTAGTATCTGGCGTCTAGACATACGCTCTTGTCTATGAGCAAGTTGTCTTTGCATCCTTGCACTCCTTTCTTTGCTCCCCTCTGTTCGTATATAATGTCCCACACTGGTGCAATAACCTTAGAATATGATGTTGAATTACACTTGTGAGGATCTTATACAGTGTATTGAGGCAAGTGATTGGGCGGTAGTTCTTGGGTTGCCCTAAATCACCTGATTTTGGTATCAGCACTGTTCTACCCTCTACCAACCATGACGGAATAGGCTCACGGCGAGTCAGCATCCCGTTGAATAATCTTGCCAGGTGTTGATGGGTAGCTGGAAATCTCTTCCACCAGTAGTTTTGAATACAATCCATTCCAGGTGCTGTGAAATCACGCTTGTTCTTAAGGGCTTGTCTAATATCTTCGGTTGATATTTCAGAAAGTTCATCGTTTTGCTGTTGGTTTTGATCACACATCTGCTGGAATCTGAGAAGTGCTGGAGTATCCCTGGTTTCTGCTCGTTGTTCATATATGCTCTTCCAAAATTCTTCGACCTCTGGAGGTGATGGTGGTTTCTGTGTCATTTGTTGTTGGGACTGAAAGAATTTCGATGGTTCTGCGTTGAAGGTGTTGTTATCTTCAATCCATTTTTGCCTTTTTATCAGTTTCTTTCGCGCTGCTGCAAGTGATCTTATTTTATCTACAGCTTTCTGCTTCAGTAAATGGACTGTGGGCAAGTCTACTCTATGATGTATGGAACAAAGCTCCTCAATCATATCTTTCATTTTCTTGCTTGACTCAATCTTGCCTTTCAGAACATCTATGATACATTGGTACCAAGATGCCTGCTGCCTCATTGATTTTATTTTGGTGTCAAGCCGCCTGAGTCTTAGTTTATGCTTATCCTCCTTCGTAGCTGTACTTTTCGGTGGGCATAGAAGGGAAGCGGCTGCTCTCACTGCAGCCACAACATCTTCTAGTGAACAGGTCTCGTTAAGGTGATCTTGAATGATGTTATCCGTTCATAATTATTATAGATGTGAGTGGCATTTATGAACTGAGGTGGATAAACTTGCCAGTTATAACAACGGTACTTGAATTCTCTATCAGATTTATAACTCAATTTAGTGAGATTCAATCAGGTTCAGCAATTTTGTGGAGTGTTTATTTCGCTGAACATATCAACTACTGCAAATATAATTTTACTTTTTCATTATTATTATTCGATTAGTTTAATTTTGAATGTTTGACATTAAGTACAATTTGTCTTATTGCTATTCTGGTAGAGGAGTACGCAATTTTGTGGATTGTAGGGCAGGCATAACTCTACCTGGCGCCCATTCATAAGTTTCATCTTTCCTTGCAACTCACTCCCATCTTCACTGAGTGTAGCCGCGAGCCTAACTTTGCCAAGTGACCAGGCTTACTCAAGCCAACATGTCACACACCCTATGTGCCCTACCACCTATCCGCACAATAGAGGAGCTCTTGCGATACGGTATCTTGGCTTTCCAGAGACTCCGATTATGGATCAGACATGAAACCCGAACACCCGGTTGCAAAGTGGCGAAGGAACCGGGAGGTCGCAAACTGACGGAGGCGACGGTATTATTCCATATCTATATTAATAAAAGGCGATCTATGGTTGGTTCAAAACTTCGAAATGCCATATTGTTCAAACGATCGCACCAAATTGGACAATTCTTTTTTTGTTGTGTTTATTATTGTTAGGGCAAGGTTTATATAACAAAATATTTCCAAAAATATCCTACAGAAAAGAAAAAAAAACGTTCCTTTTTCTTACCACCCATAGAATTATGTGTTACCACAAATCGAGCAATCTTAGAGTACTTAAATAGGTTTTGACATTTGGACAAAGGAGGTTAGTTTTCCTTCCACAGAATCGCATGTCAAGTGAATAGTTAAAAGTGCAGTAGGTCTTACCAACGGTATAAGAATATTCCATGGGGATTAATAGTAGTAGAACGAAGTTTCACGGTATTCAATAGAAATGCAATAATAAAATAGAACGTTGTGAAGATATAAGCCATGAAGTAGTCTGGCAACAGTGCATTTCATTTTCTTGAAGGGTAGGAAATTCAGAAATGGTATAGACTAGAGTATGAATGGCGATGTATACAATTATTGTGTAATTTGCATAGAACTTATAATAACATGGAAGGCTATTATCAGATCCAAAGCGGGTAAAGATCTCAAGTTGGTGGAACAGTGAATTTTCACCGAAATGTAAAGTAAATTTAATGTGACGATCAGCGTCAATCGTGAGTTGTCCATTTTCATCTTTTCTCTATATTTCTGAAATCTTTCTGATTTATGTTTGGGTAATAAATATATTTGCGGAAATGACTGAATTCAAAATTGCCCATAATTAGTAATTGACATATTATTTTTGTATTTCTGTTTTGTGTGACAGCTCCCGTGGAAAAGATGACAGTTGACAGATGACGGTTGACAGATGACATTTGACAGATGACATTTGACAGATGACATTTGAGAGATGACATTTGACAGATAACGTTTTATAGATGACGTTTGACAGATGACATTTGACAGATGACATTTGATAGATGACATTTGACAGATGATATTTGACAGATGACATTTGACAGATGACATTTGATAGATGACTTTTGACAGATGACATTTGACAGAACTTTCATTATGCCTAATTTATCTCCTGCTTGAAAAAATAGCAATGGTAAGTTTATACAACTTGAACGGGGGTTTCACAAAGCATATCACCGGTGATCGGAGCTTGATCTAGAATCAACTCGATTTGACAGTTCAGAAATCTAACCAAGCCGTTGATTTCCGATCACTGGTGATCACGATTTGTGAAATCCACAGTAAGTATAGGCACGGCCTTCTTAAGATAAAGATGGCTATGGTATAGGTATCATTTAGGCGAAACAAAGTTCGCCGGGCCAGCTAGTCTATATCATAGAAATCATAATATACTTACTCTAGAATGCTAATTCCTTCGAGTTCCGCTGCGAAAAACGTTCCGCATAGGCAACTGATGCACAATGTGCGCATGCTCACCATTAGGTTATTTCACGTAGAACGATGCCAAGTCCCTAAATATTTTGTCGGTCCTATTTTGAGTTCAATATAATTAAACAATAAAAATATTCCATTGAGTAACAAACTTATTTTATAGCTCATGTGCGACTTCCTACGACTATTAGACACATTAATATCATAAGTGAATTGCAATATTTGTGGAATTGCTGAGAAAATTATAGCAGTAATGTAGCAGGTTTTACTGAAAACATATAGACCGTACAACACCGCTTTTTCTTCCTCACGGCAAATGACTTTGAAATGACCTCAGTGAAAGTTTAGGCAGGGACGGTTTCAGTCACAGTTTACTGGTGCTTTAGCTCCTGTATAACAGTATAAACACTATAAACTGTTATCTTCGTGTTTGATATTCTTCGTGTGCATTTTGGTTTTGTTGTGTGTTGTGTTCGATTTGGATTTTTTCGTATCAGATAAACAATGAACTGTATATTGTTGTGGTGTGATAACAAAGGGAAGATTCCCGGAATTAATTATTTTGGGTACGTATTTAATAAGTTTTTGTATTTTTGTTGTATAAACTCTACGTTACTCAAGGAGCCTATCATTTTCAGCTTGACATAAAAGAGGCATGATGCTTGGATGTCGGCTTTGGGAAGGAATCCCATCGTAGAACATTTGAGTGAGAAGTATGTAATATGTTGCAAACTTTTTTCTTCAGAAGATATATGTAGAGAAGGCAAAAGAATCCAGTTGAGACCGAATGCAGTTCCAAAACTGTATTTACGAAAATGTGATCATATCATTCAACAAGGAAGGTAGGAAACTCACTATTGCTGAAAATATTCTGCCACTTGATCATTAGCTGAAAATAATTCATATTATTTGTAACTACAATCCCAATGATCCTTGAAGGGATCTGCAGAAGTGGAATAAATATGAATCAGACAATACCTATACATCCTTTTTTTACTGTATAAGGTTTTGGATGATGCCCTAATTTGAAATATTCTGAGAAATATGTAATTTTTTCTCATACACTGTAATTTTTTTAAGGCCAGAATGTGTTCTAATTTTTTATTGTATAGTTCTAGGGTCCTACAAAAAATGCCTCGAAACAGAAATATCCCAATTAATGATTCCTCACAGGAAATTGCTGGAAGTATGGATGAAATGGAAGTATGTTTTTTTGATGGTAAGGAAAATACTCCTGGAGTTACTATTTCTTGCAATGCAGAAAGGTAAGACAATATGAATAACAGAGTCTAGGTTGTTTGAATTGAATTATTTCAGTTATTCCAGCCAGAAAGTATTTTTTGTGGAATAGCAATGTGTTTTTTGGAATATGTTGAGAATAAGACCTTCCACAACTTGAGAAATGAGTGTAGAAGGGCAAATAACTACTCTGCTCTCATAAGTTAGTGTCTACCATATTATTTTTCCTTTGTAGAAAAAAATCAGGAATTTGCTTTATACTGAACTTATTTATCTATTGATAAATATTTCTAGTTTTGTATGTAGATATTTCAGGTACTAACATCAATCCCCAGTTTCAAAACTTATATATTTTCCAGAACAATATTGAATTTTCAAACCAAAATCATTTCTATGAATTCAGTTACTAACTTCACAAATTGTAATATTATGTCAACTTCTAAAGTAAAGTTCGAAGTTGTATGACTTTCACCAAATTATCAATATATCCAATTTGCTAACAGGAGTCTTCAGTATCAAATGACAATCTAAAACGAGTAATACTTTGAGATAAAAACAATCATTTTATTTCAGGTCACCCATTAGTTTCACCACTTCCTCTACAGATTCTCCTATAAGTTTGAGAAGAACTCGAGAAGATACCTCAACTGATAGTGAGGGTAATAAGAGAGAAACAAAAATGATTATACGAGAGATCAAAATCCGACACAACTATTGGTTAGTATTATAATTAAATTAAATTTTGAACTCCAAATGTTCCCATAAAAATCTATATAAAACCTATTGAAAACCATATCTATTATCACACAGTATCAAAAAAAAACATTCCTACCTGAAAATTTACATTTATGTATTAATTTATTATTATAGATGTGGAAAACTGTAGGTTTTTTTTTATGATAAGCTGGAGAACCTTATCACAACAAGAAATTTGATCCAAATCATTAGAGTTATTTTTAGAGATATATTTAATTATTAATTTTTCAGTGCATCACCTTCAAAACTTCTTCGTCAGCTAAAGGCTTCCAATGTTAGGAAAACTTTGGCCCAAAAAAAATTGAAATAGATTAAAGTGAAGGCTAGACGTTTGAAAAGAAGAGTTTCAAGTTTAAAACAAGTTTTATGGAATGTGAAGAAAAAAAATTTGCTTTCTGAGAATGGTATTCATCTCATGGAAAAATCGATCGCAGGAGTACAGTTATTCATATTGAAAAGGTCCATGGAAGTTAGGAAGAAAAAATCTCAAGGGAAACAATATAAACATACGTTTGGGAATGACATCAAAAATTTGCTATGACATTACAATTCCTATCATCAAAGGCTTATTTATATGTAAGAAATACTTTTGATGGTGCTCTTCCATATCTTTTGATGTACTCGTTGTAATTGTATGATGTGAAGGGCAATTTCGTTCTAAATTAAATACTGGGGATAAATAACGTATTAGTTTAGATGAGTATCAATACCCAATTAATAAAAACACACTCCCAATTAGTGCATAATTTTGGAAAACATCTGATTACCATAAACAGGTAATAGCAAGTCAATCTTGAGAGATAAATATATGCTATCGCTGACTTTTTTGTAGAACTACTTAAAAGGTACATTTCCGTCATACATTGTATCCACGTAGGTCTTACGGTTTTTGCAGTGCACATGAAAATAGCTGATTATGGCTTATTTTTTGTAATTATTGAAGTTATAGTAGGTATCCTTAATTTTTCGGGTGAAAAGTATAGCCTATGTCACTCAGGGATAATGTAGCTTTCTAAAGGGTGAAAGAATTTCTGAAATTGGCCCAGTAGTTTTTGAGCCTATTCGTATCAAACACAAAAATACAAATATTTATAATATTAGTATAGATTTTCTTTTGAGTCCACTGTTTAGATTAGAATGAACTATGTATAAAATTGGATAATATATTTTTGTTTCCAATGCTGTAGTGTCCTTGTCTTGACCTGTTCATTTCCCACTTAAGTATGTAAACTATGTGCACCTTTTCATTCATCATATGAACTGTTAAACATTTATGATTTACGCTTTGCTTTTCATTCGATTGACACATATCTATCCACTCGCACCATGAGATTGGTTCTTTATATAGAAAAAGAACGCAATTCATTATGAAAAATCATGAAATCTTGTGAGTAAACCATCTTTTATTGGATAATTCGAACTCGAAAATAAAATACATTGAAGTAAAACTTTGCAGTTTCATTCAGATATCAGATTGATTTTGGAATATACTCGGAACTCAAAAAGACAAATGACTTGAAGAATGAATGTAGGTATCAGAATTCACTCATGAAACGATGCAGAGTAATGCATTGGCAGATCTCCAATACATTTTCATGTTTCCACTATCTTCAGGAACATGAAGAATAGAACTGTCCTTTAGGGATATATTAGTATATTCTGCTCATTTGATTTTTCTTCTGTACTTTACCAAAAGATATTCGTTGTTTGTTAACCAGAATTTGTCTTCCTTGATCCTTGAATTATTTTTTTTACAAAAACCGGGTTTCTTCAACGCCTGAAGAGGTTTTGGAATAATGAAGGATTTTCAGCTTATTTTCCAGTCGCTGATGATTCCAAATTTACCATTCGAATAACTGTTGAAAATTATCAATATGTTCAAAACAACTAGTGTCGAATACTATTATGAATTGAATAAATTCAACTGCAACAATAACAGCATAAAATTTCATTGAAGCCGACCCTGTTCAGAAATAACCTAATGGCACACATGCGCATTATGGACCACACTGCAATTTTTACAACACTTTTGTTCAATTGATTAGCATTCTAGAGTAAGTATATATATTATGATTTCTATGGTCTATATTAATAAAAGGCGATCTATGGTTGGTTCAAAACTTCGAAATGCCATATTGTTCAAACGATCGCACCAAATTGGACAATTCTTTTTTTGTTGTGTTTATTATTGTTAGGGCAAGGTTTATATAACAAAATATTCCCAAAAAAATCCTACAGTAAAGAAAAAAAAGCCTTCCTTTTTTTCGAGCAATCATAGAGTACTTATGTAGGTTTTGACATTTGGACGCAGGAGGTTAGTTTTTCTTTCACAGAATCGCATGTCAAGTGAATCGTTAAAAGTGCAGTAGGTCTTACCACAGAATACCTAACAACAGTATAAGAATATTCCATGGGGATTAATAGTAGAAGAACGAAGTTCTACGGTATTCAATAGAAATGCAATAATCAAATAGAACGAGAGAAATGGACTCGCTATCTATATTAATAAAAGAGGATCTATGGTTGGTTCAAAACTTCGAAATGCCTTATTGTTCAAACGATCGCACCAAATTGGACAATTTTTTTTGTTGTGTTTATTATTGTTAGGTCAAGGTTTATATAACAAAATATTCCCAAAAAAATCCTACAGAAAAGAAAAAAAGGCATTCCAATTTCTTACGACGAATCGAGCAATCATAGAGTATGGGTTTTGACATTTGGACGAAGGAGGTTAGTTTTTCTTCCACAGAATCGCATGTCAAGTGAATAGTTGAAAGTGCAGTAGGTCTTACCAACAGTATAAGAATATTCCATGGGGATTAATAGTAGAAGAACGAAGTTCTACGGTATTCAATAGAAATGCAATAATAAAATAGATCGTTGTGAAGTTATAAGCCATGAAGTAGTCTGGCAATGGTGCATTTCATTTTCTTGAAGGGTAGGAAATTCAGAAATGGCATAGAGTATGAATGGCGATGTATACAATTATTGTGAAATTTGCATAGAACTTATAATAACATGGAAGGCTATTATCAGATCAAAAGCAGGTAAAGATCTTAAGTTGGTGAAACAGTGAATTTTTACCGGAATGTAAAGTAAATCGGATTGTGACGATCAGCATCAATCGTGAGTTGTCCATTTTCATCTTTTCTCTATATTTCTGAAATGTTTTTGATTTATGTTTGGGTAATAAATATATTTGCGGAAATAACTGAATTCAAAATTGCCCATAATTAGTAATTGACATATTATTTTTGTATTTCTGTTTTGTGTGACAGCTCATATCCATGGAAAAGATGACAGTTGACAGATGACATTTGACAGATGACATTCGACAGATGACATTTGACAAATGACATTTGACAAATGACATTTGTCAGTAGACGGATGACATTTGTCAGTAGACGGATGACATTTGTCAGTAGACAGATGACATTTAACAGATGACATTTGACAGATGACATTTGTCAGTAGACAGATGACATTTGACAGTTTACAGATGACATTTGACAGAACTTTTATTATGCCTAATTTATCTCCTGCTTGAAAAAATAGCAATGGTAAGTTTATACATCTTTAACGGGGGTTTCACAAAGCATATCACCGGTGATCGGAGCTTGATCTAGAATCAACTCGATTTAACAGTTCAGAAATCTAACCAAGCCGTTGGTCTCCGATCACTGGTGATTACGATTTGTGAAATCCACAGTAAGTATAGGCACGGCCCTCTTAAGGTATCATTTAGGCGAAACAAAGTTCGCCGGGCCAGCTAGTCTTCGAATAAAATCCTTCCTTCCAACGGTTTTCTTTGGGAAAAAGGGCACACTGATCGTGCGCAGGAATCACCTCGACGAGTACACACCTTGAGTTGAGACACGCTTCGGGCGACCCCTTTACGTAGACACGTGATCCAAATGAATTTAGTTTGAGTTGATGAGAAATTTCTGTTCTTTTATTCCAGCTTACCATATAATGAGGTAGTAAACTTTAATTATGGAGATTATGTAGGGGAGCGTTGGACAAAACAGGATAGTTCGGTAAAACAGGATAAAGGGTAAAATTTTAAAATAAGGAGTGTCATCTGAAGCAGTGGCGGCTGCTCAATAAGTGCACATGTGCACGTGTACCCCCACCAAATATCTTCATCTAAAGGAATTAACTTTTGTGTTTGACCTAAACGTAACGTTTTCGTTTTGTGTACGATGAGTCTTTGATGCTTCTGATTCATTTTCCAAATTTAATTGCCGACGAAGATATACTAAAAATTCATTATGAATGCTGAGAAATTCAGATTTTTCCCAATATTACAGAGATGACGAATGTATAATATAATTTTGGTTAAATGTTCAAGGCGAAGGCGATAAATATGCAGATGGCACCCAGGTATATTCCCTGCGCACAAATTTTGCCTTGAATATTCTTCTCCGCAGCGGCGAAGAGAATATTATCGCAAATTAATTCATTGAAAGAAAACAAAAAAATAAATTATCCGCAAATAGCATTGTTGGATTGATGAATTCGAAAGAATATATGGAGAGTGAATGTTTTAATTTGGAAATTGATGAACAATTACTATTGCATAAAAATTGGTAGAAAAAATCTGACCAGTTTTCTGATTCCGAATAATATATTTTAAATTAGAATCTACCATCATGTACTCACATTAATTACAGAAAATTAAATAAATTTATAATAGAGTGTTGTTTTTGTACAGGGTGTCCCATTCGTTTTGTCCTATCCCCTTATATAGGAACTGACACATGTAATAGAAAAAAGTTTCAGATAAAAGTTGTTCGTGTTAATGTTATCTTTTATTGCATAATAATTTCAAAATGGCGTCGAGCTTATACACAGGGTGGTGGCATAAAGTTATACTTTTTTAAATGGGACACCCTATATATTATTATATTGTTGAAAAGAGCTCAAAAACACGATTTCAGTCATATATAACATTAATAGTCTATTATGTTCCGTTCCGGATTTATGGCTAGTTTTCAGTGAAAAGGGGTCCAACTTTGGACTGCAATAAAAAAGTCTCTATAGAATGGATTTGAATGAAACTTGCACTGGGAGTTTTTCAATTTAGTTGTATTTCATATTAAATCACAAACAATTTGATAGACAGCGATTAAAATCAATGCGATTGTCTTTCTTCAACCTCCTAATATCTCGAATTTTTCAAATGGAACACTCTATATTGAGTTACATCATTTGAAAGATCTCTTCAAGACGAATCTGAATATGTAGGGTAGCATAGGCCTAAAATCTATCTGCAGAAAGTTGAAGACGATTTATTAATGAAATTAGAAAAAAATCGAATAATCATTTGAGTATATCGCTAGGAGAGCGTGGGCCAAGGAAATGGCCGGCACGAAGTCCTGATATGACTCCGATGGATTTTTTTATGGGGCACACTGAAAAAAATGGTTTACCAAACGCAAGTAGACACTGAAGATTGTAACGAAGTTACTTTTTTTGGTCGGGGGAGTCCTGTCTCATAGAAAAATTTTTCGATCGAGTTTCATTATTTTCATTCAATAAATTCGATCTGATAAATTAAACCCGATAAATCGAATATTCCCAATCCGCGTGTAAAAGAAATCCCATAAGGTGGCATATGGCCGCTGATAAGGTTCGATAAATGCGCGAATTTTTATGTTTTTCAGACGGCCGCGAATCCAAAAAACAACGGCGGCCTCTGAATTTTGTTGCCTTATAAGGTAACGTTTTAATTCCATTTTTGAATGACGTGATGTCATGACGGCCAATCAGGCGGTGCCTTAGTTCCCTTCTTCTCGAAATTCTGAATTTTCGCACGCGTCATCACCCCACTTTTTCGGAGGTTTTAAAAAGGGCCATCGGGGCTGATACAGCATCTTTTTAGCTACCTTTTGCCGTCTGAACTGTTTGAATACGTTTTGCCGATTTAAAAAGATCCTTTTTGACTTGCTCTTTTCCGTGGAAATAAATCACTGTGTTTTGCCGATCCTTTTTTGAAGAATAGGTTGAAATTTTGCTGGATAAATTTTCCATTTGTCCTTCGAAGACCGTATAAATTAATTTAAATCTGTCAGTGAAAGTGAGATAGGACTCCGTTTTTAAAGTGAAAAGTGGGAAATTTCCGGAATCGGTAAGGCCTCCGTTATCATTACTTTTATGCTGATTGTTTCCGCTGAAATATCGTTCTAACATTATTTTTCTGTGTTTCATGAATATTCTTAAAATTTTCCTTTCATTGTGTGCGTATCTACTTCATAATTCTTGCGATTTTCATCTGGATTGACTTCGGCGAGACTATATAGCGTTGTCACGGCACCGTGTCACCCTTAGTCAGTCTACTGAAGATTTGCAGATTTATCGAAGGCACTCCGCCAGGTTGAGGGGTTTCGTTGTTGAAACCACTTTTCCGGACGGTGTTGTTGGTACCACTGTTTCCTTTTATATCTTTTCCTTCCGTTGTGTGTATACTTCATAATTCTTGCGATTTTCATCTGGATTGACTTCGGCGAGACTATATAGCGTTGTCACGGCACCGTGTCACCCTTAGTCAATCTACTGAAGATTTGCAGATTTATCGAAGGCACTCCGCCAGGTTGAGGGGTTTCGTTGTTGAAACCACTTTTCCGGACGGTGTTGTTGGTACCACTGTTTCCTGTCATATCTTTTCCTTCCGTTGTGTGTATACTCCATAATTCTTGCGATTTTTATCTGGATTGACTTCGGCGAGACTATATAGCGTTGTCACGGCACCGTGTCACCCTTAGTCAATCTACTGAAAGTTTGCAGATTTATCGAAGGCACTCCGCCAGGTTGAGGGGTTTCGTTGTTGAAACCACTTTTCCGGACGGGGTTGTTGGCATCACTGTACTTTCTCATATATTTTCCTTCCGTTGTGTGCATACTTCATAATTCTTGCGATTTTCATCTGGGTTGACTTCGGCGAGACTATATAGCGTTGTCAAGGCACCGTGTCACCCTTAGTCAATCTACTGAAAGTTTGCAGATTTATCGAGGGCACTACGTCAGGTTGAGGGATTCTATACTAGAATCACTCTCCTGTGCGTTGTGGGCAGTACAACCTTACCTTATCCCATTCACCTCCGTTTGAATTGTTAATTTGACCCTGGTCAGATCTGAACGACTAGAGCGAAACACACCGGCATCAGGTCCGTTGTCAGCATTGGTTTTGAACGATATTTCACCGTGCCCTGCCGATTCTCCCTATTTTTATTTCGCTATTGCCGCCCCCTTTAATTCCATTCCGTCGCTACGCCTGCTCACCTCGCTCGGCCGCCTCAACGTATCGTAACCCGTTATTGTTTTTCACATTTTGTACATATCTATTTGCTTTCTTAAATGCCTTCACTATAATTTTCATTTTGGATGGCAGATTTCATTTTCATTTGTAATAGATAACGTACGTTCATTTTCATTTCTGGGATTTCGTTGTAAAAAGGATTGAAAGTTTATTCATTATAAGTTTAGTTTCATCTTGGTGTTTTATTTGATTCATCAGACACTTTCGTGAAAGAAACATTCCCTTAATCGCTAACAACTTAGATTAAAACCGAACCCTTCTCCACTGTATAAAAGCTACCTTGGCAGAAGTGAAGGGTTCTAGTCAAGGCGCTACAACCTTGTAAAACCTATTGTGGCTGGCGCTCGAGAATTTGCCGACCGAAAAGGTAGTTACGCCCTTGGAGACCTTCCCCCCAATTAAGGGATCTTCACAAGATCAATTAAAGCGTCTCATACAAGGTGCGGTTCAAGAACTAATTGGAACAAATTTCATTGAAAATATAGTGTCAAAAGCATGGAAAAGCGATTTACTTCTAGTATTGCTCAAAATGGTGGCCATTTTGAACATTCACTGTGAATTTATTTGTTGTGATTTGATTGGATGATTGATAAATTTCTTTTATTTTGGGTGAATTTGCTTTTAAATATTTCTAAACCAAGCAGCTAATTTCAATATATCGTAACCTTGACAACGATATATTCAAATGATTAATGCTATAAAATTTCAACATAACATAAATGAGTCGTCTATTAGTTTTCCAAAATAAATTTTAGACCTATGCTACCCTACATATTTAGATTAGTCTTGAAGAGATCTTTCAAATGATGTAACTCAATATAGGGTGTTCCATTTGAAAAATTCGAGATATTTGGAGGTTGAAGAAAGACAATCGCATTGATTTTAATCGCTGTCCATCAAATTGTTTGTGATTTAATATGAAATACAACTAAATTGAAAAACTCCCAGTGCAAGTTTCATTCAAATCCATTCTATAGAGACTTTTTTATTGCAGTCCAAAGTTGGACCCCTTTTCACTGAAAACAAGCCATAAATCCGGAACTGAACATAATAGACTATTAATGTTATATATGACTGAAATCGTGTTTTTGAGCTCTTTTCAAAAATGTAATAATATATAAGGTGTTCCATTTAAAAAAGTATAACTTTATGCCACCACCCTGTGTATAAGCTCGACGCCATTTTGAAATTATTATACAATAAAAGATTACATTAACACGAACAACTTTAATCTGAAACTTCTTTCTATTACATGTGCGAGTTCCTATATAAGGGGATAGGACAAAACGAATGGGACACCCTGTACGTCTATTACCGTTTTATTTCCAAATCTACCGCTTTTTTCGATCACGTCTACCACTTTCCTCATTTTCGACCTGACAACACTGGGTGCAGAACGCCAGTTGTACTCTGCCCAGCACCAGGGGTATGAAACCACCATGGAGGTTCATAAACTAACTTACTCCATTGAGTAGAGAAGAGTATGATCACGTGATTAGAAAAGTATGTTTACTCGGAGTAACCATTCAGAAGCTACACCGGCCGGAGGTAAATCAAATGTCATTGTGTTGTGTATGAATTTGGGGTTCTATTTTCCATTTCGGAAATAGAAATTAATTAACCATGGATGGGTTGAATTAATATTAATATCATGACACATGTTTGGAACTCATGAATGTAAGTTAATCAAATTGTATTAAATTCAGATTGTCATCACCAATAAAGTGATAATACTAGGAAAGTGAAGAAGGTTCCTCCTCTGATGAAGAATTACTGGCAGTAGTTTTGACTGTGCAGGGGATAAAAGAACAGAAACCTCTCAGAATCCAAAGTTACATGTCCACTACAATACCAAACCTAACAGCTGAACAATTCAGAATGCACTCCGTTTAACACTGCATACATTTGAAAGCATTCTAGCACTCACTGGACCATCCTTGAAGAGCAATCATTCGGAAGGCAGACCAAACATTGTACCTAAACAACAATTATTGAGTGTGATTTGGCTCTTAGCTACACCAGATTCATACAGGTAATAAATGATGATTAACAAATCACTTGATATGTTTCTTGATTGTGGTGCCAATTTGCCATCACATGGTTTACCTTCTAGGTCTGTTGGTGAAATATTCGATATGGCAAAATCTACACTTTTTGAATGCTTTGTGAAGGTGATTTCTGTGCTCAATGAAATGGCACCTACCATAATTAAATGGCCATCAGGGATAAATGCAGAAGAGGTAAAGGAAGGATTTTCAAGAACAGGTCTGGATTCATGCCTAGGTATGATTGATGGTAGCTATATACCAATAAAAGCACCCAAAAAACACCCAGAAGTATATATTTACCGCAAAAAATTCCATGCTATCACTCTCCAGGCAATATGTGATCATAGACTGAAATTTACTGATTGTTTTGTTTGCAAACTCACTTCAATACCCAATTGAGCAAAGTTAGACAATGCATTGAAAGGAGCTTTGCTTTACTCAAAGGAAGATTCAGGAGATTGAAGTATCTGGACATGAATATGGTAGATATGGTACCATCTACAATACTTGCCTGTTGTGTCCTTCATAATATACAGGGTGAGTCTTTGACTTGTACATATATTTTAACTGTAGATTCCTCTCATCAAACGAAACCCTTTTTTCTCATACCATTTTTCAAAATTCGGTTTCGTTTGAAAGATACAGTGTGTCAAAAATCCATGAAATTAACACTTTTCTTTCCATATATTCGGAACCGAGAATCAGAACTACTCGTTTGGCATTTCCAAAGAGCAATGCGTAGAAGTCTTTAGCGAAAAGTAAACAAAACTAGTGCCTCTGCGATAGGGAATGAATGCTTTCTTGAGTTGGCCTATACCATTGTTGAAGAGAAAACCGGCAATCTGGCATCGTTTTCTCTAGAATTCTGTGAATTATCACAGAGGAGATGGATTAGGTTAGGTCATTGACCTCGAATCATATGACTTTGATTAATGGAGTTAGGATAGGTTAGTGTGAAACCAATTTTCGTTTCAGGATATCGAGGAAAATATGAACAAATTATTAGTGTTTGCATGTTTACTGACTAATCTGCAGGAAAATCGAAGAAGGTACTTATTTTGGTGGGATGAATTTGGTTTTTCGATTGCAGAAATAATCGGACAGATGTATTCGTTAAGAAATATCGTGTTTGTTACATTCTTTCTCAAAAAAGGTTAGTGCTTGAGTGTTTTATAATTGTATCACCCAGAAGATCTCATAATCACCTCAATTTCAATCGAAAAATTGAAAAATATGAACTTTGAGGTGTTTGCAGAGAATTGTTCCAGGCGTGTATTGAGCCCAAATTTTTTTTCAAATGGCTATATATCCCTTTAACAGAGCCGAATTCGAAGAAATGGAAAATGAAAAAAAGGTTTCTTTAGACCTCAAGAATCTACAGTTAAAATATATGTACAAGTCAAAGACTCACCCTGTATATCCGTTGGAGACATAAAGATTTGATAGAAGATGGTTTATTTGAATATAAATGATATACCTAATGCTGAATGAACAATTACAGTTACCTATTAATTTATATGGGAGTGCCAAAACAAACTCAATGAGGTAAGGCAAGAAGAATAAGGTCTCTTTAATCTAAGTTCCCGGTCATTCGGGAATCGTAGGAAACGAAGAGGCCAATACACTAGCCAGAAAGGGCGCACAAACGCCACTCACCAACCTAGAGCCCTTCTGTGGTATAGAAGAAAGGAGTTTATGCTGAAGGAGAAAACCGAAAGAGAAAAACTCTGGCGGAATCTCCCAGGGATGGATCACTCCAAAAAGTTCGTCCGGAACTTTGAAACTGCTAGATCCAAAAAATATCTGGATCTCAGTGAAAACCAACTTCACCTACTCACTGGCTTTCTCACAGGACATTGTCGCCTAAAGAAGCATCTGTTGAGAATGGGTTTATCGGGAACTGATGAGTGTAGATTCTGTGGGGAGGAAGAAGAAACCTGCTTACGGAATGCTATGCCATTGCAAGCCAAAGGAAAGAGTGCTTTGGACAAGAAACTTGTAGAAGTGGGGAGTTATCCTCCTTGAAGCCGTCCCAGATTCTGGATTTCATCAAAAATACGAAAATACGGTTTTCAGAAATTTTGAGTGTCGCCTATGACGAAAAAATGTTCCGGAGTCGCCCGGCAAAAACTTCTGCTCTCGTACTTAGCTACACTAGTAAGAGAAATACATATGCGATCTTATCGCAAAGAAAAGAGATGAACCAAGTGTGTGGTCAACAACCTGCCTATTATATAATAAAAAAAAATCAACGACGTTGATACGGCTAGAACGGAAATTTTCATGCAGACGTACAAATTGAAAGAGCACGAGCCCACGCTCGCTTTGAATTTGTCAAAGTACGACGCATATAATCTGCCACCCTGCAAAACAGAACTCCAACAACAGTGTATGTAGTGTTCCGTATCTCGTCGTTCCTTATATTTCCTTACATTTATTAACGTCGTTATTATTCCATGCCGTACCGTACATGCGACAAGGTTGTAGCGATGAATGCTGTTGTAAGTGATTTACTTTGTGGTCTTTGTGATCGTATTATTCCTAATACGTCCAATGGTCACAAATGTGTTTTGTGTCCGAAAGTCTTTCATTCGAGCTGTGCCCGTAAAACTAAAAAGTGTTGTGAAGTTGAACTAATTCCGGTCTCCGACGGGAAATCTTCCGGAACACTCATAGCGGGAATTTCAGCCGTTGATAACATATCGGTCGAAACGACTCAAGTCGAATTATTAGTCAAAATAATTCACGAGCTGGAAACTAAAAATACGATCTTAGTTGAAAACACGGATCTCCTTAAATATAAAATATCTGTGTTAGAAAAAGAATCTGTAAAAAAGGACTCGAAGATTTGTCATCTTCTGGAGAGAATAAATGTGTTGGAATCTCGGGGAACCTCCGATAAGAATTCGATTGCGGTAGTGGGCGGCGAACGCATGCTATCTCCAGTGGCGCCGTCAACAAGCGTTTCGGAGCGTGATACTGCTCCCCCACAAGAGCGGAAAAAAAGTAAATCTTATAAACAGGAAAACAAATCTGCGTTATCTACCGTTGACCAACCTTCGACTGGTAGTCAAACTTCTAGAACTGTGGTCACTGAAAACACTTTCGAAAATAAGACTGACAGGAAAAAGGTCACAAATAAACGGAAAAAAAGACAGCCACTTGTTTTGGGATCTTATGAAGGTGCCTCTGCGGTCGAAGGTATAGAGAAACTTAAGGCACTGCACGTATCAAATTTGAAACCTAACACTTCGCCCGAGGATCTACAAACATTTTTGCTGCAAACTTTCACCGATGTGAAATGTGAACCAATAAAATCGATGTTTCCTGAAAGCTATGCTTCCTTTAAGGTACTCATACCTGAAAGTCAGTACGATGTTGCATTGAAGGGGACATCATGGCCAAAAAAGGCCAGTGTGCGTCATTTTTTCCACCGGAAGAGCAACACTGCGCTGAAAAGTTAGAAGGTTTGAAATGTTCTACAAAAGTGAATGACTTCAAAATCCTTCACATAAACATCCAGAGTATGTCGAATAAGATGAACAATTTGGAAGTCCTTCTCGATGATGAACTCCCTGAAATTGTCTGCATTTCTGAACATTGGTGCGATACCTCGACTTTGGAGATGATGAATGTTCCAGGTTATGTACAAGCAGCTTCCTACTGTCGTCCTACGAGAGCGCACGGTGGATCTTTAGTGTTGGCCAGATCATCCCTTCCCGTCAGGTGCATGAATATTTCCAGATTCTCTCGGGAGATACATTGTGATGTTTGCGGGGTTATGGTGCTGGGTGACTGTAAGTTGGGTGTAATTTGTGCTTATAGATCGCCCAAGGGTGATCTTGAAATTTTTCTTGAAATAATGTCTCAAGTACTCCAATATTGTCTCACATCAGTTGACAATATCTTCGTCTGTGGAGACTTCAATGTGAACTTTCTCTCCAATGATAAAAATACGAACTTATTTAATGACTTACTTATTTGTTTTAATTTGAATGTGACTTCGCTACTTCCAACTAGAGTCTGTACTAATATTAATGGCCATACATCTAGCTCAAAAGTCGATTATATATTGACAAATGTTGATAAACACTCATGCACGACATCTGTATTTGAGGCCTCTTTGGGTGATCACAAGGTGATGTCTTTGGTTTACTCCCAATGCACTGCTTTGAATGCTGGTAATGTCGGGCCAATATCTCGAACTGTTCGTATCATATCTGATCATAATTTAAATGTTTTCAAATCTAATTTGTCTAATATGAATTTAAATGTATTATATAGTTGCGCTGATGTCAACGAAAGTTTTCAAATATTTTTAGATAATATCCAATCTCTGATGAAGGAATGTTTTCCTATCAAAAGAATTGCATGTCGGGGGAATATTGGTAAGCGTTGGATCACTGATGATATTAAGCAAGCTAGCGCGAGACTAAAGAACGTTCACTGGCTGCACGCTAATATCAAATCTTCTAATTCACTTGAAGTTTATAAGAGGGCCAAAATGGAATACAATATGTTGCTTCGTGGTAGTAAACATCATTACTATAACGGATATATAAACGAGTCCCATAATAAATATAAGGCAATTTGGAATGTTGTCAATTATGAGACGGGCCGTAAGTTCGGGGGCGGATCCGGTATCACCCTTAATATGGGTGGTTCTATCTGTTCTGAGCCAAAGTTGATAGCTGAAGCTTTCGAGGATTATTTCGGTAACCTTCCTAGCTCTCGGCTGGATGAACATTATGGTGGGGTCATATCAACAGAGTGTACAACATGCCCGATGTTATTGAATACTTTTTACTTCTATCCAGTAACCGCACTTGAGGTATTCGACGTAGTTAGGAATCTAAATAATAAGAAGAGTACTGGAAGCGATTATATATCCATCCGTATGCTGAAGTCGTCTATTGAGTTTTTTTCCGAACATCTATCTCACCTCATAAACCTGTCCGTATCAAATGGCACATTTCCATCTCTCCTTAAAACCGCGATAGTTATTCCTGTCTTGAAAAAGAAAACTGACATCCATAATATCACAAACTATCGACCAATATCCTTGTTGAGCGTAATATCCAAGGTTGTTGAGAACATAGTTCTGAAGAGAATTACACAGTTCTTAGACAAGTTCAATGTTATCTCTGATGCTCAACATGGGTTTAGACCCGGCCGTTCTACTGAAACAGCGGCATTTAAATTCACCGAATTTGTGCACAAATGCCTAGACGAGGGACGATTTGTTGTGGGATTGTTTTTCGACCTTTCATGTGCCTTTGACGTTCTTTCCTTCAGTTTCATGAGTGAAAAATTATATAACTTAGGATTTCGAGGTGTATTTCTTGACTGGTTGATTAGTTTCATCTCTGGTAGATCCATGAAAGTGAAGGTCGATGATGCTTTCAGTCTAGGTTGTGGCGTAAAATCCGGAGTTCCCCAGGGATCGGTGTTGGGTCCGCTTCTGTTCATCCTCTTCATTAACGACCTGCCGGACTACTTGAGGTCTGAAATGATGTTGATTTTTGCAGATGACATTTCTATAGCTGTTTCTGCCTCGGATGCCTCTGAGCTTGCGGACACCTGTCAGTGCCTTTTAAATCACTTTAGTGTCTGGTGCCGGAAAAATGCACTATTACTGAATCTCGATAAAACTAAGATTATTTCTTTCGGAAACAAACCAGTTGATGGTGAGCTGTTGTCCATTACGTGTTCAGGTTTGTCAATTAGATCGGATGAGTGTATAAAGTTTTTGGGTATCTATATTGACGAACATCTCAGATGGTGTCATCATATTGACATACTATGTAAGAAGTTGAATTCTTCATTTTATGCCATATGTCGGGCTAAACATTGTTTTTCATCTGAATATCTGTTGAACCTTTATTATTGTCTCGTTTATAGTCATATATCTTATAATATTTTATTGTGGGGAATCTCCACGGATGTAAATAGAGTATTTGTTTCTCAGAAGAGAGTATTGCGGTTGATCTATGGTATTGACTCGAGATCTTCTTGCAAACCGATTTTTGTTTCAAAGGGTATACTCACTGTTCCTTGTATTTATTTATATAAGTCGCTTATGTTGATCAGACAGAATTCTGGGACTTTGGAAAAATTATCTAGTCATCATTCCTATAGTACACGCAATCAGGAAATTCTATCACTACCTAAGCATAGGACAACTAGATATGAACACTCTCCCACTTATCAGGGTATAAAAATTTATAATAAGTTACCAGATTGCTACAAATCTTTAAGTTTTGTCCATTTCAAAAAGGCTATTAAATCTATGTTGAGTCGTAAGGCTTTTTATAGTGTCAGTGAATATATGTATGATCAGCAACTCGACTCAATTTAAAAGTGTATATTCTATCTTTTTCTGTTATATAATGTTAATATTCGGATGTTATTCGTAATGATTGCGATTTTGTTATTCTTCTCTATTTTTGACTTGTCCTATACATGTATATATGTCTTAAGGGATCAATAAAATACTTACTTACTTACTTACATCTATTGCCAACACAATACATTTCAGAAGTATGAAGAAACGCGCACAAGAAATGTCCAACTACATCTGACCCCACGAATTTCGGATGGTACCACAACGAGGGACAATTGGACTTCGTGTGGTTCACCGGGAACCAAATACCAGATCTGGCCGAACAGATATGGAATCACCCAGTATTAAGATGGAATATTATTTTGAAATCTTTTTCGTTAGAAGCAAATAAAAAGTGCATGTGTTTACTCACAAAGACAGTTAGGTTCATAAGCACTTGATAAGATTTGGCTTTGCAGTGTCGATTTTACCATTTCGTTCGAACGTCGCAGTGAATTTATATTTTGTTTTTTTGCGAAGTTTTAAAAAAAATGCCTTATGTGGGGTTATCGGAAGTCCAGAGAGGAAGAATTATTACTATGGCAGAACAAGGTATGTCACAAAGACAGATTGCAAGAACGGTGGGGGTTACACAAGGGGTTGTTTCAAAAACCTATGCAAGGTTTCTGGAGTTAGGAACCCTAAAGAATAGGCCGAGAAGAAGTCGTGGAAGAGTAACTACAGAAAGGCAGGATCGCTTTTTAGCCAAAAAAGGCAAGAAGAAATCCCGCAGTATCTCATTCAGAGCTTCAAAGGCAATTTTTGCAAACTACAGGTGTTAGTGTTTCTGTCGACACTATCAGAAAAAGACTTCGCGCTCGGGAATTATTCAAGAGAAGAGCGTTAAGAGTTCCAGAACTATCAAGACAAAATAAAGTTGACCGTTTTAATTGGTGTCTAGAGCATGAAAATTGGACTATTGAAGATTGGAAATATGTCTTATTTTCGGATGAGACCAGAATTGGCCTACGATCAGACGACCGGCGTGTTCGCATTTTAAGAGGTAGAGGGAGGCAAGCTAGGCTCCAAGCTGCAAGACCGATCCCTAAATACAAAGGAGGTACTGTGATGTTTTGGGGCGGAATTATGTTTGGTGAGGAAACTCCTTTAATTCCCATTAGACAATCTCTGACAGGGCCTAGGTATGTTGATCTAGTGCTACAACCTGTAGTGAGGCTCTGGCGAGGTGCTTTTGGAGATTATTTCCTATTTATGCAGGATAATGCACCTCCACATACCAGCAGAGTTGCAAAAAATTTTTTCGAAACAGAAGGTGTGACTGTTTTAAAGTGGCCTTCTTGTTCACCGGACCTTAATCCTATCGAGCACTTGTGGGATAGGATCAAAAGGAAAATTAGAACTCGTCAAAATAATCCTGGTAACGCAGAGCAACTTATACAAGCGGCTTTAGAGGAATGGGCAAATGTTACAGAAGAAGAAATTAACAACTTAATAGAAAGCATGCCTCGTCGAATTCGAGCTTGTTTCAATGCCAGGGGTGGTAATACTGATTATTGATTCGTTAAAATCGTTTTATTTGTTGTTCAATTCTCAGTTACATAAGAATTATTTTTAGAGAAATTTACACTTTTAATTTTCTGTTCTATTATAAAAATAATCTTTTAATAATTTATATTATTTTTGTTATAAACTTGTTTTGGGAAAACTGCTCTTCACTTTTCAGCGACTTTTTTTTAAATAAAATTCGTTTTTTCCAAATAACAGGGTGATTCCATATAAGTTTGGTTGTGTGTATTGGACGACGAGTCATCAACACCCACCGAAGGTATTTTTGTCATGGACTTTAATGCAGAATTTTTATTTTATAATATAATATATATTTTACAGAAGAATATATTGATGATCCCTGCGACGACCTTCAAAGCGAAATTGAAGACGAAAGTGACGATGACGATGACAACGAAGACGAGTCAGACAGCAATTGAAAATTAAAATAAATTTGTGTGATTGTCAATAAACATAATGTAACTTTATCCTCGTACTGTACTCATGTCGTACAATTTATTTGGAAATTCCTTCAGTGTGTCAGTTCCACAGATTCAGGTAACTTCTTATCATAACATTAAATTTTTAATTTAGATTATCAATACACACATTGACACGTTAGATAAATGTGTGATAAATATGTGTATGAAAAAATTGAACTATACCCCTGGGGTAAATTTACCTCACGTTTATGCAACCGGGCTAAGTCCTGCAAATTGAAAAGTTGTCTGATTAGTTACATGCTACATTCAATTTGTCTGATATCATTTTTTCCACATCTGGGGAACGTATTCAATCATTGACGACGAATTTCAGACAGATTGCCATGAGTCACTTGGGTCAGATTTCTTGATATTTTCGAAATGCTATAAAAATGTAAGGCGACATGTTTTTTGTCTGAAAATTGATCTTTCCACATCAATTGACACGACTTAACCTATAAAAATCATTTTCAGACGGGCCGCTGTAAGTTTTTTTTTTTCATTTTTTATTTTTTTTCTTGGTCTCCTGGGTACGCGCTACAATCTTGGTGTCTGAAAACTGTGTTATTGGTATCTCAGGGCTATAACTGCTATAAGAGAGTTGAAGTGCTGCCATGAACGTAAACGTTAACGTACGAATTGACATCTACGCACGCGCATTCGTTAGGTATTAACGTTGAAAATGAGTTTACGGGTCTACGTAACCAAAGTTTTCTCAGGATACCTTAAAAATGAACGTACGTAAACCGAAGAATATACGAATGATACGGATAAGTTCCGAATGGCCGAATTTTGAATTCGAAGTAGATATCCATAACCTCTAAAAAGCATCATTCATGTTCATGAATGATGTTCATTGATGATCTGTCTGAGTCTGAGTATATTTATAATAGCTTTAGTTCAAACAAAAACATGTCGAAAACCCGTTTCCGCTTTACGGAAGACTTTGACCTGTATTTGACAAGAGAGGTTTACGGCCAGAATCCTTATGAAGAACCAAAAAGATGGACTCTGATCCAGACCAATATGATACAAATTACTGAAGAAAGTATCAGCATTAGAACCCTGAAAGAGAGGATTCAAAATCTGGTGAAGGAATATTCAATCAAGGCTGAATCATTGAAGGGAAAGTAAGTACATACATAATTAGTGAATGAAAATGCCGATCCTTGAATATTTTATAAATTCTTGTGATAATAGGAATGAACTTTTATTATCTTGAAAGACAAATTCAGGTAATTCTGTTGTTTAATTAAGTGACATCTGGGCCGCAGTGAGCAATTTGAATAGTAAAATTATCAATGATTTTTTTTTATTTACAGAAACATTGAAGAGCTTTAGGAATGGACCGAAATATGAAATCATCGTTCCACCTATTGATTTTTCATTTGTTTATGGAAATATGAATATAGAGATAGATGCCTTAAACCATATCTACTTCAAGTAAACTGATTTTTTTATTTCAATTTTGGATGAAGTTTCTTTCTCAATTTTATTTTCAAATTTCAGGTCAGGAATTGAAATCTCAGTAACACAAATTGATGATTTGCTTCAGCAAATTCTCTTTATGACATCTGAAAACCAGAAAAAGAAAATATGTACCAAGGCCGTAGCTAGAAAAAAATTTCGGGGGGGGTCCGTCCGAGGCCGTAGCTAGAAAAAAAATTCGGGGGAGGGAAGGGGGCGTTGAACTGAGCTCTAGAAAAAATTTCGGGGGGGTCCGGACCCCATCGGACCCCCCCCTGGCTACGGCCTTGATATGTACTACTACCACGCAAGCAAGTGTCGTTGAAAGCAAATCATCTTACCAAGAAGGATTTCAAGCCAGCGAGGAGCAGCATGTGCAACTTTATTTGGGAATGATTCAACGAAGAAATGGTGTTCAAAATTCACACATTTGTTTACTTTCACCACAAAGTTTATACATAGGATGGGCTTATTTGGTAAAGAATAAGACCGAGATTCTCTGTGCTATGTGCGATTCTATGGCTGTTACTCCCACAAGCAGTTGAAGCATTCTATACCTGCTCAGTCCGAAAATATCTTTGCCATCATGCGCAACATTTTTATACAGCTCAGCCGAAACCCTCAACAAATAGTTTCTACGTCGAACTTTATTGCGCCACTCGTACATAGTGAATTTGTTTGATAAAGACTTTTACCCAGTATAACACCTACAAAAGCAGATACGTAACTTAATCTGAACAATCGTAAGTACCATCTCCTACAGTGTTTACTTTGTGGTATTCATTTCTCTATTCAGATATTCATTTTTTTTATTCTTTAATTCTCGTGGTAAAAGAATTGATACGCAGTCCATTTCTTCTCTCCAAGAGAGCTCCTGTATCTTATTCAAATGGTATGATAAAGATATTTCGACATGAATGTTAACTGTACTGTAATGTTTTAATCAAATACACACATTTTGGGATCTATATAAATATCACCTTCATTTACTATTTACTGCAATAGTGCATATAATCACAATATCAATTTTTAGGCACTGATAAATCACAAGAAAGTTTCCTCCTAACTGAACCACTTGAAGTTGATCTTGAATATCTTCCTCATGACATACCAGAAATTATCGAAAATACCAATTTTATCGAAATTGATAATTGTGCTCAGCCCATAGTAAAACATCAAAGAGAATTAATTCCTTCGCCTATTGAAAATGTACCAAAAATAAATACAAAAAAAAAGGTCTCCGGCTCAAGAACAAATAATGGGTATGTGTAATGTTTAGGGTGGCCGCATATCTGTACAACATGTCTTCGACGTGATGGTTTGTTTTCAGTGTTCAAGTTTATTTGGAGATGTGTTACACACACATGATAGGACATGTAAAACACAAATTTACTTCACACTGCGTTTTTCAATTTCAAGCTATATTTGTCAGTAACCGCCTGATAAGTAAATAGTGAATATGCAAGCTCAAACTAGGGTGCACACAGGAGTTTTTGTTTACAATATTTTTCAGCCAAACATGTCCAAGACAGAATTGTTGGCGACATATTGTAGGTGTGCGTCCAGCCTAAATAGATTAAAAATAACTTGAACACCATATCCTTTAACAATCATTTGGTACTGAAAATAATGAAGAATAAATATTTCAGGACCAAATCGAAAAAGGAATAGCACAAATTTGAAACAAACCACTGTGAATTATCTGGAAAAAAATGGAAAACAATATGAGTTGAGAGCAGAGAATTAAGACTTCAAGAAAGAAAGCAGCTATTGGAAGAAAATAGATTTGAAATAGATAAACAGGAAAGACAAAAAAGGTTAGAAATAGAAGAAAAAAGGCTGGAAATGGAAGAAAGAAGGTTGAAAGTTGAGTTGGATTTGTTTGCTAACTAGCAAGAACTAATTAAAATATTGCTCAATAAGTAATATTATTCATTTATTTTTTGTTTAAAACCCTTTCAAGCTTAGTGGTATCTAGACATACCACAACAATAAGATTCATTCTCGATTCAAAGCAGAATCGAGAATGAATCTTATATCCTTATCTTATATCCCTTTTGTATTATCAACTGAATGTGGATGCTTTCTGTCCATTATATTTTTCTGATAGGATTATGGAAGAAAACACTTGGACAATTGTAAAGTTTGTCGATGAGGACACGGTTGTGGAAGCAGTCCCAACCAAATGGCTGGTAGCAAATATGCTACTGGCCACCTTATACCAAGAAAAATTGATCAATTCAATAAAAAAACTAGAACCGCCAAATTCCTTTTGGCCACAACATATTGTGGAAATATTTCGCAATGGAACATATGGTGAGTGAGTAAACATGTTGAAGACATTATAACAATTTCCTTGCCGGATTCATTATTCATCATGAATGAGTTGTATATTTCTCGATTCAATCATGTGAATCATGATGACCATGCCAGAGCGAGAACTAAATGCAAAATCGCTGAAAATTATAGTGATTTGAATTCAGAAGATGAGGAATTATCAAACGGAAAAAAAGTAATTCGTATAAAAAAACGAGTCTTCTCATCCTCAGATGAAGAACTTGATGAGGAAGAACATATAACTGGAGGTTTGCCACTTCCTCCAAAGCTCATGGCTCCCAAAACAAATGAGCAAAACAATAATACCTTGAAATCTCGTCCAGAGTTTTTTATCAATGGAAAGTGAAGGAACATCAAGTGATATTATGGGAACTAATAGAGAAAATGATTCTTGTTCATGTTGTTGTGCTGAGAAATATGGTGTGTATGGTGACATTCATTGTCTCATCGAATTTTCATATTCCTGACTTCATTTATTTGAGATGATTGTGATTTTTTTAGAAGTTTGAAAATTTTTTGTTGCATTAGTAACAGTCAGCAGGTATAATTATTTTCAGGCAACATACTGAAAAGTATGTAAAGGCAGCAGATACTGTTGAAAAATATATGTGGGGATATATTAGAAAAAATAAATAGAATGAGCATAGGGAACCCTTCAGATTGTGAAAAAGTTACATCAATATTTATTACTTTTCCCTATTTTCCTATAAATTGTGATGATGATATGGAAATCTGAACCAATTTTTGTCCAATACTGAAAATTTTAATGCAGCGGTGAGTACAGATAATCAATCATTGACATTCATAATTAACAGAATATCTAAAAATTGCATTCAACAGTTCATGCTTAATATGTAGGTACTCAAATGTCATGTTTCAAAATACTGTAACTGATGAGAACTGACTGAATCTGACTGAAATGGCAATGTATGTACATTTTTGTGTATTGAAATATAATATTACTGAATCTAATTACTTAAAAATTTTTTCAGGTAAAGGAACTCTCTAAAATAGGAGGTAATAATCTGTATGACCTCATCAAAAGGTATGCTTATTACCAACACTTATGAGGATGAGTACAGCTGGTTGGGTGCCAAAAAGAAAAAAAAATTCTGTGAGCAAAAAATAGCAGAATTGTTACTTGGTAAGTGTGACTGGTATAGGGGAGACTGGGGGAATCCCGGCCGTCGGGGTAATACCGTCCATCGAGATTCTCCCACCCCATTAGGAATTTTCCCTAGATTTGTATTCAACGGCCAAGCATATCGAGAAATCTAACCTCAGTATCATTTGGGCAGCGCGGAGGTAATGATTGTTCCTTGTCTTGATCATTTGATAAAAAAGACGTGTTTCTTATAAGAAAAGTGTGAGTTTGAGACTCTATAACTTCGAAACGGTAAGTGGCAAATATAGTTAGCGCATATCAAAATGAACTGTATACCCTTATAGGACCCCTACACGATCATTCGGAATGACAATCAGAGCGAAGATTGACATTCCGATTGAACGTGTAAGGTCTATACTGACGGAATGACGAATGGACTGACGAATTTCCAAATATTATGAAATCCGAGGTTCAATCACGTTGAGTGGAGGGGAGACTGACAGTCTGAATGATGGTGTAGTGATTCTATCATTCTTTTCCTCAGTCCTCAGTCTTATTAATGCAATCATGGAGGACGGATGCTCGCAAAACTTTAACGAGGATTTCGATGAATTGCCCCAAAGGGTTGACGATCGAAATTGCCTTCAAAGGTTCATAAGTCTTTATGAATCTTTCCCCGAACTGTGGAATAAATCCCATCCAAGTTATATGAACAAATATAAAAAAAATGTTGCATTGGAAAAACTCCTCAACATATATAAAGAAATCAAGCCAAATTCCACAGTGAAAGACGTGACAAAAAAATTGAATACACTTCGCTCGAATTTTAGGCGTGAGCGAAATAAAATAAAGAGCTCAGCGAGAAGTGGAGCAGGAACAGATGACGTATACAAGCCCACTTCATGGGTGTTTTATGCCTTGAAATTCCTGGAAGACACAGAGACCCCATCTAATTTGAATAATGAAATTGGGGAAACAGAGGTAAGTACTAAATTGTCTTTCTGTCAAAATTTTCAAATATTTATTTAGGTGAGCATGAGGAAATGAGTATAAACAATAAAAAGTAGGTAATTAAACTATAGATAAGTCATATTTCTCCGGATTCTTCACAGGGTTGAACCCCTTCTTTACTATGGTAGTAGTCAGCAAAACTGTCTCTGACAGCTTTGGCTGCTGTTGGATTATTTCTACATTTAGTTCTCTGCAACTGTACCAAAGAAGACGTATCTACTGTTTCCCCATTACCAGGCAAATAATTGGTCCCATTCTCTTCTATAAGAAAGTTATGTAGATAGCAGCATGCTAAAGTTACAATAGCCGCTTTTTTTGGATCGAGGTACATAGTAGGTACTACGTAGAACTCGAAATCGGGCAGTCAGTATGCCGAAGGCATTCTCCACAACTGAACGAGCAGACGACAATATCTTGTTGAATACAACATGGTTTTCTTCATCCAGATTTCTTTTAGCATACGGTTTCATTAAATTTCTATGCAGTGCGAAAGCTTCATCGGCTATGAAGACATATGGATAATTTTTAAGACTATTTGGTAATGGCGAAGGAGGTGGAAGATTTAGTTTCCCAGTTTGGAAGAGTTCACCAAACTTTGAGTGAAACATCACTCCTCCATCTGATATTCGGCCATTGGTGCCAACATCTACCATTATAAATTTTTTTCTAGCGCTGACGACAGCTAATAAAACTATACTGAAAAAATTTTTGTAGTTGTAGTAAGTTGACCCAGAATTTGTAGGTTTTATTATAGCCACATGCTTTCCGTCTATGGCCCCAATACATTTCCTAATTTTAAATTTACTTTCAAACTCTTGGGACACCGATAGCCATTCTTTAGGGGTGGTAGGCATCTGAAACAAATAATAATGATAATATAACAATAGTAGTAACTGACTAGGGATTGATTTGAATCCTTAGTAGTCAAAAGCAAGATTCTGTTGCAACAAAGAATTGTCATGAAAAATAATTAATAATAATAAGAATTAACAAAAAATAAATGAATAACACCAATGTTTTTTTTAACAGGACTCCCAAGACCAAGTTGACAGTCTAGTTAATTCTTCACCAAGAATAACATCTTATTCCTCGATCTCGGATTTTCCACGGCCATCGATTAAAAAGAAAAAAGTTCAGGGAGCCACAACGAAGCAGAGCGAACTGCTTCAGATGGCTTGCGACTATTTGTCTAATAGTACCTCAGATGAGGATGAATATTTAAATTTGGCAAAGGTATGGGCCAATAAACTAAAATCCCTTGAGCCACTGCAAAAGAAATTAGCAGAAAAAGCAATAAACGACGTTCTATTTGAGGCAGAAATGCAAAACCTTCATAGGGATTCTGTGAAAATCAACATTCACAATAGTAGTCCTGGAACATCCTTAAATGGCCCATCATCCTCCTCGTCGAACGGAATCTGCCCATCATCAGTGATGTCCAACGGACAAAGTGACGAATATATTTTCAACTTCACTAGTTACACTGATCTTTGAGTATTGAATAATCAATTTTTGTTATCCTAACTTAGTGATTAATTTCACACTGGCTAAATACACAATTATCATAAAATAACGTGATTATTATTCACTCACCTTCATGTAATCCTGAAGTACATATATAAGAGCCTCACATGTTTCGAAAATAGCTTGAGATATAGCTGATGGAGACATTACGACCGAATATTTCAAATCTTCAAAGTTTCTTCCAGTCGCAAGAAATCTCAAAGTAACCGCTAATCTCTCACGAACTGTTATTGAATCTCTCATAAATGTATTCATCCGGGATAAATATGGTTTCACCATGGATATCAACATGTTGAAAAGATTTTCATCCATGCGATAGTAATTTTTATAATCCGCGGAATTGCTTGCTGATATTTCACGTAGCAATGTTAAGTGGCTATACTGGTGACGTTTTTTTAGCCATTCCTTCATCCATACTGTGCGTTTTATTGTCTTCTTGGAGGCCAATGCAAGGATAATGGCCAAACAAGCCTTATCTTTACTTTTTTCATTTGGAGACATTATACTAATAATAATTAGAAGCGTACTATTTGGTGTTTAAATTTCAACTGAGCTGAAGTCATTTCAATCAGACTGTCAGTTTGAATGATATGTGTAGGGGCTTCAAGATTGAAGGCAGGATTGACAATCCTATTGTTCAGTCAGACTGTCATTCATGATTGACCGTCTAGGGGCCGCTTTACAGATCATCCACTTCACTCAAAAAAGGTATTCCTCCACACATTTTTTCATATCGTGAATATATTTGAATGACTGTTTTGCGGGTAATTCCGGCCCCTGCCTTGTGAGTTTCACCAGCCCGGCCGGTGTTACCCCATAGATATACAGGGTTGGGATAAAGTTTGGCACCAAAATTTGAAGAGTCCTTTCAAGGAGGAAAAAGGGGTGGCAGGTTGAGACTGGTTGGAAGGATTTTTACGGCGGAACCCACAAATCAGGCTCAGGAAACCGGAAACCACTAGCGTTAATCGAGTGTCAGCTTTCAATGAAGAAGAAATCGAAAAATTTTTCGCTAACCTCATCAAATTAATGGACCAATATAAATTTTCCCCAGCACGGATATTCAACGCAGATGAAACAGGTATCACCACCGTACAACCTCCTAGCAAAATATATGCAGAAAAGGGCCAAAAAAGAGTTGGCTACTCAACAAGTTGGGAGAAGGGCAAAACAACAACAGTAATGTGCTCTTTCAGCGCATCTCGAATGTATGTTCCCCCTATGTTCATGTAGGCAAAGAAAAAGGATGACTGATCATCTAAAGAATAATGGACCTCCGGGTGCTATCTATCGCTGTTCTGACAATGGATGGATAACAGAAGATTTATTCGTTGAATGGTTGAAGCACTTTGAATATTATGTTGAGAGTTCGAAAGAAGATCCAGTTATTTTATTGCTGGATAATCACTCTAGTCATTGCTTATCGTTATGTTAACGATTCCACCCCATACATCTCATCGTATTCAACCACTGGATGTCACGTTTTATGGTCCATTAAAGACAGCATATAATTCAGAATGTGATAAGTTCATGAGGAATCACCCTGGAGAAAAAACTACGCCCAACATCGTTGCAGATTAGTTTAACAGAGCTTTCGGGAGAGTTGCAACTATCGAAAAAGCAACTAAAGGTTTTGAGGTGACAGGAATAATACCTGTGAACCAGAATGTTTTCACTTCAGAAGATTTCGTATACAGGCTGAAAATTTGAATACTTCAAGCTCGAATGAGGCTCAATCCGTACAAATAGAAGATAATGGAAAAGTTGTTGCTACTTTTCGATAGAAGCGGCATCGTCGCAGCGCTGAAAATATTTTAGATCAATAAAACAGAACTGTTGAAATGACCATCAACATATGTTTTCTAATGATTGTTATAACAATAATGTTTCTATTTTAGTTGCTGCAGACAAGAGCGGCTTGTCAGATACCAGAAAGGCAACAGAAATTGCCATCGAAAACTGGTTGCGACGTGCCAAAGAGAGGTCTGAGAAAACAACGTTGGTCCATACAGAATGATTTGACTCTATATATTGAATATCTATATTGTGTTGAAAACTTACATTAAATGTGTTTAATGCCTATAAACATTTCATTCTTCTACCTTATTATTCACTGAATTTGTACATCCATATCATATTTTCTGGACGTCCATCGTACATCTTCCGTGCTTTGACGGATATCCTGAAGATATACATAGTATATATGATATCTCTTGTGTATATCCCTAGTTGATATCTCATCCATATCCATGATGGATATCTATAAGACATCCAAAAACTTGTGTTTACTGTAAGCAAGATCATTCTATTTACAAGTGTCAAGAGATTTTAAATTCAGATCTATACCTTTAAAAAGAAACTTCGTCAAGAAGGCTAATCTTTGCTATAAAGAGATTGATCTGACATGTATGATTACCGCACCCGATATCCAAAAACATCAATTTGCTATAATTGTTTGAGACCAGGTCATTCAACCAAAAGGTGCAAGCTCGGTCCATGTAGGAAATGCAAATCTTGGCTTGGCATAATACCATTTAACACGATGAAAATGAATCTCGTACAAGCTCGTCTAATCAAGAAAACAATATTCACGTCGAGGCAGGTACTTCGACTGCATTGAGTAGTGGCGTAACTATACCAATGCCGCAGCAGGTCATCCTATCAACCGTTTGTGTATTCGTGGCAGACAAATTTGGAAAGCTTCATAAAGCTGCGTACAGATGTGCGAGCGAACCGCTCGCGAAGTGTTCGTGTCATGTTCGTTAATTTCACGTACACACTTGCGATCCGCTCGCGAACCAATACCAACGACGGCTTACGAATTTACACTGGGCTCGCGTTGTGTTCGTGAAAAGCTGCGTATACATGTGCGAGCCGAACCTATCGCGAACCGTTCGCGATAGGTTCGTGTCATGTTCGTTAATTTCACGTACACACTTGCGATCCGCACGCGAACCAATACCGACGGATTAACGAACTTACACTGGGCTCGCGTTGGGTTCGTGAAAGGATCCGACTATCGATGGATCGGCGCGAACGGTTTGCGAGCGGCTCTATAGAGGTTCGACATGCCGTCCAAATAATTGTCGCTATTGGTTCGCGGGCGGTTCGCGATAGATTCGGCTCGCACATCTAGACGCAGCTAAATAATCCGACTATCGATGGTTCGGCGTGAACGGTTTGCGAGCGGCTCTATAGAGGTTCGACATGCCGTCCAAATAATTGTCGCTATTGGTTCGCGAGCGGTTCGCAATAGGTTCGGCTCGCACATCTGTACGCAGCTTAAGGTTCGAGCATTATTAGATTGCGGATCACAAACCTCTTTTGATAACTGAACAGTTACTAGAGCGGCTAAATATTCCTACCGAGCGAACAGACTTGACCATTTACGGAATTTCGAATACAAACTCAAGCGTTAATAGGAAAGGCAAAATAACCATGCACAGAAAATTCGAAATTGAATGCAATTGTTACGTTTTGGAACAAAACACGGGAATTATGCCGAGCCTTTCTTTCGAGACGCGATCATGGGCAATACCAAATGACATAACTTTAGCAGATCCACTTATATTATAAGCCAGGGCGCATCGATATTCTCATTGGAGCCGATATATTTTGGGCAATCTTAGGCGAAAATGAAATATCTTTGGGTGAGAGGATGCCCATTCCATATGGAACCTTTTTCGGTTGGGTGGTTTCCGGACAAATGGGTCTCAAGGAAACTTCCAAATCTTCTTGCAATCTTAGCGTTAATCGAGATTTTGGGAAATAGAGGAATTTCAGGGTCCTCCATAATAATCGGAGATCGAACAATTTTGCGAATCCAATTTCAACTCAACTACCCATAGAGATTCACATGGGAACTTCGTCGTTACCATGCCTTTCACCCTCCGGAACGCGTGACCTGTGAGGTCTGCATGTTTGGTTGTTTCCATTTGCCACGCTGAAGGCGCGTGTGTTCAGTGAGTGGGGAGTGCACTGTTGCTTGGAACGCTTCTGCGCAGTAACGTCAGTCTGCATTTCGTGTTTTTATGGGTAAGGTTGAACCAGGGGGATGAAACTAGTGGTTCTGTGGTTATCAAAATTAGATCTGTCAACGCAAAATAATGGATTGACACTTGAACCGAAGGTAGCCGAACGAATCCGAATGTTCGTATTGACAAAGGGCAGTTCCACAATTCATTCTTTCTTTTTTCCTTCTTCCTTTGTTCGGTACAAGACAAGCGCAGCCTTCTTCAATTTATTTATTTATGTTCATTCATTTTCTAGTCTAGTCTTCTAATTCTTCTAGTTCGCTCCAAATATAATCAACGAGGTAAGTTCATACAACGAGAATTTTCATTTGTAAGATATCTGATTCTAATTATTGATGTGTGGTATATTAACAAATAGTATGTGTTATTAATAAATAAAATGAATTTCTTGAAATTCCTTCGTCTAATAAAGCATATTTATCTTGTAGGGCAACATCAACAAAGGAATATAAATACATAGATATAGGTATCAGAGATCTTAATGAGAAGATTATGAGAAAAATTTTAAGCTAATATAATAGCTGAGGTGGGTTTTCGTATATTCTCATTTTTTGTAATACTTCCACATAATCCTTATTAACTGCTTTAAATGGATGTTGATTTTATTTCCCGCAGGGAAAATCATTACCAACTACAACCTTATGGAATTACCAACTTTGATTTGAGGTGCCATAATGTCCACTAGAAGAGTTTTTTAGATGTCTGTTGGTTCATATGATTTGGTGAGTAATAATAAATAGTAATTATTTCTTTTCTCATCCTATTCATTCTATTCTACAAATTATGCCACTTCTTATATAGCGGGTTACATTTTAAAGAAATTAGATATTAAAAATTGGGATCAATGTAAAAAAAAATTGTTTTCCAATGAATTGTTAAAAGAACATTTATATGTGAGTTTTAAAGAGTTTGATGAGAAAACCCGTTTGAACTATGCAAATGAAAAGTTGATCAGATTCATTGATGTTTTGCACAATAAATTATATTTATTTTTGGATAATTATCGTCATATGAGTAGATTAGAAGATAAGTGTTGTGAAACATTTTTAAGTGACTGTGATGATTTCAAATTTTGTAATACTCATGATATAGCCTGGGATATAACTAAACTTTGTTTCAAATTAACGATTTTCAAATATATTAGAGAACAGAATCATCACAATAAATTCATTAGTACTGGACATCACAAAAAACAAAAACTTTTTTCAGGTAGCCGCATTCTCAAAAAGAACTAATTAGTATATAGGTACTGATAATTTGATCAACTCTTTCTGTAACCTATTTGAACTTCTTTTTTCAAGAATTCTGATACTGCTTTTATTTTTTATTTCATGACCCTTCGATGAAGAGAAGCACTGGACCCTGCCAAATTTGATCTATGCTGTGATACACATGTGATGGACGTTTTGTCTTGTTTAATATGTATATATGTTTTTTTGTTAATCTGTTTATGTTCATTTTTTGTTTTATGTTCTTTCTGTATTCACAAAGCCTTATTGCTGTGAATATCCCTTTTTTTATTTGCTGTTTCAATGTTTTTTCATTTTGGATTTTCACAAATCCTAAAGAGTTCAAAGAAACCTATACCTATTTTTTTTTTTGCATTGTAGATGTATTTATGTGCATTATTGTTGAGTTTATTTTTTGTTAAAACAGGGAGACAGGGTTTTTTCTGCTGAGGTTTTTCCCTGATACAAAATATCATACTCGGAATTGTATGGTACTCTCTTCACTAACCTCAGCACGTTTGTTCGTATTGATCTCAATTAAAAAAATATATTTTGGTATTCATTTAAATTTTTTATTTACTGCTGTGCAATATCTCGCCTTGTTTATGTGTTTAGTGTTGGTTCTTTTTATTTTCATAATTAAATAACTGTGAACTATTCATAACATACCATCAGTGGATGATAAATTATTTTCAATATATTATTCAACTTTTCTCTATCTAAATGACATTTTTCCGTTAAGTTTAGGATTTACAAAATATCAAATCTTTTTTTAAAGAGCATTGGAAATGAAAATTATAATTTCTCTCTCTTCAGTCCTTCACCCTACGTGAGGGTATGGTGACATCATGTATCACTCCCTTAACTTTTTCGGCCCAAGTAATTCGATCCTGCGCCATGTGTGAAGCCTCCGGTAGGTTATGGCCCAATAGGGTTTTAATCTGGTCTACCCATCTCTCAGGTGGTCTTCCACGTGTTCGTTTTCCTTCTACCTTCCCCTCTATCATGAGTCTTTCCATTGAAGTGTCGCTCCTAGCAATATGTCCAAAATATCTTAGTATTGACTGATTGATTTTTGTGACCAGGCGGGTCCTAATTTTCAGTTCTTCGATAATAGAGATGTTCGTTCGGTGGGCCGTCCATGGTATTCGTAACATCCTTCGATATACCCACATTTCCAAGGCGCTCACTTTCCGCTTATCACCTTCCTTCAGGGTCCAGATTTCGGAGCCATACATGGCAATAGGAAAAATAAGGGAATTCGCAATACGCAGTTTAGTGTTTTGGGTGATTGCTGTAGACCTCCATATTTTAGTCAGTTTTGTTGTTGCGTTCCTCGCCATTGCCATCCTGCGTCTAATTTCAGCCTCGCATCCTCCAGAGTTTGTTATCATGGAGCCCAAGTAATTGAACCGGCTTACGACCTCATATCCAGCCACTGTTTGAACGCCAGGTTGATTGTCATGAAGGCGGTCCACAATCATCATCTTGGTTTTTTGTTTGTTCAATTCCAAGCCATATTCTTCGCTAATAGAGCACAATCTAGCCATTATCTCTTTTACTTCTTCCTTGCTGGCAGCGATGATCACGGTATCATCCGCGTATCTCAGATTATAATTTATCATTAATAAAATGATTTCTTGAATTATTTGATATTTTTTTAATGACTGTCCTGTTTAATTCAGAAATTTACATTGAAAATGTAAAATTCAAAGAACTAGAATGTGAAGTAATGAAGAGCGTATATTCAAATTTCCCGCTCAAACATAATTTCAAATTTCCCCCTCAAATACAATTTCAAATTCCTGTCATCCGAATGATCTGTCAACGCAAAAAGATGTTGCGTTTTGTGTTGCCTACGATTAGCTTTGAGTTATCATTTCTTATAATCAGTGTTCTGTGGGTTGAACCACAGTATAGACACTAACGAGAATTCGCGCACCATTTCTGCGCGCAGTAGAAATTTAGAGGGACCGTTGAATTGCTATTTTACCGCCAACCGGCAGTATTGTAAACATTGGGCATAATGATGCGCACGGAAATGATGCGCGTGTCGGAATCGGAGTAAGAAAATCGACTACTGGTTGGTGTCTATACTGTGGTTGAATCTGTGGTATCTGAGAAAATCTGACATGTCTATTGCGCGTATTCAGGTAGGTCAATCTATTTTAATGAGATTCGTATTAGTTTTTGCTTTTCCTCATCCAATATCTAAATTCGTTTCTTTTATAAATCACAGTCGCAGAATCTTAATAATATCGTATCTTTGTGCGAAAGACCTATGAGGCCATTGCGACTCTCTAACTTGTTTTCTCCTCATTCCCACAGGGAACATGACGTCTTGGCGAAAATCTTATAATTTATACAATCCAGATCATATCGGGGAACTCCGTCGGGCTTTATTGGATCAAGATGATGATGATCCCAACCCTGGTGACACTCTGAGTAGTGATGAAGATGAAGAACGGAAAGCAGAAATTGATGAACGAGAAGGGGATTCACAAACAGACCAAAGTTTCGAATCTGATGACAATGGACAAGATGATTTCATGTCGAGCAGTGAAACGAATGAGGAAGACGAGAATTATTTTGTAGCTCCCAGGAAGCTCAAAAATAAGATTGTTGAGTCTTGGAGGACAAAACAAGCTTAGCGAAGATGTAGGCGTTCTGAGAGAAGCTGCTCGCTTAGCAAGAACACCATCAGAAGAAGCCTGGGAAAAATTAGTAGATAATTCTATGTTGGACTTTATTGTTCGATACACCAATCAATACATTGAAATCAAACAACGTACCTACTAAATGTAAGCGAGAAAGAGCACGTTTTACAGATGTCGTTGAAATTAAAGCCTTGATTGGTTTGTTGTACTTAGCTGGACGACTTCGAGCTCATCGACTCAATACGCTCGATTTATGGGACAACAAAGGGCATGGTGTCGAAATATTTGGTTTGGTGATGAGCAGAAAACGTTTTTTGTTTCTCTTGGCGTGCATGCGATTCGATGACATAAATACGAGAACAGAGCGACCAAAGAAGATTGTCTTTACCATGTTCGCGAAATATTTCAAATTTTCATCAAAAATTGTCAGAAGTGTTATTCGCCTGGTGATGCCGATGTTTCTCTCGATGAAAAATTAGAAGGCTTTAGAGGAAGATGCCCTTTTGTTCAATATATTCCAGCGAAACCACGTAAGTATGGCATCAAAATATATGCAGTAGTTGACAGTGAAGTATTCTACGCATATAATTTGGAAATCTAAGCATGGAGACAGCCAGAAGGATCTCCTTTTGCTGTGAGTAAGGCAGCTCGTAGACCGGTACGACGCTACCGCTACGCGACCGCGACGAGATTTGAGTCGCGGCGATCAGTAACATGGGTCGTTCACACCAAAGCTACGCTACAGCTACGCGATCGGTTTCTATGTTATGAAAAAAACTCTCCATTGTCAAAAATGTCAAGCAGTGATGAATGCATAATATCAGCTTATTATTATTTGAAAAAGAGAAAGCGTAAAAAAATGCATTGGATTCATCCTTATATTAGAACGAATGAAGAGCAGAGGATGTTCATTTTGGCAAGAGAACTTTCAAGTGATGAACACAGATTTCAGTCATTTTACAGGATGTTTGTACCAGAATGTTTAAATAAAAACATTATACAGATATTTTTTTTATAGCAATCGAGTTCTTCCAAGAGTTTTTTTTGTTGAGCTTTAACATAAAGTTGTGTAATTTCTCAGGAAATCAGTTGTTTAAATGACTTACAAAGAATAGCCATTTTTTCCGTTCCTGAAATATATCATGCATCATACATCGCACCCTCAGATTCGTCCAGATATCATGAAAAATATTGTTTATATGTGAAATTTCAATTTTTGAGTATTAAGTAGGCCGAATCACAGAATATGTATATGATATCGGGTGGTCCAACAAAAAATTAGCACCACAATATTTCAAATTCAAAATGAAAATGTGGAAAATCTCTCGGACTTGTCAATTTCTGATTTGAGGGGGAAGAACTTTTCCGCTTTTTTCATCCCCGTAACTTCAACCCTCTAACGAGGGTGAGTATAACCCCTTGATTTTGAATTGGAAAAAGGGGTGTTGCGATAACCAATGTTGAAGATTGTATCGAGTACTATCTGCCCCTAAAATTCCGCATCAAAATATCCATTGATAATTAAATAACAGCGAAAGTAGTGGAATTTATCTCGAGCATATTATTCGTATCCGACCTATGTATTCGACACATTTCAAAGGTATTTAGTAGTAAGTACTCCTCCACTATTTTATCGGTGAATATTTTCACAAAGACTCTTGATATACAGAGTGTCCCAAGTTCGAGTGCCTATTAGACGTTTCTGGAGAACTGGACATATTCGAAATCCGAAAATTTGAATAATGATATTGTTCATAATTCCCTACTGAGTTGAAATATTTTTGAAGCCTGAACACTCCCGGTAAGGTAAACAAGGAGCGAAAATTAATTCGTTCAAATATTTTTTTTTTATTTTTTCGTTTCTGATATGTTTGAGTTTTCAATGATGGATAGGTACATTATTTTAAAACCATTCAAATAGTTCTCAAAATACCGAAAAAAAACGGAAAAGAGTCAAATATTGGTAGTCAGTATTATATTCATTTTTATTGTTCTCAACATCCTGAGTGTGAACCGTTATCATAACATAAAAGTAGAAGAATGTGGAAAGGACATGCATCTTTTGAATTTCGGAAATATCATAACAGGGAGTGTCGAAAACTGTGATCGAAAATTGGCCATATTTTTCTGTTTTTCAAAGAAAAACCCTTATTTTTTTATGATTGCGTAAGAAACTGCGAAGAAAAATAATGATAGTACTCTAATAAAGTAATATATAAAAATGAAATTATAAAAAAAAACTCAGGTTATTATCATTATTTTTCTCCCCAGAATCCAACGCAATCATAAAAAATAGGGTTCTGGTTTGAAAAACCAATTATCGACACAAAATTTGGAAATTTGATATTTCTGAAATTCAAAAGATGCATGCCCATTTCACATTCTTCTACTTTGATGTTATGAAAACGGTTTGCGCTCAGGATGTTGAGAACAAGAAAAATGGGCATAATACTGACTACGGGTTTTTTTTTCGATATTTTGAAAACTATTTGAATGTTTTAACAGAAATGTATTCAGCATTGAATACTCAATCATATCAGAAACGAAAAAATAGAAAAAAATTATTTGAACAAATTTATTTTCGCTCCTTGTATAACCGAGAGTGTTCAGGCTCCAGAATGCCTTCTCTGGGCTGAACTCAGGTCTTGTGCACCACTGTTCATCCGCATCTAGTTGAGAGACTCACACCCCAAGACACGTCTGAAAAAATGCCACGAGTCGACCTCATAAGTCGACATGAAGAGTCCCTCTCACCATAGGAATACCCGAGGGAATACCTCATGAGTAGGTAGTGAGTGTTGATTTTACTCAGAATTAGAAAATATTTCAGTCGCGTCGCTGTCCCCTGGCGACAGACATGTCGAATCTCCCGTGAGCGGTAGCTTACAGGTCGCGTCGCGGTATCCCCGGTATACGCGCTCCTATTTAAAATAAAGGGCGCGATCTCTCAGCGATCAGAATTAGCGGTCGCGCAATGCTGGCGATCGAGTATTCACTCATTTCAGTCTCCCGAGATCGGTAGCTTACAGGTCGCGTATCGGTCGCGTCGCGGTATCCCCAGTGTGCGCGCTCCCATTCAAAATAACGTGCGCTACCTGTGAGCGACCAGAAATCACGGTCGCGTAGCGGTAGCGTCGTACCGGTCTACGAGCTGCCTTATTCCCAAGTGGGAGACTTCGGTCCAAGTTGCCAACCCAAAAATTTCGCGTTTTTTCTACCAATGGGGAAAGGAAATTTCAGAACAAATTTGTAATGAACAGCTTCACATTATTCCAAAATATCCGTAAACTTCGATTCGGATTTGCAAACCAGGTAATTAGAGCAACATATCGATATTTGTGAAGATCATCTCTGATTGGCTGAAAGTTGTGTTGGATCTCCTGGTTCACGTCAATAATGTAAATAGACCAGTCCAACGATCTGTCACGATCAGCTGTTAAAATGACTGCTGGCATAAACAAACAACAAACATTTGGGATCAGTATTTCTGCTGCTTTTAAAACTATCATTTCCTCTGAAGTTGAGTGTTGTGATACCATTATTTGAGTGAATAAATATTGTGTGATATCTAAGGACCATCCAAAATGATGAATTATTTGTAAAAATTGCAAACTGAAGGTGTAATAGCTGTAGTACAAAGATACATATCTTTTTGAATTTTCTCCTGCTTTTTTGCCAAATTTTCCATAAAAACAACGACTTTAAATCTATGGGAGATGATCCTCCGACATAAGGGGCCTGTAGCGTTCTTCGAACACCTGAAGAACAGAAGAATCATCACTTGGAAGATCGGACCTGATCAAAAGATCCTCCGGAGCAACAAGGCCACATTTACACATACATAGTTGGTGCTGACGTTGGAGATGAGGACCCAGAGACAACTTTATTAGCTGAAGATCAAACAGTCACAACCATTTCGAAGGGGTCATCAGTATGTTAGTAGTGAACATATAAGCATGATCGAAGACGGTCAACAGATAAACTTTTATTTTTGCAAGTGCAGATGTCTCTCATCTTTTCAAAAGACTACACTATAATGTAAAAGTCATTTTGAATAGAACCTCTGGAGCCATAATTGAAGGTATTTGTGATTGCAGGCAGTCAGCTTTAGGAAAAAGTAGCCACATTACTGCATTACTGATTTTTATTTGGGAGTATACCCAAAAATATGGATATTCAAGGATATCGGTTACTAGTAAACCATGTCAATGGGGTGTAGGTTCAAAAAAACGTGTGCCGTCTACTATTAAATCTGTCAAATATCCAATACAGAGATTCACACCTTTGAACAGGGCTACCTTTGATCCAAGACCAAGTGGATATAGGAAAGTTTTCGATATTAACAGTTTTGTTACTGACTTGCAAAAAGTGGGGAATGATTCTATGTTTGAATAAATTTTTCAAATAAAATATAATGATTTTGAATATTCACAAAATGAACTTGATGTTCTGAAGTTTCAAACAAACCAATTCATTGAAAATATTGAGAGTTATATGAAGAAACTAAGCCAAGGAAAAACTTTATTGGAGGTTCCTGGAACCTATCCGCAAGGATCAGAAGGTTGGTTGAAATGTAGATCATTATTTATAACATCATCAAATGCAAAAATCGTTACAACTCAGTTAATATCAGACACTGCAAAGAAAAACTTTGTATTAAAAAATCTGTGGATGGTTACCAAACCAGTCAAAACAGTAGCCATGGCTTATGGAAAGAAGAATGAAGAACTTGCAAGGAGAAAGTATTCAAAGTTGTTTCTTGAAAAAAATCAAGTATTGACCGAAACCGGTCTCATGTGGAATGAGAAATACCCTTATTTGGCTTCAAACCCAGATGAGGTTGTGAGGGATGGAAATTCTATAGACCACATAATAGAAATAAAATGCCCAAAACTATTGGAGTATTGTAAAAATATTCTTAACTTTGATACATATCTATCAAAGTCGCAGCTGAACAACTTTTTTCAGCAAAAAGAGACGATAATACTGTTCTCATTAAGGAAACTCACCCTTATCTTTACCAAATGATAATGTCTATGATCATTTTGGAAACAGATATGTGTATGTTATTAGTTTGGAATCCAGCAGATATGTTGGCTATTCCTGTGCATAAAAACAATTATCCACATATTGTTAGTGAAATAATCAAAAACTCAGCAGATTTCTATAACAATATTTATGTTCCAGAAATATTTGCTATGAGAACTATAAGAAATTTACCACCAGTTATACTCAAAACAGAGTAATTGAACTTATATAAACCATGTACACTGTGTCCCATTTTGGTTGAGACTGCACTATGTACCTCAGCTGTTATTGAAGATAGAGGACATGCGACCCTGTATCACTTTTTTGTAAAACTTTCAAAGCCACAAACAGAAATATTCCAACTACTTTTGTTCCTGAAATACAGGGCGAAAACGAAAATATTCACTTTTTGAGATTTTTATTTCTCAAGCCCTGTACAGGGTCTTTCACGAGGAACCTCACCCATATTTATACGGAAAACTACTGAACGTATTTTCATGAAATTCAGCACTTATAAGTATTTCACGATGCTGATGAAATCTAAAATATTTTCAAGGCATGAGCACCTCCGGTTTTTCCGGAAATGACGTCAACTTCCGTTTTTCAAATTAGAACACCATTTTTTTATTGAAGAAATAGATTCCCTAGAGAATTAATTATATTAACTCAGAAAATATCCATTTTAGGGCAAGGGTGTGATGCATACACTCACATTATTTTTTAACGTAGATTCAATATCTGCCATAAAAAAATGGGGTTCTAATTTGAAAAAATTGATTTTTCACGATTTTGTCATCCCTAACTTTGAAAACGATTTTTTCACCCCCTGTATCATGAATCGCGATTTCGATTTTTAAAGTGGATACATCAATCTTACATCTTGAAAAATCCCAAAAATGTAAATTTTCCATCCAAAAACCTCGAAGTTATTCTTGTTTCAGCGGAGCTCTATTTTCGATTTTTTTTTTGAATTTTCCCGCTCAGAGAGAATTTTCTAACCAAAACTGAAAAATGTTACATCAAAATAACTTGAAATTTTCTAAGGAATCTATTTCTGCAATAAAAAAATGGTGTTCTAATTTGAAAAACGGAAGTTGACGTCATTTCCGGAAAAACCGGAGGTGCTCATGCCTTGAAAATATTTTAGATTTCATCAGCATCGTGAAATACTTATAAGTGCTGAATTTCATGAAAATACGTTCAGTAGTTTCCCGTATAAATATGGGTGAGGTTCCTCAAGAGACCCTGTATAAAAATATGGAATCATCTCTATCAGTCTGAGTGGCTACATTATTACAATCAGTTTAAGAAATATCATGGGGAATACTAGCCAAGTCTCGGTTCAAATCGGTTTGACCATCTGTTTCAGAATCATTGGGGATACTAGCACAGTCTTTGTCGAAATTGTTTTCATCTGAGTCTACCTGTAGTTGCAAAAATGGTTTTGGATACAAGCTATAGGAGAATCTTCCAGAAAAGTGTTTACTGCATATACACGTATTTTTATCTATACTATCCGGGGTCAATTTTTCATTGCCACACAATTTTATCCATTCGGGGCACTTCCTCAAGTTTTTTTTTGGGAAACGAATGAAACTTGATTGTCTTATTTTTTCGTGAATCACTTTTGCAATTTTTGTAGGAACACCTGGTCATTATTTCTGGTTTTCAAAGTTATATATTTATTCTTTTGTTCACTCGTATTACTCGTAACACAAATAAACAATCGGTTTGTTTACTGTTTGTCTTGACAGATCGTTGGTCCATTGACATTGTTGACGTGAACCAGGTGTCCGCTGATCGCCGTGATTGTTGATCGGACACGCCCCTATCCAAAGTGCCCGCTTTCCGATTCAGCAAGTATCAACAAGAAAACTATCATTCAGTTGGTTTGCGTTCATTGCGTAACGTGCCCTATTTTACTGTTGTGCGAAAGATGAACAGCCGCAGCAAAAGGATTATTCAATTAGCTTTACAGCGAAATATCTCAGATGGTAAGTTTTCATGAAATTTGATTTTTCCCTATTATACCAGTAACTTCTACAGATGGAGATTCGCTTAGTGATCCATACTCGGAGATTCCAAGTTCCAATTGTTCAACCGAAAGTAGTGAAGATGAAGTGGGAATCAATAAATCTACGATTTTTTCATCAACAAATGAAAATTTGCAAGGAGAGGAGATTGAAATGAGAAGCGACTGCAGCGAAGAAACAGAACAGCGAATTGGAAATATGACAGAACCTACAAACGAACAGATCAATGAAACATTACATGATCTCAATTCAGCACTTTGGGGACCCCCTAAAGGCAATCATTTGCAATTCGATGAAAATTTTGAGGGAGGCCTGAAAGAGGAACTGGAAGCCACACTGTTAGGAAGTCGGCCGATTGACTATTATTTTGGATTTGTGGATTTCAAAATAATAGATGAAATCGTAAATCAAACAAACCTATACGCTACACAATTTTTGCTGAATGATGATCGAATTTCGAATCAATCTCGTGTGAAAAAATGGGAACCGACCACTAGGGCAGAAATAATTCATTTTATAGGACTGCTGGGTTACATGGGTATAGTTCGTATGAACACCCTCCGAGATTATTGGTCTCAAAAATGGATACTCAGATCAGAAGTTGCTCGCAGTGTTATGAGTCGTAACAGATTTGAGATTTGAACTGCTGCTAAAGATGCTTCATTTCTCGGATAATGAACAATGCCCTGAAGGTGACCGTTTATATAAGATACAACCACTTGTTGACATGCTCACGAAGAATTATAAATCTATATATACTCCCGGTAAAACATTTTGTATCGATGAAACCATGGTGCCCTTTCAAGGAAGATTAGTTTTCAAACAATACAATCCACAGAAGACGCATAAGTATGGAATAAAGTTATTCAAACTTTGTTGTGATAAGGGGTATACCTGGAATCTAGGCATTTATGCAGGAAAAGAGAGAACCTCGGATAGCTCATTAGCCGTCTCTACACAAATTGTTTTGAAGTTAGCGAAAGATCTTCTGCAAAGTGGTAGAATATGTGTTATCGATAATTGGTACACCAGTCTCCAACTCGCACACATACTGTTAGATAGAAAAACCCATTGTCTAGGAACATTGCGTTCCAACCGAAAAGGAAATCCGACTGAAGTTATAAAAAAAAACTAAAAAAAGGAGAGATTTTTGCACAAGAAAACGAAAGTGGAATTTGTATTCTAAAATGGCGAGACAAAAGGGACTTCTTACTTTTGTCAACATGCCATGGAGATCAGATGACGGAAATTCAAAGAAGAGGAACTATGGTTCACAAACCAGCTGCTATTGTTCAATACAATTCTGGCAAGAGCTCCATTGACCTCTCCGACCAGATGTCGAGTTATAGTTCTTCCTTGAGAAAATCCATCAGATGGTACAAAAAATTGGCTGTGGAACTACTATTAGGTGAGTGCATTTTTTGCCTTGTGATTTGTTATTGAAACGTAATATTTCCAGGGACGTCAATGGTGAATGCCCACATAATTTATGAAACTGTTGAACAAAACCGCATTCCGATAAACGATTTCCGTATATCGGTGGTCGAAGATTTACTGAAATACGAAGAAAACCCTGATTATGGACCCGTCAATCAAACCAAGAGTCTCAGAACACATCAATTTAGTAAAATGGACTGCAAGGCTCGCCAAAATCGCAGATATTGTAGAGGGTGTTACCAAAAAAAGGTTGAGGGTAAAATCGAAAAAAATAAGGTGAAGAAAGTTACCACATATTGTATGCAATGTGAAGGAAAACCGAGATATTGTCTCGAATGTTTCAATATTTATCATAGTAAATGATGTATAAATTGTGTGGAAATAAAATATGTTTTATTTTTTCTTTATATATTGTCTAAAATCCGAAGTTGCTAGAAACAAAATACCATCCATATATCTCAAACAAGTCCCGTTTCAAACAACCTGGCTAGACATCCCGTTAGAGGAACGCCATAGCGGACACATTGATATGTTAAATATCGTAATATCTTATCCGCTTGGCCAGGCGAGACAAGCATATTCAGGATTATAGAGCGGACACCGGTGTCCGCCATGGCCGTAGAGGCTAGAAGCAAATCGGACACCGGTGACCGCCATGGCGGTGAACCTGTTAATGCTTTTTCAGGAAGATTTTTTGCATCTGGAAGCTATCAAATGGATATTGGCGCAAATGTTTGGGTAGGAGTGAGTCCAAGCTTCAGTGAGTAGGTGCATTGAAGAAGTTTCTGCTGCTCTTAATTCTTCTGAAATTTTTAATGAATATGTCAAATTTCCTTCTACAATTAGAGACTGTCGAAATTCTACGTGAAAAGTAGGTTCATTTTCAGTTGACTCGTAGTATTTTTTTATACAGGGTGTTTCACCATAAACTGGACAAACATATATAGCCGTGTAGTTGACATCGAGAAAGTCATTTTTGCCTTATGACATTTACCCCGTTTTCGACGCATAAGCGAGATACAGGGTGTTTAATGCCAACTTTGAGCAATATTCGGATAACTGTGGTGAGTTATGCGTGATATTTGAAATAATGGTTCCTGGTCACATCTTAGTATTTTTGAAGGCTCAATTGAATTGTGGTGTAGAAATTTGCAAAAAAAAATTCAAAATGGCGGAAAACCTGCAAAGTCGGAATTTTTTTTTTGGGTTGCCAATTTGGAAAGCATAATCTCAACGTACTCGATTTTCTAAGATTTTCCGTGAAAAATTTTTCACAAATTTCGAACTCAACTTTTTTTTACATGTCTTCAGCAGTGCCCTATTACCGCCTAGGCCAACATAGGCCATGGCCTAGGGGCGGCACAATTTTAGGGGCGGCAAATTTTTCGGTGAATGAAAAAAAATTCTTTAACTCCTCTACGAAAATGTAGAAATAGCCATCATCGAAAATTTCGCACATTTTTTCATTACCGATGTATAATTCTTGATGAGCGGGACAGATCTAAGACTGGGAGTGAAGCAAAAGGATTGAAAATCAAGCTAACATCTCTGGAAACCGCAATAATGTTCGCTGTATGGAGTCCAATTTTGGAAAGATTTGATGAAGTGAGCGAAGCAATACAGAAAGTTGGCATTGGTATAGATGAAGTAGTTTTGTATTATGAGTCATTGGTTGATTATATCTTAGGATTAAGAGATCAATTTGATCGATTTGAGGAGAGAGCGAAGATCAATTCTGGATTTGAGAAATATCGAAGTGAAGAAAGAAGAGCCACAACAAGAACTGTTCCTGCTGATGAAACTCGAGTGGGACATACTGCTTTATGGGAGGGAAAACTTCAGAGTAGGGGTTTATCTTGTTATAATTGACTATCTAACAAGAGAATTGAATCAACGTAAAAATTGCTACAAGGGTTTTGCTGCGAAGTTCTCCTTTTTATTGAAACTGCAATCGATTAGTTCTGAAGAATTTGGAGTAGCGGTTACTAATCTCATCTCTAGTTTTCCTCAGGATTTAGATGAAAACTGCACGATGAATGTTTGCACTTCAAATCCTACTTAGCACAGTTAGAACAACCTCCAAAAACTCTACACAAGATGAGTACCTTCATTAGAAGTGATAAAAGCTTAGTGCAAGTGTTTCCCTACATCGATATTACAATTAGAATGTTTTTATGCACTTTTGCAACGAACTGTTCAGCAGAGAGGTCGTTTTCAGCATTGAAGCGAATTTTATCCTATTTGCGATCTAGCATGTCTCAAGAGCGTTTGAATTCTCTGGCCGTTTTGTGCATTGAAGCTGAATTGTTGAAAAAATTAGACTTCGAAGCTGTGTTGCAACAATTTGCGGAAAAGAAGGCAAGAAGAAAACCATTATTAGTTTGATAATGAAAGCTCTAATTTTTTACTATGAAATATAGGTACACTCTGAAACATTAGATTGTTTTATTTCCAGATAGAAAATTGTCTTTATCAACTTCTGCGAAAATAACGTATTTAAAAAATTTGAATTTTTAAAATTCTCTTTACTTATAGGGGCGGCCAATTGTTTTTGGCCTAGGGGCGGAAAAGAGTTCAATCCGGCCCTGGTCTTCAGTGAAAAAAAAATTCGCCCAAAATTTTTGGAATTTTCCATGGTTGAACTATCTTCAATTCTGAATACTTGGGTGAAAACAGAATGAAAAAATATCAATTGGTTTTCTTTTTGTAGCCTTCCGAAGATTACGCTAGGTGTACTTTCTTTTTATTTGAGAAACTCGAGGCCGTACGAAGGTCAAAATTGTGCTGCTGGGCTGCCAGAACGACCCAGATAGAAATATGAAATTATAAAAAAAAAAAATTTTTTTCGAAAAAATTAAAAAAAATTTGATAACAAAAATTTAAAAAGAATTAGGTAAGGTTCGAACTCTACACTCTCGATTAACTAGAGTTGCTTTGGTAACGGAGATTTATAGGATTAAAATTAATCCAATTCATACTCGTAGAGTTCGATTCCTATCAAAATTTTTTCAAAAAAATTTTTTTGGTTCATAATTTCATATTTTCATCCGGATCATTCTGGCAGCCCATCAGCACAATTTTGACCTCCGTACGGCCTCCAGTTTCTCAAATAAAAATTAAGAAAGTACACCGAGCGTAATCTTCGGAAGGCTACAAAAAGAAAACCAATTGATATTTTTTCATTCTGTTTTCACCCAAGTATTCAGAATCGAAGATAGTTCAACCATCAAAAAATCCAAAAATTTTGGCCGAAATTTTTTTTTTACTGAAGACATGTAAAAAAAAGTTGAGTTCGAATTTTGAAAAATTTTTTTTACGGAAAATCTTAGAAAATTGAGTACGTTGAGATTATGCTTTCCAAATTAGCAACCGAGAAAAAAAATTCCAACTTTGCAGGTTTTCCGCCATATTGAATTTTTTTTCGCAAAATTCTACACCACAATTGAATTGAGCTCTAGAAAATACTGAGATGTGACTAGAAAACGTTATTTCAAATGTCACGCATAACTCACCACAGTTATCAGAATATTGCCCAAAGTTGACATTGAACACCCTGTATCTCGCTTATGCGTCGAAAACGGGGTATATGTCATAGGGCAAAAATGACTTTCTCGGTGTCATCTACAGGGGTATATATGTTTGTCCAGTTTATGGTGAAACACCCTGTATATTTCGTATGGTTCTACCGCAAATATAATATGTATTTTGTATGTTATTTTATCAATGTTTCAAAACGATTTACCTACTAACAATTAGTTTCAATCAGAAATTTGGGTTTCCTGGTGTAATAGGGGTAATTGATTGTACCCACGTAGCGATTGTACCTCCGTCAAGAGATAGAGAGAAATATCTTTATGTGAACCGAAAAAAATACCACTCCTTGAATGTACAACTGGTAAAAGTTTTCATCCTGTGTGAATATTTTTGATATTTTTTTCTTTCAGATATGCAGTAGTGATATGAAAATAATGAATGTGATTGCTCGTTCTCCTCGATCAACTCATCATTCATTCATTTGGAATCAATCTACAGAGTGTAACAGCCAAATGGAATAAATTCGATAACGAATAAATGAGGGGGTGTTAGGAAAAACTCTCGGACACGTCGATTTGTAATTTTGAATGCGCATCTTTTTCAAGAAAATAAAATTATATAGGGTGTTCCATGCGACCGTGGCCAATACCAACTTCCTTATTTCAAATGCAACCCTCTGTATATTATTTATTTTTTGGATTCTTCAGAAAATTCTAGACATAATTCATTCACAATGTCCTATACCTATCTTTAACTATTTCGGAAGAATTAAGTGTTTTCAGATTTATTGCAAAAATCAACGTTTTAAATAAAAATTATTTTATCTCACAAATTCGATACATTACAATCAATACTTATTTCCCATTTACCTCTTGATATGAAGAAAGTAAGCAAAAACCATTACTGAGAAGAAATGTTGAGTAACGTTAAAAGACAACTCTACACCAAATTAGCATGTTGCCAAGGAGTTCGCGGCGAGCATTTTGAACATTTCCTACATTGACATTAATGTTTTTTTGTTAATAATTAGGAAAAAATCTGTATTTCCTATTAGGTTTTGCTTTGGGCGTAATGTACCGAGTTTGTGAAATAAAATAATTTTTATTCAAAACGTTGATTTTTGCAATAAATCTGAAAACACTTAATACTTCCGAAATAGTTAAAGATAGGTATAGGACATTGTACATGAATTATGTCTAGAATCTTCTGAAGAATTCGAAAAATAAATAATATACAGGGGGTTGCATTTGAAATAAGAAAGTTGGTATTGGCCACGGTCACATGGAACACCCTATATAATATTATATTCTTGAAAAATAGGCGCATTTAGAATTACTAATCGACGTGTCCGAGCGTTTTTCCCAACACGCCCTCAATTATTCGTTATCGAATTTATTCCATTTGGCTGTTACACTCTGTATGTGTCAAACTATTCAGCGTAATCTTTATACAAGGACAAGAAGATCTTTTTACTTGCTAGGTGAAAATATGATGACTTGACGAATATCTTTAGTGCAAAGTGTTTTTGTTCACTTTATTCAAAATTTCATTTCAGGTGACTCTGGATATCCATTGATACCATTCTCCATTCGATGATAATCCAGAATCAGGTACTCCCCAATTTCGATTCAATCAACACCTGAAGCAAACTCGTTGTTTGATTGAGCGTTCTAATGGGCTACTGAAGATGCGCTTCAGATGCTTATTGAAACACACCAGAAAAAAACCAGAAAAAATTATTAATGCCTGTGTTGTTCTCCATAGCATATGTATCGAAAACAATATGCCTGAACCAATACCAGGGGCCGTTTTCTCGACAAGTGAGCTTTTTGACGTATACGTGTCGAAACGTAGGGTTCAAGTGCGAGTACTTTTCCGAAGTGGTATGAAAGGTATACGTTTAAAAACGTGTGATCCCAACAGTCGGCAACACTGTCGCGTGTGTCACAATTGACATAATAGTTCGTTATTCCAGAATTCTTTCAGATGAATTTCAATTGAGAAGGTTAGAAAAAGTTGTTGTTGTGAATTGAGTTAAATTTTATTATTGTGTTGAATAAGTCTGGAGATAAAAAAAGTCAGATGACTGAGGGCCAGAAAAATTGTCTCATTGAATATATGAAAAAAAAAACTCGGATCTTCAATCTGGTAAATTTTCCAACCAATTTACCTACAAAGATGCCCAAAGGAAATGGACGAATATAAGTAATATTTTGAATAGCGTGCCCGGTGCATCCAGAGATTGGAAAAATTGGAGAAAGGTGAAATAAGGCATTACTCATCAATTTCGTATGATCAATCTTTATATACAATCAAGAGATTGACGTCAAAAAGAAAAAACAGGTCCCTCGTGTCATGGGCTATTCGAATCACCCCCATGTATGTTATGCGATTTTTCACGGTTTCCGAGTTATGAATTTTTTTATGAACTCTGAGAATTTTCGACTTGACCATCTTAAAAAAGATATTAAAAAAAAGTACAAGACTTCTCTGTGAAATTCTTTTCGTAACTTGATCTCAATGAATTCTACTTTTATACATAAAATAACCAGATTCGTAACTTTGATAAAAATTATGGAAATGTTGGTCTCAAGTGAAAAAGTTACGTGAATTGGATTATGATCTGAATTTTCGAATCAAAATCAAAAATGTAAGAAGGCGAATTCACGGTTCCTTGGTCTGCTCAACAGTCAGCTTTTAGAAAATGGTACTTAACTCTACTTTTGCTAGAATTAGCCTTCAAAGTCATCAAGTTGGAAAAAATCAAAGAACTAGACATTTACTACAGAATTATTTTTTGCCATTTTAAGATTTTCAGCATTTTCTATCCCAACTTGATCAGAAAAATCTTAAAATGGCAAAAAATAATTCTGTAGTAAATGTCTAGTTCTTCGATTTTTTCCACCTTGATGACTTTGAAGGCATTAGCCTAGCAAAAGTAGAGCGTTGAGTACCATTTTTTATCAATGATTCTGAAAGCTGACTGTTGAGCGCAGTTTTTTAGCATACTGAGAAACCGTGAGTTAGCCTTTTTACATTTTTAATTTTGATTCGAAAATTCAGATCATAATTCAATTCACGTAACTTTTTCACTTGAGACCAACATTTCCATAATTTTTATCAAAGTTACGGATCTGGTTATTTTATGTATGAAAGTACAATTCATGGAGATTAAATTACAAAAAGAATTCCACAGAGAAGTCTTGTACTTTTTTTAAGATCTTTTTTAAGATGGTCGAGTCGAGAATTCTCAAAGTTCATGAAAAAATTCATAACTCGAAAACCGTGAAAAATCGCATAACATACATGGGGGTGATTCGAATAGCCCATGACACGAGGGACCTGTTTTTTTCTTTTTGACGTCAATCTCTTGGCCACTCTGTATATTCTAGACTTGGCAAGACCTGAAGTCCAGAAATGAATCAAAGGTTAGTTTGAAAAAAAGACATGCCACAGGAACAGGCGGTGGGCCTCCAATTGAAGGAGCATTTTTACAAACGGAGAAGGACATTATAAATATTGTGAAAGTGGTTCCCATCGAGGGATACAAGGAGACAGCTGAAACAGCTGTCAACTTTGATTTTGACGACTATTATTTGTTCGATCAAAAAAATTAAATACAAGAAGAACCACCATCAGATAAAAATGATGAAAATGAAGAACCGGTGCCAATTAGTCTCGCAACACCCATTCCAAAGAAAAAAAATCTACAACATTGAGGCACACAATTGATGCCGTAGATAATTTCAAAGTTGGCATGGATGCGAAAATAGCATTGAAAAAAAAATACAATGAAGAGAAACTTGTGCTCTTAGAAAGGATTGCCAGTTCAATAGAAAAAAGACTGATGCTGCAGAAAGAACTGCTTCTGCGAATGAGAGAAACCATTTAGTAATAAATATTGAAGCCAATTTTCAAAATCAGCAGAACTAAACTGGGTAACTGTCCTACTACGTAATTAGAATGTAGTAGAAATTTGTGACGTTCTCACAATCAAAATGTAAAGTATGTACTTCAGATTGAATTCATTTGTGTGTGAATGTCAGAAACGAGTATTGGTATACTCAAATATTGGGCATTCCTCACATTACGTATATACTTTTAAGTATCGGAATGTTCGCGAAACGGCTCGATCGTTTTTGCCTCAGATAATTTATGGAAACGTTTGGCAATACAGTTTTTTGAATCTATGTCCAGTTCATTCATTTATTACGTGCCGCCATCTTTATTCTATAAAACTTATGACATTTTGAACAGTGTTGTCATCAAGCTCCAGAGCTTCATTAGGCGCATTCGATAATCCCAATCGAGATAGAATAATGGAGAGACGTCATCATTTTTCTGAAATGGTATCAGATCAGCCATATTGGTACGTGATTTTGACATTAAAGAATTTCCTGTCAGTTTTGCGTTTTTAGAGTTAAATTGTGATCATATATCCACATAATTGCGGTCATTTTCCCGATTTATATTGGACAATAAAATGGTGTCATGTGCTCTACGCAGACAAAAAGAAAATCACAGGAATAACATTTCATAGGTGAGAATGGGTGATAAACAGATCCGTATTCGTAATTCTTTCATTTCTATCTTGGTGATCTGATAGTAATGTATACAGACAGGGTGAGTCGTTGACTTGTACATATATTTTAACTGTAAATTCTTGAGGCCTAAAGAAACCTTTTTTTCATTTTCCATTTTTCCGAATTCGGCTCGGTTGAAGAGATATAGCCATTTGAAAAAAAAAATTGTGCCTAATGCGTCCCTGATATTATTCTCTACAAACACCTCAAAGTTCATATTTTTCAATTGAAATTGATGTGATTATTAGATATTCTGGGTGATACATTTAGAAAATACTCAAACACTAACCTTATTTGAATAAGAATGTTACCAACACGATATTTCCTAACAAAAACGCTAAGTTTTGTCCCATCATTTCTGCAATTGAAATCCCATATTTCTCACACCAAAATAAGTTCCTTCTTCGATTTTCCTGAAGATTAGTTTGTAAACACTAATAATTTGTTCATATTTGCCTCGATACCCTGAAACTATCTTATAAAAATTAGTTTCTCAACTAACCTAACCTATCCTAACTCCATAAATCAAAGTCATCTGATTCGAGATCAATGACCTAACCTAATCCATCTCCTCTGTGATAGTGATCACAGAATTCTAGAGAAGACGATGCCAGATTGCCAGATTTTCTCTTCAACAATGGTATAGGCGAACTCAAGAAAGCAGAACGTCCCCTATCGTTAACGGAAGAACTAGTATTGTTTACTTTTCGCTAAAGGCTTCTACGCATTGCTCTTTGGAAATGCCAAACGAGTAGTTCTGATTCTCGCCGATCTAAATTTCAGTCGCGGTGCGCTGCCGGCTGCGATGTAGCCGCCACGCAAGACAAGCCGTTGTTCTGTGTCTCATCACAGGCCAGCCAGTCTGTGATAAAATGAACGACGCTTAAACGCGATAACCTTTCTACATGGATTATGGATTCAATTCATTTATTTATTTACTCGCAGAGAATAAAGCAAACAGGTGATGCTTGTGATTTGTGATGTGAACACCGTGTAGGGTCGATTAAAAGAGATATTGTTAAGAAGATAGATATTTCCCTGAAGGACGGGTATCAATAAATTTTTACTAGAAACTTGCTTATAAACTGTGTAATTTCATGCTTCTCGGAATTCAGTTGATAAACATTGACAACATTGTTAATTTGTTAAGAGACCAGAGAAGAAACAATATTCGATCATATTTAATCCAGGGAAGCATTCAGATTTTTTATGAAATTCATGATTTTTTCCTCAAATTTCTTCGTATACATTTAGGAATAACTCGAAAATGACGCGTTTTATTGAAAAAATATAGGAATACTTTTATTCTCTAAAATGGTTGATTCTTTCGAAAATATGAACCGTTTATCCTTTTCAAGTGATTTGATAGTGTTTTTGCATGAATTTATGAGTCGACCACCCTGTAACTTTTGAACTAGGAGAGATATTGAATACGTTTCGATTGAGGAATATGCACCATGAATAGAGTAAAGAATCAACCAAAATTCAGTTCATTTGAAATAACGGTTCCGAAGATATAAACAGCAAGTGTTTTTTTCGTGGATTTTCGACACCCTGATGTATCTCCCAAACCAAACCGAATTTTGAAAAATGGCATGGGAAAAAAGTGTTTCGTTTGATGAGAGGAATCTACAGTTAAAATATATGTACAAGTCAAAGACTCACCCTGTATATTATTATCGTCTTAAGACATATTGTTTATTTGATAATTGATTAACTTTATTTTAACAGATTTCCTAAAGACCAACCAAGACGATTATCTTGGGCGAAATTTCTTAACCGAGAAACCTGGCAACCTTCGAATTATGCTGTGCTTTGTTCCAAACATTTTACAGCAGAATGTTTTGATAGGACATCACAAAGCTTAGTTCGTTTGCAACGAAATGCGGTTCCCACAATATATGAGGTAGGTAAGAAAAAATGATATTATGATTGATTTTGAGAAACGTATTTGTTGTAGAGAAATTTCATTTTTTTCTGAAGCCTGAAAGTAAGGAAAATGAGGAATTTTTACCCTTTTTTGTAAAGGCTATTACTAATATTTCACCTTTATATACTAGCTTTTGTATATGAATACGATAAGAAAATGATTCTTAAGTGTCTTGTGTGTGGTTAATTGGACTATTTGAATCATAACATGAGTTTCCACACAGTTCTAATCCTTTCATACTAAGTATCAGAGGCGTAGATTTTTGATTTTTAGTTCAAAATTCTTCTCTCGGTGCAGAAGTGGACGAAAGAATGGAATATCTTTTCAGTGCCTGTTCTCCTAGTGGAATGTAAAATTGTTGTAATTTTTGTTGCATTAGTGATTAATTATATCTGGTGTAATCTTATTTGCAGGGTTGAAAAAATTGAGCTAGTGGAGAAAATGGATTCATCTTCCCTTTTTACTGAGGCACCATCTTCTTCTTAAATTAGAAGCATAAGGTGAATATTAGCGGCCCACACACGACCTCACGACCTTTTCGAAGCGAAGGTTTGATGCGCGCATAGAATATAAAATAACAGGAAGGAGCAAGTCGTAACTCCCAGCACTATAAAGCGGAGGACAAAATCGGCCATCTTGGTCCTCTATGTGTGACTCATTGTTTTGGTTGGTTTCGGACGTTTCGGATGTTGTGTATTGAGTTATTCTTGAACTGCCGAACTCCGCCACTGCTATGGTCGGCCATATTGGACCTCCATTCTTGTCACACTTATTTGAGCGGATGCTCCTTCCTGTTATTTTATATTCTAAGGATGCGCGCCGTTCCAAACTCTCGTGTAAAAGTTTTGGTTAGTTCGATCAACGCTCCAAGGTTAGGCGTTTCACTGTGGCGAGGCGCTCTGACGTGGCGCTCTGGCGTGACGACGCTCCAAAGTTTCTAAAACTCGCCACTCCAAACCTTTCAATTTTGGAAACTCCTACCCCACTAACCATCACATTTGAACGTGACAATCTATACTGTCACATCAGAAGCAAGATATTTTGTTTTCGTTAGGGGGCAAGCGACACTCTTGCGTGTATCGTCCAGGAGTGACGCGCTCCGGAACGCCAAATGATTGATGTGCGCTCCGAAGTGGTCGTGTGTGGGCCGCTATTTAATCTCAAATCTCTTCAATTCCATTAACTATGACTGTTCAAAATTCATATCTTTTATTTTATTATACCACAAAGTTTTCTACTGGAATGGGCTTTCCCGGTCGGTTGCAAAGGAGAACAGGTCTAGGACTCTACCTACTTCTTCTGTGGTTCACCGAAAAACCCGGAATCTTCCCTCTTTCTACCTGCTCAAGTGTTCAGTGCTAATTCACCCGCTGCCCCAGTCGCAACCTAGATACGCATATACTCTAGTTTTCTTCCCAAGTCGGACCTCTTTACATTCGTACCTAAAAGTGTACAAGTAAGATAAGGACTCTACGCGGTACAACACCTACGAAAGCAGACAGAAGCAGATACGTAACTCTAAATCTGAACAACCGTAAGTACCATTTCATACAGTGTTTACTTTGTGGTATTTATTTCTCTTATACATCCATTTTTTATTCTTTAACTCTCGTGGTAAAAAGAATTGATATAGCAGTCCATTTCTTCTCTCCAAGAGAGCTCCTATATTTTAATCAATGACAACTTATACTGTTTTTTCACAGAAAGAATTCATGTTGACCATATACATACTGGTGATTTTTCTACTCCTGAAAAGAGGAAAAAGAATGTGAATGTCATCAGGACAAAAGTTAAGAGTCAGAGAAAAAAGATATGTTCGAAGAATGAGACATAAAAGAACATCCATGAAAACATTGATAGACCATCTAAAAGAAAAATCTCTTATGTCAGTGGTACAGATCTGTGGATGGAAGTCCAGGTTTCACAAAAGAAGCATTGACTGCTTCGACCCGAAGACAAAAAGAAGTTCCATATCCCTTATTCTGCTATCTAGTCAGGGATGATAAATGTCCATTAGGCGTCAAGTTGAATGGACCTAGTACAAAATTCACAGGATATGTTGGTATTGGTACCAACTTGGATTCTGCCTACAAACTAGAACTACGACTACAAATGGCTGTTTTCAATATCAGTTAATTAAAATACCTTATTCGGTAGAATAACTATGGTTTTATGATTGATTGTATCATGGTAGTTATTATGTTCTTCTTCATGAAGTTGATATATAAGGGCCGGTTTCACAATGTCTGGTTATCTTTCAGGTAACTTGACCATATACTTTCTAGTTAACTTGTAGTTAACTGAGAAAACGTTTCACAACAACCACTAACGGTGTTGGTCAAATTACCTTTGGTTAACTTAGGTTGGCAATAGTTGAAAATTTTCAAACCATAGAACCCACTGATTCATAGGTTATTTATTCGTATTCAGTGCACAAAATGGGTGTCATTTTGAAATTTGAATTTGTTCTTTGCGTGAAGTTGTCAGTCGTCCCATTCTGTTAGCGAATATACTTTAGTTATTGGGTATTGTTTTATAATTAGTGGTGCGAGTATAATTCTTCTATAATATACAATAAATTAATTGAAATATTTGGTAGATATAAAATATTTTCATTGCTGGGAGATGGAAGTTTCAAATGAAAATATAAACAGGGAGCGAAAATCGGCAAATTTCACAATTGAGGAAGAACAACTACTTGTTAGTCTTATGGAAAAATATAAAAATGTTGTTGAATGTACAAGGAGCAACACAATAACATAGAAGGAGAAAGAGAGGGCTTGGCAAGATATATGTCGAGAATTCAATTCTTCTAGTGGAAAGTGTCCACGTTCTATTAAAAATTTAAAAGAAAAATTCAATAATATCAAGAAGAGGACGAAGAAGAAATATACAGAGGAAAAAAAAGTGTTTTGAAAACAGGAGGAGGACATTATACATTGCCTGAATGAAATTGATGAGGTCGTCAAAGGGATTTTGAGGGAACAACTCACCGGTTTGAGTTACCCTTATGATGATGACAGGGGCCAACTGACACGGAAAATACCTCCTACCAATACTGAGAAGACTGGTTATGGACCACAAAATGAGGACGATCGATCTTCATCTATATTGAAAGATAATGAAAGTCAAGGCTTTGCTGGAAATCCAGCAACCAGCAATGGGGAAGAGGCTGAGGACACCTGGACATCCTACAGTGCGAAAAATCTGGGGAAACCTCCTTCAGAAAAATTGCGATTCATTACATTGCAGTGTTTATATGTCTGGCTTCGAAAGCCATTCATTTAGAAGTAGTTAGCGACTTGACATCGGACGCATTCCTGGCAGCCTTTCGTCGGTTCACAGCTCGAAGAGGACTTTGCAAAAATATATACAGTGACAACGGTACCACCTTCGTAGGAGCAGAAGATTGCATTGACAAAAAGAAAAGCTCTGATTGACATAGATTGGCACTGTATACCTTGGAGGACTCTGGGAAAGTGGAGTTCGGTCAACAAAACACCATCTAATAAGAGTCATTGGCGATACAACCTTGACCTTTGAAGGAATGACCACCTTGCTGTGCCAAATAGAGGCATGCTTGAACTCTCGGCCTTTAATAATACCATTAGAAGGCCAACCGCTGGACACCTGGGCATAGACGAGACTGGCCTTTTTTATAAATGTCTTCCTGATCGCACTCTGACCTTCAGAGACGAAAAGTGTCATGGTGGTAAACTAAGCAAAGATAGAATAACTGTACTTCTAGCCTGTAATATGGACAGATCTGAAAAATTGAAACTACTCATCGTCGGAAAATCATCGAAACCACGCTGCTTCAAAGAAATAAAATCTCTCCCAAGAACTTATCGTTCGAACAAAAAATCATGGATGACGACAGAGTTGTTCAATGAATGGCTGACCTCGGTTAATAGTGACAAAAAAAAAGGAAAAACGCAAAATATTATTGTTTTTGGACAACTGTACTGACATAATAATCCACCACCATTAGACCACATCAAATTGATTTTCTTTCCTCCCAACACGACATCAAAATTACAACCATTAGACCTAAGCATTATTCATAATTTTAATTGTTTCACTTGTTCTAGACAGCATTGAAAAGCGTGAAAAGGTGAACATTACAGTTTTGACTGCCATGAACAAAATTGATAAGGCCTGGAGAAATGCCAACCCTACTACCCTTCATAACTGCTTCAGAAAGTGTGGATTTGTAAAGCGAGGAGAAAACGTTGAACAGCCATCACAGTCCGAAGTTATGAATTCTCTTCTGTCAGACTCATGATGGAGCCTATACCTAACTGTGAAGAGTTATAGTACGAGAGATGGCGACCAAGATTTTCGACATATAGCGGCTCGGCTAAAACTGCACGGAATCGATAGATTATATGACCCTGTACCCAGAAATGCGATTTTCAGACATTTTGCGCGTAGCGTATGATCTGAGCGCATGTTCAAAAATGTCAAAAAAAACGACATGGGTGACTCATAGCGGCCCGTCTGATTTCCGGAATGTAGTTAGATAATAGCCCTGAGATACCAATAACACAGTTTTCAGACACCAAGATTGTAGCGTGTACCCAGGAGACCAATAAAAAAAAATAAAAAAATAAAAAAACTTACAGCGGGCCGTCTGAAAATGATTTTTATAGGTTAAGCCGTGTCAATTGATGTGGAAAGATTAATTTTCAGACAAAAAACATGTCGCCGTACATTTTTATAGCATTTCGAAAATGTCAAGAAATCTGACCTAAGTGACTCATAGCGGCCTGTCTGAAATTCGTCGTCAATGATTGAATACGTTCCCCAGATGTGGAAAAAAATTATATCAGACAAATTGAATGTAGCATTTAACTAATCATACAACTTTTCAATTTGCAGTACTTAGCCCGGTTGCATGAACGTGAGGTAAATTTACCTCAGGGGTATCGTTCAATTTTGTCATACACTTATTTATCACACATTTATCTAATGTTTCTGAATTCAAGTTTCTTTCCTCAAGCACAAGAAATCAATGCTGAATAGTCGCAATCATATAGAAATACTAGCACTGAACATGAAATTGAGGTGGCTACCAAATTTACTAATTGAAAATGCTGAGGAATGAAATGATAATACGTACTTTTGTAGTTTGTGGCCAATAAAACATTAATTATTCAGCAAAGATATATGCATTATATTTATTTAGATATTATGAATTAGTTCAACGTTCAACTCAAATCATTTCTAATATATTCCTGATCCAAGTCCGTAAAATAATTTGAGAAATTTCCGTAATACTTCACAGAAATCCTTTTGATTATAGTCACTAACACCAAATAGATATATTCCAAATGAAATATATAAAAAAATATATGACTTTAATTCAGAAATCAGTTTTACATGAATTATATTCAACGCATCAACTCCTTGTGGTCAGAGCTTATGGGCAAAGCAAGCCTGTGGCCACATAAATATTGGTTTACATCTTCCATATGATTTTGACAAGTTGACCACACACTTGGTTCATCTCTTTTCTTTGCGATAAGATCGCATATGTCTTTCTCTTACTAGTGTAGCCGGAGTTTTTGCCGGGCGACTCCAGCACATTTTTTCGTTATAGGCGACACTCAAAATGTCTGAAAACCGTATTTTTGTATTTTGGGCATCCATACGAATGATTCAAAACAAAAATGAACCGAGCCGCTATGAGTCACATAGGTCAGATTTTTGAAGAGACACTCAGGTCAAACGCTACGCACAAAATGTCTGAAAACAAAAATTTTAGTGATAAAATAACAAAATCTATGTACAATTTCAATATCAGACGGGCCGTTATACGACCGTCGACCATTTTTTTTTGCACAGCAGAAATGGCCCCCCGCGAAGATGCTACACTTCTGAGTATTACTACTTACCAGTCGGCTCTAGGGTCATCTTATCTATCGATTTTACACGGTTTTAGCCGGGCCGCTATGAAACATGGTTTTGGTCGTCATCTCTCGTACTATTAACATTTGAGGATTATGTTCAAGTTGATGAAGATAAAGATGTCCACGGTATCCTAACCGATGCTGAACTTTTGGCCTGTCAAGATGAGGAAGAGGAAGAAACAGATGAAGAGCAACCACCAACTCTGGTCACATTGAGCGAGGCAAGATCTTCTCTGAACCCGTTACGCTCCTACTACCTCACGGCGGAAATAAACGATGATTTTTTCTCGGCTCTCAATACTATAGAAAACTCCCTAGACAATGCTAGATGGAAGTCACCAACTCAGAAGAAAATTACGGACTTCTTTTCAAAATGAATGTTAACTCGGCCATGTTTCATATGTGTACTTATGTGTTCATATAATATAAAGATCATGTATGTAGAGTAAACATAATATCCAATATCTTAAGTACTTCTTATCACACTCTTGTCTATTTGAACTCTTAATATTTTGAACTCTCGGTAATTTGAACTTTTCCGGTGGTCCCTTGAGTTTCAAATTATCGAGAGTCGACTGTACAGGGTGTCCCATTCGTTTTGTCCTATCCCCTTATATAGGAACTCACACATGTAATAGAAAAAAGTTTCAGATAAAAGTTGTTCGTGTTAATATAATCTTTTATTGAAAAATAATTTCAAAATGGCGTCGAGCTTATACACAGGGTGGTGACATAAAGTTATACTTTTTTAAATGGAACACCCAATGTATTATTATATTTTTGAAAAGAGCTCAAAAACACTATTTCAGTCATATATAACATTAATTATTATGTTCCGTTCCGGATTTATGCCTAGTTTTCAGTGAAAAGGGGTCCAACTTTGGACTGCAATAAAAAAGTCTCTATGGAATAGATTTGAATGAAACTTGCACTGGGAGTTTTTCAATTTAGTTGTCTTTTCTATTTGATCACAAACAATTTGATAGACAGCGATTAAAATCAATGCGATTGTCTTTCTTCAACCTCCAAATATCTCGAATTTTTCAAATGGAACATCCTTTATTGAGTTACATCATTTGAAAGATCTCTTCAAGACGAATCTAAATATGTAGGGTAGCATAGGTCTAAAATTTATTTTGGAAAACTTATAGACGACTCATTTATGTAATGTTGAAATTTTATAGCATAATCATTTGAATATATCGTTGTCAAGGTTACGATATATTGAAATTAGCTACTTGGTTTAGAAATATTCAAAAGCAAATTCATCCAAAATAAAAGAAATTTATCAATCATCCAATCAAATCACAACAAATAAATTCACAGTAAATGTTCAAAATAGCCACCATTTTGGGCAATACAAGAAATAAATCGCTTTTCCAAGCTTTTGACACTATTTTCAATGAGTCGTCTTGAAGAGATCTTTCAAATGATGTACCTCAATATAGGGTGTACCATTTGAAAAATTCGAGATATTTGGAGGTTGAAGAAAGACAATTGCATTGATTTTAATCGCTGTCCATCAAATTGTTTGTGATTAAATATGAAAGACAACTAAATTGAAAAACTCCCAGAGCAAGTTTCATTCAAATCCATTCCATAGAGACTTTTTTATTGCAGTCCAAAGTTGGACCCCTTTTCACTGAAAACTAGTCATAAATCCGGAACGGAACATAATAGACTATTAATGTTATATATGACTGAAATCGTGTTTTTGAGCTCTTTTCAAAAATATAATAATACATTGGGTGTTCCATTTAAAAAAGTATAACTTTATGTCACCACCCTGTGTATAAGCTCGACGCCATTTTAAAATTATTTTTCAATCATCCTGTACATACATAATGCATCCAGAAAAATCTGTTACTCATGAAATAGTATTGTCAAATACCATTCGGAAATCCAATTTTTCCTGTGGAAAAAATCGAAAAGGTACACAATGCAAAGTAATATTTTTTCAACATAAAGCATTCGTGCAGGTGCAAAAATCCTCGTCTTCGACTAGGATTTTTGTTGTCACCAATGCTTCTTGTTAAAATATTACTTAGCAACGTGTTTTTTCGATTTCTTTCGGGAAAAATGGATGCCTTGATGATATTAGGTACTTAAGAAAAAACATAAGAACACTTTTAGTTTCTTAAATGATGATTCATTCTTTCGAAAATATGAATCGTTTATCTTTTTCAAGTGGGTTTATGGTATGGATTTCGATGGAATCTCGTCCCGAATTGATGGCTCTTTATTCCTAATTAATGGAGAAAAAGAATACAAGGTACTCAATATGGACCAGAAGTGGTAAGGCAAATGAAGAAGTATTCCAACAATAACAGGAAACTATCAAACCTAATGAACAGGAAGATCCAATGGTATCAACCCTAGACACGTGAACAACAGTCTGAAGAACGTTAAATACAATTTCTGGTATAAAGATGCAAAAACAGGACAGAAGATCCAAAATTACTATAATTACAATAATAATGATTTCCATGGATTGACCCTCCTAGAACAAGGAAAATCTGCATCTTCTTAATAACATTAAAGACTTCCCAGCACCTAACTATTCGAGCTCCTTCCGCCTAGTTGATTTTTCACGGATCTGAAGATGATTGTTGTTGTTTTCTTTCAAGTGTCCCCAGAAGAGCACATAAGAAAAAGTATCAGATGTGTCAAACAATGTCAACAAAATTATCAGAAAACAACAGATAATATCGTCAATGTGGCCTTGAACGAAAAGCAGAAGAATTCCCATGGTTCTTCTGCTGCCTCACGGATTAAATGGCTTAGATCAACCCAGAAATATAAAAATTTCACCTCTCGATTATTCCAATATCGAATTCTAGGGAGCGATACTAAGTTTCAACGGAATGACTACTTGTTTTACGCTTTAGCAGTATTTGAGTACCACAGGGTAAAATCAACAATATCTGCTTGCTGTAAAATAGTTGAAGGCCAAGATGACAAGGTCGAAGATGTTCATCTTCATCTTAAGAACCTTAGAGGCTCATCGGTATTTTGGCGCAGGTACTGCATCAAACGAACTATTGACGCAAATTCGATGTCTAGGACCACCTACTTACTTTTTAACCGTTTCAATGACATAAACTGGTTGGATGCGTAAAACTCTTCTTATTGCCGGTAGACGACCAATGGATAATCCTCAAGATTTGGACAAGATAGCTACGCAGCGGATAATAGAACCGTATCCTGTCATAGTAAGTAGACATTTCATGTATCGTTCGATGTCCTTATGAAATTTATGTTAAACAACAATAAAGTTTTAAATAGTCGTATAAAAGACTACTGGTGGAGAATAGAATTCCAGAACCGTGGCAGTCCCCATGTTCACATGGTAGTTTGGGTGAAGAAAAACCAATTGCACAAACATACACATACATGCTATAAAAACAATCCAGAATCACCCACATGCAGGTTTGGTTTTCCGAGAAAACAATGCGCTGAAACTCGTCTTGTGTCCCATTCATCAGAAGAAATTATTCGTAATGGAGGCAGAATCTGTATTCTCAAACGAGGAACAGATAGATGTTGACTGGGTTAATAATTATAATCCAACTCTTTTAAAAGTGGGAAATGCCAATATGGATATTCAGCCTTGCGTAGACCCTAGGGACTATGTAGAGATAGATATGCCTGAAAAGGATGTGCTGTCTTATGTATAAATAATAATAATAATAATATTTTTAGGTTAATACATTATGATACTACAGTTTGAAGAAACATGAAAAGTAAACACGTCAAAGATGATGTTCGAAGCAAATATAATGTTTATTTATATATATGTTTATTCACCATAGTCAAGATGGTATGAAGTCCATAGTGAAAACCAAAGTAGAGGCAGCTATGAAAACAAAAAGTTACCATAGTAGTACTTTTCTAGATCAAAATGGTATAATTTCTGGCGGATACTGTGAATGAATTGGTGGTGTTTCTGGTAGATGTAAGCATGTGGCAGTTACTGAATTATCATATATCGGAGATGAACGATCCTACATCCCAGAAGATATAACTTGCACATCTAAACAGAGGGAATGGGGAACAGACTCAGCTACATTAGTAAATTCACCACTACATCGAATGAACTTCCTCAAACCAGACCCCGCAAAGAGAGAGAATGTTGAATTGTGAACCTGATGACCTTGTTTGTGTATTTGTTTTAATTTTTGGAAATTGTCATTAGTACGTTTCATTAAATCTAGCCATTGACTGGAGTGTTTCATCTTTTCAAAAAACCCACTGTGAACTGATAATGATCAATCAAGAATTCAAGAGAGAAAACCTAAGATACTAATGGGAACAATTCAATTATGTTTTCTTTGTAGAGAAAACAAGCTTTTATAAGAAAACATTTTCTCTATTCCAGTACCGCAATGAGTTCATTACAGTAGGGGAGTGTGGGGCACAATTGAACACGGGGCACAGTGGAAAAGTTCGGGTACCAGACGTACTGAAGGTTTTAGTACAATGAAATTCCGGCAGGAAGCGCTGCGTGCTACTCCTAACAAAGCCAGCCAATCATCTCCTCCTCACCAGTTGCGTGCCAGACTTGACGTAGTAAGGTGCTGTTTTTCGTAGTGAAAGTAAATAATTTCCGCCAACGGATTTTCGTCTCCAGGTAAGAGTGATTTTTCAATTCAATCGGCTCTTATGGCACTTCATTGTACATGTATCCCTTAAGTTTTTGCCCGACTTTCGCACTTCAACTGCTTCATGTTCGTGGTAGACAGTGATGGGAACCGTAATGTCGTGTTTGGGGTTCCTTGAAACAGAAGAGATTGGAGCACAATGAAACATTTCAACGAGCCCCATGAGTGTTTGATTGTGCTCCATGCGTGTTTCATTGTGCAGTTAGTATTGTTTTTTTTCTTTTTGTTTCAGAAATGGTGCGAAATCGACAGCGGAAAACTAGCAAGGGGCTCTTCTTGGAAGATGACATGAAATCAGCAGTGGAAATGGTCATAAATGAAACAGTTTAAGACATGCTGCTGCGTTGAAGAAAGTGAGTTTTGTCACTTTATCAAGATATGTGAAGAAAAGAAGAGAGTATGGTGAGTGTTTTGTGTATGTTGTGTTGCCTATTGGGTGATATTATTTTAATTCATTTTCACTCTTGTGGCCGTATGGAAAGAAATCGTTCTTGAAAGGAACAGATGTTCAAACCATAAAAGATCGAAAAAACAATCGATTTTAGACCGCTGTAAAGTGTGCCTCGCCATTTTTACGCTTTGATATTTCCGATATTTTGAACCCCCCTTTGGGATATTTTCCGCTCTTAAGATAGATTTCCATCTTATAAAAACGCCGTTTATATATTTGCGAATATATATATCGCAAAGTGATTTGTGCCAGAACTTTCGTCAACATCCGAAGATCATTCGCCTTCATCGCCTCCAGGAGCAGCTTAGAGGGCCCTCTACCTCTACGACACCAGGAAACACGATCAGGGTAAGGACGTTTTCTTTTCGGCCATCCATTTTTCATTCAGTCTATTATATTTATTTGTCATCGCCTAGACTGCACAACATCGCTTATAACTCGCCTATGTATCTAAAGTCTAATTCTCTCTCCACTTGTTATCGAAGGAGGGTAGAGTGAATATCGCTATTTCCACTTTTTTTTTATTATTTTCTTCACCCTCAAACGCCACACAGTGAGGGTAGTGAAGAAAATATGAAATATGCACCTAACTACTCAGTTAGGATGGTCTTCACCCTAGAGCAGGAGGAGAAATTGGAAAACTACCTCATTATGTGCTCTAAGATGTTTTATGGCCTACCAGTTGAAGATTGCAGTGTGGCGTACGAAATGGCAGTGATGAACAAAATACCATGCCCTATATCATGGGAGAAGAAGAAATTTGCAGGCATTGATTGGTTTTACGGTTTTCTTAAAAGGCACCCCAAACTCAGTCAAAGAACTCCTGAGGCTTGCAGCTTATCTCGTGCTACTTCGTTCACCAAGGCCAATGTAGATGTGTTCTTCAATAACTTGGAAATACTGTATCAACAGCACCCAGAGTTTGGAGATGGAACAAAAGTGTTCAATTTGGATGAAACAGCCACATCAACTGTTCAAAAACCCCAACGAATTGTGGCTGAAAAAGGCGTGAAGCAAGTGTGCAAAGCTACAAGTGGAGAAAAAGGCACTAACGTCACCACAGTGTCCATAATTTCTGCGTCTGGCAGCACTACCTAAAAGCATAGAATGAATGGAGGGAAGGCTCCGCTACAAAAATGAACTGCCAAAAACGTCCGCACTTGTCAGTTCGCCGCAAGGTTATGAGATGGCGCCAACGTCGTTCGTGGCTCCAGCATGGCTATAACGATACATATTCAAAATGAAATTCGTTTTGACAAATTTATTTCCGATCATAGAATTTCCATATAATTGCGCATAAATAATTGATTAGAATGCGGTGATATGTCAACAATATTGTTATGATTAATATTTGGTGTTATTTTGAAGGGTGAGACTTAAAAAAATTCTTTTATTTAAGTAACGTACAGGTCTTCTTCTAGAAGCTGAAAAAAACGGAGATGGAATTGTCGAATTTTAATGTAGTAAGAATTTGTTTCGATTTCTTCATATGGAACAACCGGACGTCATTTCAAGTCAATCAGAAGGCGTGATTATTCTTTCTTCAGAAATTTTGAATGCGTCATGATCCCACCGAGGCCTTTTTGGCTAAAATAGGTAATAATAAAATTGTTCAATATGTTTTGATACTTGTCAATAAAAATTCAAACTGTTTACCTTGTTTTTCCATTCAATAATTATATAGTAGGTACATAGCATAATAAATCACACTATATCGATTAAAAATATTATACTTAGCAACAAACGTTTAAATGAACAAAACCAACAGGTAAATTAGATAGTTGAAGCCGCAGAAATGTTTTTTTTTTATCGAAGCCGATTCAATTCGTATATTATAGTAACTTCAAACAATATTCGAATTCAATACAATTTGTTTCGACCTCCTTTAGTCCTTTCAGTCAACAACAAAAAGTTTTATTATTATCTTTGGTGTTGGTCGTAAAAATGTATCAATAAAAATGACAACCACATAATATTCTTTGCAACTGTAGCGCCACAGAACAAGACATATGTGACATATAGCCCTATTTGCGATCACAGCGCTATCTATCGGGCGCCACACGAAACTCTAACCTCCGCCGAAATTGGAAGTTCAAAATGATCTGTCGAGCGTATGAAGCCTTCCCTCCATTTATTCTATGCTCCTAGGCACTACTCCGCTAGTAATGATTTTTCCACGTGTTCATTTCAAAGACCACATGACTCAAGGAGCACCTCCAGGCACCCTGGGCTTGGCCACCCCTAGCGGTTGGATGACATCAGAACTTTTTGTGGAAGTTATCAAGCATTTCATTCGCCACACTTGCAGTTCTAGAGAGAACCCCGCTCTATTAATCTATGACAATGTAGAAAGTCATTTGTCCTTGGAAGCTCTGATGATGTGCAAGGAGAATGATATCTCAGTTTTGACTTTACCTCCACATTCATCCAACAAAATGCAACCCCTATATGTTGCTGTTTTCGGGCCGTTTAAAACATATTATAATGCAGCTCTTGATTCTTGGATGATGCAGAACCATGGAAAAACTGCGTCAATTTATAATACAGCGTCCTTCGTGAACATAGCTCATTAGAAAAGCATGACACCTTCCAACATAATTGCAGGTTTCAAAAAAAGTGGGATATATCCATTTGACCGAGATGTTTTCACCGAAGCAGACTTCCTATGCAATTCTGTGACTGATCGACCGCCTCCCACCGTTGTGGATGAGGAACCACAAAAGACCAACAGGCTGTACCAAGTGATTCGCCCAACGGTTCCCTCCTTCGAGTAGAAGAAGGAACAGCTTCTCTTGAAGACAGAGAAGCTTCCCTCGAAGAACGAGCAGCTGCAAACCATACAGTCATCGGTGTCCCCGATCCAGAAGCTGGTCCAAGTCATGCTTTTCTATCTCCTGAAGATTTTCGTGGTTATCCAAAAGCAGGAGAACGAAAAACTGATCGAAACCAGAGGAAAAAAGGGAAGAGTATGATAGCCACTAGCACTCCAGAAATGAAAGCCATTGCAGAGAAGAAGAAACCGATTCAAACTCCCAGAATATTGTCAGTCAAAAGGAAGGTGTTCGGAAACCAACCGAAACCAAGGAAGAAAAAATCTAGTGAACAAGCTCCAATTCATTCATCATCAGAGGACAACGAAGAAGACGATGGAGATATTGAATATGCAGACACGGACGATGACATGGATATAGATGAGGAGATTTCTGCTGTTGAGCCTGACCATTTCGCAGTATTGAACCGTCTTCCTGTTTTAGGAGACTATGTTTTGATCGAGTTCAAGCTTAAAAGCCAATCCAAATTCTATGTTGGTCAAATCACCAAGATGAAAAACGATGAGGGGGACTATGAAGTTAAATTCCTACGATACCGAAAATGCAACACTTTTGTCGAACCTCTTGTGGATGACAGCCACGGTTGATGACAAAGACATAAAGATGTTACTGGAAAATCCTTCTGTGGTTCAAGGAACTAAAAGGCAAAAAGGATTCATCTCATTCAAGGTTGATTTCGGCAGTTTGAACATTGGTTAAACGTAAAAGGATATCGCGTTTGTGCCTTCCTGAAATCAATATTAAACTTATTTTTCTTTTCAGATATATCTTTTTTATATGCCTTCCATAACCATTTCTAATTCTGAAAATAAAGTTTTTTTTACAAATTTCGGCGTTTTCTCATCCGTTCGTGGTACCCCATTCCCGTTATCATTGTACCCCAGGCATGGGGCACAACGATACAAAATTAGTTTTTAGGAAAATGGCCGCTTACGGTCACATATGTTTCATAAAATAACGGTTTATGCATTTCTCTCATAGTTTAGATCCTTAGGTCATAGGAAATATTTAAAATATTGAAAAAAAAATCAAGTGGGGTGATATGGTCAAAACCAACTTTTGCGTTCCATCGTGCCCCACCCTCCCCTACTTAAAACAGTGCTGTAATGAATTCATTACAGCATTGTTTTCAGTTATATTTTTCGTTTCGTGGTTGTCAGCACTGACATCCGATCCTATCAATTTTCAACACACGTCAATTTGGAAATGTCAATTTCGTAACAGTCACCAACTGCCAAGATACAATACAAAAGTCACTAGGATGTATAATCTGAATTGTTCATTGAATTTCAACGAAATTTGACTGAAATAGAGAAAATATCGTGTAATTCTCGTTGCAGAATCCAATTCCAACACTCATGCGCAACAACAATTTCGCATTCGTATTGGAATAGGATAGGAGCCCATTCTGCAACTAGTTTTTAATAATCCGATTAGACGACGAAATAGCAGACAAATTATTGGTTCGAACGTACTGATAGAATTTCTGAACTTAAGTTCCAACATGAGAATGATTCTAAAAGCATCGCCCAATAAGTCCTCAGAAAATCATAAAAATGGCAAAACCAAGAAATGTTACTTCTGGAAGTTTCAATAAACAAATTTCTGAAAAAATATTCGTTTCCTCAATCTTATATTATATGTTTATATTCATGCGAGGATTTATAGTTTAAATACCGCCCAGAGGCAGTTGGTTTCAGAAACTAAAAATCCTCGCATGAATATAAACAGAAGATAAACCTTATCCTAGGAATGAAAAGCCGGTTAGAAAAATTGGTCTCCCCACAACACTTACAGAACAACCTCCATAGACTGGCCGACTTACTCTTAAGCAATTCTTACCCAAGAAGGTTAATCAATAAGATTTGTTTCAACACCCCAGGCTATACACTGAATTGCACCCTCGGCAGACACGTTTTCTCCAAGATAAAAGATAGAACACCCACAGAAAATAGGGCAGGTATAGTTTATGCTATAGATTGCACAGACTGCAATAGAACATACATTGGCCAAACAGGGAGAAATTTCAAGACTCGAATAAGGGAACACATCAGGGACTGCGTGATGGCTAAACAGACCACTGGACTATCCAAGCACTCCCTCGAGTTGAACCACACAATGAATTTCCAGGACGCCAAGATATTAAAGTCCGAACCCAATAGATACAGACGAGAATTCCTAGAAGCGGTGGAGATAATGAGCCGGCAGGATAACCTTAATGTGATCACCGACTTTAACGGCATTAATTCTACAGGGTCTTTCACGAGGAACATCACCCATATTTATACGGGAAACTACTGAACGTATTTTCATGAAATTCAGCACTTATAAGTATTTCACGATGCTGATGAAATCTAAAATATTTTCAAGGCATGATCACCTCCGGTTTTTCCGGAAATGACGTCAACTTCCGTTTTTCAAATTAGAACACCATTTTTTATTGCAGAAATAGATTCCTTAGAAAATTTCAAGTTATTTTGATGTAACATTTTTCAGTTTTGGTTGGAAAATTCTCTGAGCGGGAAAATTCGAAAAAAAATCGAAAATAGAGCTCCGCTGAAACAAAAATAACTTCGAGGTTTTTGGATGGAAAATTTTCATTTTTGGGATTTTTCAAGATGTAAGATTGATGTATCCACTTTAAAAATCGAAATCGCGATTCATGATACAGGGGGTGAAAAAATCGCTTTCAAAGTTAGGGATGACAAAATCGTGAAAAATCAATTTTTTCAAATTAGAACCCCATTTTTTATGGCAGATATTGAATCTACGTTAACAAATAATGTGAGTGTATGCATCACACCCTTGCCCTAAAATGGATATTTTCTGAGTTAATATCCACTTTAGGGCAAGTAGGCGTTTTAAGTAGCGCTGAACGAGGTCAGCGACTAACGACCGTTTGTTGTATGAACGCAGCAGGTAAGTTTATGACTTTAAAGTAGGTACTGTTATGGTTCAAAATAATTTGTTTCAAAATTCAAAATTAATTAAGATTTATTGAGGCCAAATTAAAGTTGAAAATGAAAGATCTCTAGAAATAGAATTATTTTGAAGTTTGAAAGTTTGTACATAGAAATAGATTCTGTGATAGTTCGAATTAGCTTAGGGAAATCAAGGATGTAGAAGTTTTTTGAAGTATGGAAACCGGGGAGATGAAAAATTGAATTAGAGAGAAAACATCAAAAAGAAAAGTCAAGAAGTAAAATTGATAAATCAGATAGAAAAGCCAAGAAGATAAATTGTAATAATAAAGGAAGTCAGAAGAGAAATTTGGGAAAATAAAGGAAGACACAGCAAGGAGAACCAAATAGAGAATTTAAATAATATAGATATAAGTGAGTGTAAATTTTATTATAGAGATAGATTAAGTTATAGTCCATCCAAGAATGATTGACATCTCGGGGGGCTTTGGAAAATGAGAATTATGTTGGTAATGCCATTCAGTAATATTTTGAGTTGCAGAATTCAGGTTGGTGTTGGAAATAACACTGACATTTTGTTCTGTCATTAATGTTTCGAATTCGAACAGATTCGGCAAAAAATTGAGCAAGTGTAATAAATATCTTTGAAATTAGGCTCTTGAAGAGTGAACAGCTAAAAAATGGAAAGCCTGCACAGCGCACGTAGAAAAAGAAATGAGAAAAGAGATTAGTCAAAATATAAGGAATGTTATGATATATTGCTGACAAAACCTTTTATTATGAACTTGACGATTTCTGCCCAGATGAGGAAAAAAAACATTGTTGTGGTTGTTGAAACAGAATAATAGAAATATTTATATTTTTCATATTTCATATTTTACACCTTCATTGTTCACCAATATTGAAAGTTACAATGTCATGACAAAATTCTTTATATATTAAATAGATCCATTGGTTAAGTTTTGTTTCTGTCTTGATATCTATCACAAATTACCCAATCCATTCACATTGCAGTAACACTCTTCAAATTATCAACTAGATTTTTTCGGTTTAGCGAATATATCATATTGAACATTGAAAAGGACCGTGCAATTTAATCACCCATGATATTTTTCGTTATCAAACCAGAATTTCCAGGCTGTATGCTCCTATAATTGATCGTAAGATCGAAAATGTATCAATAGAAGATGAAAATAATATGCTGCTGGTATACAGAATTACAGATTCACACGCTGGTAATCGTATTTGAAAATTGGGAACATTTTCATGTTCAAAGTTCCTCACTTTCCAAAAATATCGTTCAATTTTTTGGTTATTTCTATATCTATGATGAAAGCACAGAAAATTTTTAGTTACTTTTTTGTAACTAGAAATAAAGCTGCGACTGGACTTTCATGGTCTGCTCTGATGTCAATCATTCTTGGATGGACTATATTTTAAGAAGTTGAAGTTGATATTAAATGTTAATTTATATCTAAATTTTTTGATTTTAATTTGGACCCTCAATGGGGATAGAGTCGACCGGTTAAAGCAAAATTTAAAATTTCTCTTAAATTTGTTAGATTCAAAATTCAATTCATTCGTTATATAAAGCATATAAAAAAGAATCATAACAGTACCTACCTATAAAAAAACGTTATGTATACAAAACAAAAATTCTATTGTCATTTGCATGCTGAATTATTGGTTGAAGTTCGAAGCACCTCCACAAATTGAGAAAATAGAATTAGTTTTACCAGTGGTCGGACATTCTTATATTCCTCCAGATAGGTTGTTTGTCCAAATCGAAAGAATTTATAAAAAAACAGCAGTTATCATCCACCCTACAGAATACATAGACATAATAAAAACAGTTGCTACAGTCTACAGAATTGGGTCTGAAGTTCCAGTGAATGACTGGAAAAGCGAAACCCAAAAAGTTTTCAAACAAACTGGCTACTGGCATTTTCAGTTCCAACACTCCAAAAGAATAATAATAACCAAAACTGGCGGAACTTCATTGGTGCGGGGCGAAACCTTATACAAAAATGACTTTTGCACTCCTAAAAGTTTATGCTAAAGAGGCAGAAATGTGTCCCAAATCGAGCTCAGACCATTAGAACTGGGGGTTCCGATTAATCATGATAAGAAGCACAGTATAACAAAGCTTTTAAGAAATCACTTTGGGGAGAATTGGGAACACCAAGATAGCTTGGGTTATTTTAAAGACGTCTTCCAAAATGTTACCCAGACAACACTTGTTCAAGAAGAGGAAAGGCAGTGTGAAGAAGAGTCTGTTGATTTCACACTTTAAGATTTGTTAGTTTCTGATGAAAATATGACAATAAAAATATTATAAATCATTTTTGTTGGTGTTTTTATGAAATATAAAATAATTTTTGAAGCAGAACCCGACACGTCCATTTTTATAATCGTTTTTCTCATTTTCCGGTGAATCTCTGAATTTTCAATTTGATGCCAATATTTTTCAATATCATCTAACAATCACTCCACCAAGTTTCGTTGTTTCCTTCCTAATAACAAACGAGCTCGTTTGTTAAACTTCTAGCTAGAAGTTTTTTCCATTTTTTCTCGACTTTCATTTCCGTGGACTTGTCGGGTTTTGCATCTAGGCGACTGATTTGCTGCCTTCATAGCAGAACACAATTTGCCCACCAAACTTTTTGACCATTTAATTCGTCTTGTAAAACACGCAGCACCTGATTCGAAGATTATCGAAGGAATGAAAATGGGGAAAAAAAAGTGACAGGAGTTATAAAACATGTTTTGGCAAGATCCCATTTTGAGGAATTAGTAAAAGAACTAAAAACTCATAAGTTCAGGATATTGGTGGATGAATATGTACAGACATATGTTAGGTATTTCAGCAAAAAATCGAATGAAGTCACAACAAAATTCTTCAACTTAGTGCCTTGTTTTTCTAATAAAGATGCAGATCAAGCAAATAAGAGTGCGACAGCTCGGTAGTAAGCAGATTGAAATTGAATTTCCCTGGAATGATAGTACAGAAATGTATAAGCCATTCCCTCCACTTATGTGCAAGTGAAGCTTATAAAGTTCTACCACGCTATTGTAAAGATTTGGCCAGAAATATACTGGAACAATGACAACCTCTACGACAATGACAACCAACGAATAAAATCGAACTGTCAGTTCTCGAGCATTATCACCAACTACTCGTTCCGACGAATGCATGTTCATTTCGAACAGATAATAAACTTGGCATCGTCTCAAAATTCATTGAACAATGTGTGATTTGATCATAGATCTATTATTTATAATGGAATTAAGATATTAATTGTTCTATGCTTTTCATAATTCTGTAATGTGTCATGATTGAATGAGAATTTTGACAATACGTCGAATTAAATTCATTTCGTTTCGAATCAATTGAAAATATAATTCTTGTGTGAAAAGCAGTATCAAATAATGGAAAAGAGAAATAAGCCAATGTCATCGGAACAAAAAAATATTTTCATTGAGTTAATTCGCTGTAATCCTTAACTAAAGGAAAAATTTTCTTCAACTTTTACCCAGCAGGACTCGATAGCGTTATGGATATACAGTGCTAGTCAAAAGTCCCCTCCCCCCCTCGTATCTTTTGAACGGGTATACTTATAATAATGAAATTTGGAGGGTGGAAATAAACGGATGCAGGCTTCTCAACTGGTCATAACAGGTGACGCAATAGTCATAAATGACGTCACAAGGCCACTGTGACCAATAATTTCAAATGGGACCCTATGGCACGTGACAGCTCGTTTGAAAGGTATTGAAAATACCTATTCAGTCATACCAATTTTGTTTGGGTTTCGGCTGATTTTGATTGATAAATTGAAGAAATACGAAAATTATAGTTTCGCATTTAATTAAAAAAGATTTTAAAGTACGCCTCTGGTTAATTGTCAAAAAGGTTGACGTGTTTGAATTCTCTACTTGTCAAAAGTGTTTATACCTTGAAAATTTACCTAAGCTATTGTTTAACGAGACGTTTAAGTGTTTACATAGGCAAAATGGTACGTACTGTAGCCGACAAAGTAGCAGCTATCTTAATAATTGGTGAATGTAGAAACATGCAGCGGAACGACTGTTTAATGAGAGGTACCCCGATCGCCCTATATCGAGGGTTTATTTGAGGGAGCTTCTTCGGAAGTTTGAAGCATCAGGTAGTGTTCAAGATGCCCAACGATCTGGTCGACCAACAATTAGTGATGACAAAAAAATTGACATAATTGGAGAAATGGTAGTAAACCCTACTTCTTCCACAGCCCAAGTTGCGTCTATCTGTGAAGTCAGTCAAAGGACAGTACATAGGGTGTTGGCTAAAAACAAATTTCATCCATACAAATTAAAAATGGTGCACCAACTTTCAGATGATGACCCCGACCGAAGACTAGAATTTTGTGAAACAACCAGGCTACATACAGACAATTTGTTTTAGTGACGAAAGTAGTTTCTTTCTCAATGGAAATGTTAACACTCAAAATGTGAGGTATCGGAGTGACCCAAATCCTCACATCTTTCGTGAAAAACATACTCAATTTCCAGAAAAAGTAAATGTTTGGGCAGGTATTTTGGGAAACCACATAGTTGGGCCTCTTTTTCTCAATGCTAACTTAACCGGTGAATTGTATCTGGAGATGTTACAAAATGATATTGAGGCGTTAATTCTCGAAATTCTAGAAGATAATCCAGATGAATTCGACAACTTGGAAATAACGTTTCAACAAGATGGTGCTCCTGCACACTATTACGGTGCAGTGAGACGTTACCTAGATGAAGAATATCGTGGTAGATGGATTGGACGACGAGGTTCGATCGAATGGCCAGCTCGGTCACCGGACCTTACACCATTAGATTTTTTTCTATGGGGGTACTTGACTAAGGTTTACGCTACAGCACCTGACAGTATTGCCATTCTGAAACAACGAATTGTTGAAGAATGTAGGGCAATTTCCGCTGACACACTGGAACGAGTACGACAAGAGTTTAGCAATAGGATGCCAGGAAGTAGATGGAGCACATTTTGAACACTTATTATAAGAACTGGTTCTTAAGGTGGGCGTTCAATGTAGTGTGTTTTTATTTCAAGTTGCATTTGAAAATGGTTTCACTTTGAGAACTGAAATTTTGTGGGTGAACTCAGAAAGGATTGGAGTTCTTAATGAGATAATTGAGATTAATTGCATTTCAACAGTTCATTTTTTTTCTTTGAAAAATAGAAGAAAATGAGCCAACTCATGCTTCTGTTTTATTTCAAACGAAAGACACATGAAAATAGTTCAACTTCCGATTAAAAGTGAATCTACAGATAATTTCATTCAGAAAAACAACTTGAAATACGGAATTGGCAGAGACTGGCCAAATTCAAATTTTAGCGGGAAAAACTTCCTGCTTTACCCACATTTGCACTAATTTCATAGTTCAGCGAGTTTCGGATAGAGATCGCCATTGTACATTTCATTCATAATTAGAGAGATATTCATAGAACTCATAGAGATTATGTAAGTTCTATGGAGATATTCCGTGAAATGCACGGTGGCGCCTCTATAGGTCGACTTTTCCTACGAGCTTCAAACGGCGACCTTAAACCTTTATTAATTAAGGTCGCCGTTTGAAGCGCGTAGGACAAATCAACCGATAGAGGCGCCACCGTGCATTTTATGGAATATCTCCATAGAACTTACATTATCTCCATGAGTTCTATGAATATCTCTCTAATCATGAATGAAATGTACAATGGCGCTGTCTATCCGAAACTCGCTGAACTATGAAATTAGTGAAAATGTGGGTAAAGCAGGAACTTTTTCCCGCTAAAATTTGAATTTGGCCATTTTCTGCCAATTCCGTATTTCAAGTTGTTTTTCTGAATGAAATTATCTGTACATTCACTTTCAATCGGAAGTTGAACTATTTTCATGGGTCTTTCGTTTGAAATAAAACAGAAGCATGAGTAGGCTTATTTTCTTCTATTTTTGAAAGAAAAAAAATTAACTGTTGAAATGCAATTAATCTCAATTATCTCATTAAGAACTCCAACCCTTTCTGAGTTTACCCACAAAATTTCAGTTCTCAAAGTGAAACCATTTTCAAATGCAACTTGAAATAAAAACACACTACATTGAACGCCCACCTTAAATGCGAAACTATAATTTCCGTATTCCTTCAATTTATCAATCAAAATCAGCCGAAACCCAAACAAAATTGGTATGACTGAATAGGTATTTTCAATACCTTTCAAACGAGCTGTCACTTGCCATAGGGCCCCATTTAAAATTATTGGTCACAGTGGCCTTGTGACGTCATTTATGACTATTGCGTCAACTGTTATGACCAGTTGAGAAGCCTGCATCCGTTTTTTTCCACCCTCCAAATTTCATTATTATGAGTATACCCGTTCAAAAGATACGAGGGGGGGAGGGGACTTTTGACTAGCACTATATATAGTATTTTTTAGAGCTGGCATGATATCCAATCTAGAGCAAAAACTTAGAAGGCGAATTTTAATAGCCATGCATCAAAAACTGGAGGTGGACCAGCAATTTCAGATCTGTCGGCATCAGACGAAAAAATTATTGAAATTATTGGTGATACTTCCATAAGCGGCGTAGTGGGTGTGGTAGAACCACAGGCCGATGAAATTGAGTTGGATGTCGAAACATCAGAAATAAATGGAAAAAACCACCTTAATGTGGAAAATTATCCAGAGGGTGTTGAAAAACATATTTCGAAACAAAAGAGATCAAAAACCCGAAATTTTGCTGCGCAGCGCTTTTCAGAATAGGTACTTATTCCTCTTCACTTCATCTGCAAAAAAATGGATCAGACAGATCTTTTTTTTCCTCTGAATGGAATGTTCAATTTTTTTGTATTCCCAACCGACTCGGAAATTTTACATTGGATAAGCGGTGAAGAAGAATTAAACAAATTTCTCTTCTTCAAATGGCAAAAACCCCTTCACCGATTGACCAAGACAATAACGTGTGGTTGGAGCGTTATGAAGAATTGCAATTCTACGAATTTTTCAAATTTAAGAAATCAACATTTCATAATTTGCACAGAATTCTCATTGAAAAAGACACAATAGGCCTGATGTCAAAATGTTTTAGGGTTTGTAGATATCCCATCGATACCAAAAAGAGTTTGCTAATATTTCTGAGGTACATGACTTCAAAAGAATGACAATGACAACCTCTAAAATTATACTTTGAAAGAGAATAGCAAGGTACACACGAAAGGGACATCTGTAATGGCGCGTTTACATTAGTCAAGTGAGTTGATCAAGTCAGTTGAATTCAAGTGACTTGCATTCAATTCCCTGTTTACATTACAAATTCTAATTGAATACATGCCAGTTGATTTAAAATGGCGAAACGAGTGGAAAAGAAAGCTATATTGCTAATAGTTTTGAATATAACCCAGGAATTAGCAGAAAAGATGAAGAGAAAAAAGCAAAGGAAGAAGAGAATATGGATTATAGTGGATTACTCGAAGAGGAATGAAAGCCGAAAGGTGCCTCAAATAATCTTCTACGTGAACTTAAATTGGAAGAATCGAGGGATTAAAAAAACTTTTTACGGCTCAAAGACCAGCAATTCGAATATTTATTGGAAAAAGTTACACCCAAAACGAGTAAAATGCGTACGTCTATGCGTGAAGATCTTTCGCCCCGGATGAAGCTGAAAATAGTTTTGCGGTATCTCGCATCAGGCGATTCATTTAAAAGTTTAGAATATCTTTACAGAGTACCCAAGTCCACAATTTCATCGTTTTTGATCCACTTGAATCCACAAAGTTGACCGTGCTTCAACTGAGAAGCCGTTCAATTCAGCCGATCGAGTGAAACGAATTGGGGGGTTTACACATTCAATTCGCTTTCAAGTCACTTGAATTCAACTGACTTGATCAACTCACTTGACTAATGTAAACGCGGTGTAAGATTTTATCTGGCGCCGATCAGGTCTCTCTATTTATCTGCAGTTAATGCGTGATGACAGTCACGATCGTTGAACGATAAGCCCGCTACACACTCATGGCGCGAATCTTGCCAAGAATTCTTGCCGTGAACCTGGCCAAGAATTCGCGTCCAAATAAGTCATCCACACTCACACAAATATTCGCACTTTGGTTCACGGCATCTTCGCTGTCTGCGAAGACTTTCCGCCCTATAAAAAAGGTTCATTCTGATAATAATCAAGAAATTCTCATTTCACTTATCTCCTCTAAATCTAATCTAATTCCACTTTATTGCTACAAGAAAACCATTCATTTCAAAAGCGAATAAAGTCAGTGAACAAGCATTAAATCATTACTGCGCTGGTACCGCGAACGCCTGTGATAGTGGTTGGAACATTTGTGCTTAGGCGCGAAGCCTTTGTCGCGGGACAGGAGACCGCAACGAAACGGAGAACGCCGCGAAGCGCGAACGTGACACAAGAAAGTTATCCACACTCGCGTTCGCGGTATTGGCCGACGTTCTTGCCATGAGTGTGGATGGAACATTTGTGCTTAGGCGCGAAGCCTTTGTCGCGGGACAGGAGGAACATTTACAATGCCTCCTATGTGACAACGATTGCTCGTCGCTACCAGCAGAGTTGCCAGGTCTGGGGATTTATCCCCAATCTGGAGATTTTCGAAGCGTCTGTGGAAAAAGTTGAGGATTTCAATAATCTGGAGATTTTTTGGAGACTATGGCTAAAAATAAATTCTATTCTATTTTTGAAACGGTAGATAGCACACATGACCAAATAGATATGTCTTGTTATGATTTGACAAACCACCAAGGGCGTCCCCAGGCTTTGAGCTGGGGGGGGGGGGAAATCAGAATAGAAATAATGAACTGATTTTCGTATATTATGCTATTATTTCATGAGTTTTAAGGGATTTTTGTGCTCTAGGGTGGGGGGGAGGACCGAGCGAACCGAAGGTCCGATATAGATGCATAGAAACCCTGGTGTAACGACTCCTAACTAAAAATTGTAGATAAAATCGGCACTTTCGATTGTAGATCGTGTCCTAGTTTCGGAATTACCCGCAATATTTCGGGCTCGTGGCGCTATTGCGCCAATGGAAAATAGCACAACCCCTTTCGGGAGAAATAAAAAGTAAGACCACATCACAGATTTTCGATCGACAAGAAAGTCTTGCACAAAATCTAATCAGTGCCAACACCAGGTATTCTATGCATCTATGGTCCGTGTGATTTTTTGAATTCTGGAGATTTTTATAGTAAAATGGAGACTTTTAGATAAGGTTATCGAAACTTTTTATTTTTCTACCTGGCAACACTGGCTACCAGTTAGGAATTGCAGTGCAGCAATGTACACTGCAATCCCTCATCGGGCAGGACGAAAATGGTTTTGAAATGCCCGTGCGAGGGCGAAACGAAACGTATCGCTGTGCGCGGGGTTAGCGAATAAACAGTCTGATTTCATCACGTTAGGAGTAAGATCTACCACATTGTAGCTGCAATGTCAGACGATTTTGGTGAAGTGTTTGTTGGAAACGCTGCAAAAAAGTTTTGATGAGCGTGTTACCCTCATTGAAAGCGATAATATAAAAAGTCATATTGAGAACCCGAATTGAACATGCTTCCGAAGAAAACTGCAAAAAATGGATCGAGAACTTTTCAGCGGCTACTTCTACGAATTGGATTGTTAAATATACATATCCAAAAATTGCCAAATTGGAATTTCGAAAAGACTGGGTTTGCCAACATCATCAAAAGAATAAACAAAGGAGTATAGAAACTAACAGATACAGAAATAAGTCATGCACTGCAAAAATTATTATCAAAATAAAGAAAGGAAACAAAGATACAAGATACAAAGACCGACATTTGAAAAGTGGCATGCATGCATTAATCGAGGTTAGTACAGGGTGTACCATTTTGGATGTATTTTTGGGATACCTCCGTTACTACTTGAATTCGCGTTACTGTGTGTTTTTTTTGTAGGACTTAATTCGTAAAATCGATAAAATATCTGATATCGGTACATATTAATGTTTCTTTTCGGATCAATTAAGTACATACCCACAGAGTTGTCGTTGCAGAAGCGTATAGCTTTTTGCGAATTAGTAAGGAAACATGAGAAAAATTTATAAAATATTATTTTGATAAAAATTCCTGAAAAGTTTTTATTGAAATTATAATCATGGACGAAAACCAAACTGATTTTATAAAATATTTCGACGAAGGACTTTCACCCAGTGAAGCAAAAGAGTTTCATAAGTCTACCTTGATGACTATCACTTATTAATTTATGTTTGCTCATAAATATATTATGAGTAAAAATTTTGGTTTTGTTACAAATTAAAATCAGTTAGTTAATTTGTGTTTGGTTAACCCCCTTTTGAAAATGACTCTTTTTGCACTGTCCGAAAATGTACCTATCCAGCTGGCACGCAAGTGATCGCCTTGGCCTATGAGGGATTGGAGTGCACATTGCTGCACTACAATTCCTAACTGGTAGCGACGAGCAATCGTTGTCACATAGGAGGCATTGTAAATGTGCGGACAGGAGACCGCAACGAAACGGAGAACGCCGCGAAGCGCGAACGTGACACAAGAAAGTTATCCACACTCGCGTTCGCAGTATTGGCCGACGTTCTTGCCATGAGTGTGGAGCGGGCTATATATGGACTTTGACAGTTCTCTCCCTGTTTTCCTTTCGTGATATCGTCCAGTTAGTGGGTGACCACGTGTTTTTGGGTATTTATATGGGTTTATGAAGTGTATACAATAAGGAAAGAAATAGAGTCGACAAAGAAATCCTAACTGAGGTGATCGAAATGTAAAAAGGCCATGATAATGGAAAATAAAGGATAAATCGTATTTAAACAAAAATCTCAAGACACAAGCATACAACGAGATATTAAACTGTTTAAAAGGCAATAATTCTGATATAACCATGAAAGAAATGAAAGGAAAATTGCAGAAATGAAAGAAAGCAATAGAAGTGGGACAGGTACGGATGAAATATAGACACCTACTCTGTGGTAAGTTGAACAGAAGTTTTGGTATCTTGATTTTGTTGAGTTGTATTTCAAAAAGGAAGGATTTAGCGTCATTACAATCTTCTTGTAGGTATTATTACTTGCTTATATTCACCAAGGACCAGGATACTCCTGTCGAGTCAATAGACAATGTGAATTCCCAAGTGTCAGAATCGTTGGAAAGTGTGGAAGAAAAAAATACTGAACATAATAATAACATAATATCCGAGAATATTCCACCAAACAATCCTCGGGATCACTCGTTCGACGAACCGACGCACGCGAACGAATAAAATCGAACGTATAGTTTGAATGCTGTCAGTTCTCGAGAGGAGCGGCTAAATACTGCACTCGTACCGCGATGTTGCCATAACTCACCAAAACTTAAGAGCGGTAAATTTGAAATATTTCGATTGAGACAATCCAACCCGCTGTCAGACGTCAAACGAAAATTCTGGAGGACGAACACAAAAGCATTAAATGAATATATATTATGATTGAAATATATGTGAGCGCCACAATATATTTCGTGATTCAAATATAACTTTAGCGCCAAACCTAGATTGTTGTTTTTCATTAAGAGATAGATAAAGTCAGGATAAAGTGAAAAATGTCTTTTCCGTGTGATAATTGTGTAATTCCGTTCGTTTCAAAGAGCAGCCTAAACAGACATTTGAAAAATGTGCATAAAAGAACAAATGAATTTCATGCCAAAGAGGTATTTCCAAATAAATGTTTGGAACCAGAATGTGATATCTCTTACCGTTTGATGTCGGAATTCTTAGGGAACATTTACAGAATGTTCATCACAAAGAAATGGAAAAGGAAGAATTGTATTTCTCAAGCGAAGACGGTATGTGTACAATCCCTGCATTTGCTTCTTTAATTTTTTTTTCTAACTTTCAGAGTTTCATATTTGGTTCAATAATATTGTAGAAAAGAATAACATAGACTATAATCGTCAAGTGAATAAAAAAACTAGAACAACATATTATAGCTGCAATCGCTCTGGTAAGTTTTACTATTCATAAAATATGGGCATGATAGATATTTTGAAAGTCTCCATTTTAGGATCTTATATACCGCCGGCAACTGAACGTAAAAGAGCGATGAAAAGCCAAGGCTCTTGCAAAATTGGTAGTAAATGTACAAGCCAAGTGATTTTCAAAAAATTAGCTGATAATTGTTTCTATTTGATTCATCACAAATCACACTATGGGCATGATATAGAAGTTCAGCACATTCGAATTGGTAAAAAAAATCGAAATAATGTTGCTGTCAAATTAGCGAATGGGGTTTCAGTGAATAGGTGAAGTAAAGTTCAATTTTGGAACTATAGGTATAATGTATAGTAATTTTTCAGAATACTGGATTCATATAGGAGTAGTTTCTCTGGTGATAAAGTCTCCAGAATTAATCTCATAACTAGAAAAGACATTAATAATATTAAATCATCATTTCAAATAAATATTCAAGAAGGAGTACGTCATGAAAATGATTGTATTAGTGTTGATTTATTTATAAGACAATGCAATGAAGTAGGAGATGAAGTTCTTTTGTATAAAAAACAAGGTCAAGAATTTCCAAATTTGGAAAATCGAGACTTTTGTTTAATATTTATGAACAAAGCTCAGGAAGAGATGTTGAAATTGTTTGGACATAATATCATTGCGATCGACAGCACGCATGGCTTAAATCTTTATGATTTTCAATTAACCACAATAATGGTGGTGGATGAATTTGGTGAAGGTTTCCCTGCTGCCTGTATGTTTTCCAATAGAAAGGATACACTTATTCATGAAATATTTTTTGAATGCGTCAAAATGAGAAGTGGTGTCATAAGTCCTTAAGTTTTCATGACAGATATAACACCTATTTATTTCAATGATTGGCTCAGTATTATGGGAAGCGGTGTTGAAAATCGTCTATATTGCTCTTGGCATATTGATAGAGCTTGGAGAAGCTATCTTAATAAAATATCAAATATTGATAAGAGAAAACAAGCTTATCAAACTCTGAAGGTGTTACAAACTACTTTAGAAGAGGATGACTTCGAAAACAAACAAGCTTCCACTTTAAAATTCTTTTTCTCTGATGCTGATCTGAAAAACTTCGGGACTTATTTCCAAGATAATTATTCTACAAACTATAGGATGTGGGCATATTGTTATAGAAAGAATTGTGGCATCAACACAAATATGGTGATGGTTCTTGCATTTTCTTAATGTAGTAATGTTTATGTATTTCAAACTTGCATGGCTTTTACTGATATTTTTGTTTTCACTGCCTTGCCATGATATTTTAGTTTTTTAAGTGATTACCGTGATTACTTATTAATTCACCCTTTTTGCTTTTCGTTATGTTGCTCTGTTCTTTTTCAGATTCTTGAAAGCATGCATAAAACTGTCAAGTATTTTTATTTAGATGGAAAGAGCATTATCACCACAGAATACTTAACTACACAGAAGCGTCACTTAGCGTCGGCACTTTGATCTTCAAGGGGCAAATTTTCGTGACCTTCATTCTCTGCTAGGTAGTACATATGTCACTTTTGAGCGGTCCAGTCACATAATTCTATACTATATTAATAATTCTATGGGTCCAGCGGGAAGTTTAAATTTCACGTTGACATATGTACTACCTAGCATGGCACAAGCGTCATCAAATAAAGTTTTGGCGGGAAGGCGGAATGACGCTTCTGTGTAGTTAAGTATTCTGTGCATGTTCATTTCGAACAGATAATAAACTTGGCATCGTGTCAAAATTCATTGAACAATCAGGTCGATTCTGTTTGGAAATAGTAATATGGTTATAGAAAAGATATTGCCATCACAGCAAAGTTTGGTTATATTTTATAATTATAACAATGTTGTAGATTTAGCAATGTTATAACAAGATGCGAACAGAATCGACCTGAATGTGTGTTATGATCATTGATCGATTATTTATAATGAAATTATGATATTAATCGTTCTATGCTTTTCATAATTCTGTAATGTGTCATGAGACTACCTCGGTGGTCCAGTTGGCTGAAGAGCCGGCTGGGGTGCTGAAGGTACCGGGTTCGAATCCCGGGTAAGTCATGGAAGTTGTGCATGTCCGGTGGTGGTGACTGTGAGAAAAATTGAGAGTGATAAGCTGGGTACATAACTGAATAGTTGAGCCCATTAAAGAGGAAAAAAAAATTATGTGTCATGATTGAATGAGAATTTTGACAATACGTCGAATTAAATTCATTTCGTTTCGGATCAATCGAAAATATAATTCTTGTGTGAAAAGCAGTATCAAATAATGAAAAAGAGAAATAAGCCAATGTCATTGGAACAAAAAAATATTCTCATTGAGTTTATTCGCTGTAATCCTCAACTAAAGGAAAATTTTCTTCAACTTTTACCCAGCAGGACTCGATAGCGTTATGGATATCAAGCGCGGATCCAGGGGGGGTGTCATGGGGGTCATGACCCCCCCCTGGACTGGACAAACCCTGAAATCTTGTGTTTGATAAAAAAAATGTTTCGATTGAAAAAATAGAATGGAATGTAATCCACCTGACCATGACCCCCCCCTTTTTCGAGAGCTGGATCCGCCACTGATGGATATAGTTTAACCCTTTCGGGACTGGTGGTCTCACATTGGAACCACCTTACAAATATTTTTGCTGCAAGAGCCTAGTAAGCGATGCCTGGAACCACATACGCTAGAAACATAGCCTTTCTATACCCCCACCTTATCGAGATTGCGCGCTTGAATCATATTCGTTTCAGTACGTGTTCGATCGTGTTTACAGGCAAATTTTGTGGTGCATAAAAACGGTTACGCATTTTGTGATTTTCTTTTGTTGGAAAGGCTGAAAAACAGTATGGCAGGTAAGTTTGTAATGGTTTATTACTTCTGAATGAACCACTTAGTACATTCATGTGACGGTTCGACAAAATTCATTATCGGTTCATCTTTTTTTTGTGAAATTTGTAAGTGGTCCCGTTTGGTACCACTAGGTCGTGTCCCAGTTTTCAGTCGGACATATTTTTGTTTTAGGGCGAAGATTTCTGAACTTCAATCAGTTATCTTCTGATGACGCTTACACTCTTTTGGACGAGATTCCCTCGGATAGTGGTTCGTTCACATCCGGAGCGCCTTCCGAAGATGAACTGGACATTGTAGATTTTGATGGAGGGGTGGAGAGTGCTCAATCGGTTCATAGTGCGCTAAAACCAAAAAACAGTGCCTCTGATTCTGATTCTGAGAGTGATAATATACCTTTATCACAATACAAGGCAGTGAAGGTACTGGAGAGCACGATGTGGTCAACAAAATCATATTTTTCTGAACCTGAAGATTTTGGTGAGCAATGGGGTCCCAACATACCTGAATGTGCTGAAATGCCGATAGATGTATTTTTATGCCTTTTTCCAATGGAGCTGATAAATAAAATTGTGTTTGAGACCAACCTATATGCTGCTCAACAATATGGAGATCGTTATATTTCCACTACAGTAGAAGAAGTGAAATGTTTTCTAGGAGTCAACCTAATGATGGGGCTAACTAGAAAACCCAGTTATAAAGATTACTGGTCGTCAATGTTCGAATTGAGAGACCCGTACATTTCATCGTCTATATCTCGAGACCGGTTCAGTTGGCTACTCTCAAACTTGCACCTGAACAACAATGTGTTACAGCCAAAGAAAGGAGAAGAAGGCTACGACAAGCTCTATAAAATCCGACCCTTGTTGAATGCTTTATCTACAACTTTCATGAATTGCTACAAACCGGGAAAAAACCAAGCTATCGACGAGTCAATGGTAAAATTCAAAGGCAGGATTGGATTTCGACAATACATGCCTCAAAAGCCCATAAAAAGGGGATACAAAATTTGGGTAAGAGCCGATGAGACAGGTTACGTGTCGCAGTTTCAGATATACACAGGAAAAGTGAACGACTTACCTGAAACCAATCTTGGATCTCGCGTGGTGAAAGATCTTACCCGTCCTTTGGTAGGAAAGTATCACAGAGTATATTTCGACAATTTTTTTAATGGAGTTCAGCTCCAAAAAGACTTGTTAAAAGATAAGATTTATGCATGTGGTACAGCTAGAAAAGGTCGTAAAAATGAACCGAAGAATCTGAAATCAGAAAAAAACATGAAACGCGGTGACATAGATTGGCGAATGAGTCCCGAGGGCATACTGTATTTTCAGTGGAAGGATACGAAATTGGTACGATTCATAAGTAATTTTCACAACCCGGAAAAAGTAGAAATTGTACCAAGAAAGCAAAAGAATGGATCTTCGACAGATGTTGCTTGCATAGAAGCAGTAAAAGACTACAACAAGCACATGAATTTTGTAGATAAATCGGACCAACATGTTGCTTCCTACAGAGTAGATAGAAAAGCTAAAAAATGGTGGCACCGACTTTTTTGGCATTTCTTAGACCTCACAGTGGTGAACGCCTATCTAATTTTCAAAAATCGTTCAAAAGATTCGAAGAATTTAACGCTAAAGGAGTTTCGACTAGCTATAGTTAACGGATTAATTGGTGCCGATCCAAATATAACCCGAAGAGGAAGAACGAGCATGGAGAGGCCAACAAATAGATATAAAGTTCAGGTTCCTGTAGAAAAACGATACGACAAAGTGGCGCATATGCCAATACATGGTAGCAAAGTGCGTTGTTGTTATTGCAGTACACGTGTCAAGCCACATCGTACTAGATGGCATTGTTCAACTTGCAACATAGGTCTTTGTTTGACCGAAAAAACCAACTGTTTTTATAATTTTCATAAAAAATAAAATTTTATATTTTTTGTTCAATAGGTTTCTGGTGGTTCCATAAGAGGACCACCTTTTATTTTGACAGTACCTGCCAATAAATTTTTTTTTTTTGAATTTTTTCACTTTTTTGAATCCCTTAGATCTCAAATCATCAATATCAATCAAAAGGAATAAAAAAAATTAATCCGTCCGCAAAGGGTTAAATTCGACCCCGGGTGCGACAAAAGAGTGGGAGGATTGGAGAAAGGTACATTTACAAAATAGTTCTTTGCTGCATATATCTTCATATAATTTTAATGTATTTTTTAGAGTTGGCATGATATCCAATCTAGAGCAAAAACTAAGAAGGCACATTTTAATAGCCATGCATCAAAAACTGGAGGTGGACCAGCAATTTCAGATATGTCGGCATCAGACGAAAAAATTATTGAAATTATTGGTGATACTTCCATAAGCGGCCTAGTGGGTGTGGTAGAACCACAGGCCGATGAAATTGAGTTGGATGTCGAAACATCAGAAATAAATGGAAACAACCACCTTAATGTCGAAAATTATCCAGAGGGTGTTGAAAAACATATTTCGAAACAAAAGAGTTCAAAAACTTTTCAGAATAGCTAGGCACACACGAAAGGGAAATCTGTGAGATCTGATCCGCAGTCCAGATTTGTTACAGATCTGGACTGCGGATGGATTCGCTCCCGCCGATCTGGTCTGCCGGGATCATTGAGATATATGATCCGCGACAGTCCAGATCGGCGGTAGCGATCCCATCCGCAGTCCAGATCTGTAACAAATCTGGACTGCGGATCAGATCTCACAGATTTCCCTTTCGTGTGTGCCTTGCTAATAGGTACTTATTCCTATTCACTTCATCTGCAAAAAAATGGATCAGACAGATCTTTTTTTTCCTCTGAATGGAATGTTCAATTTTTTTGTATTCCCAACCGACTCGGAAATTTTACATTGGATAAGCGGTGATGAAGAATTAAACAAATTTCTCTTCTTCAAATGGCAAAAATCCCTTCACCGATTGACCAAGACAATAACGTGTGGTTGGAGCGTTATGTAGAACTGCAATTCTACGAATTTTTCAAATTTAAGAAATCAGCATTTCATAATTTGCACAGAATTCTCATTCAGAAAGACACAAGAGGCCTGATATAAAAAAGTTTTAGGGATTGTAGATATCCCATCGATACCAAAAAGAGTTTGCTAATATTTCTGAGGTACATGACTTCAAAAGAAATATTGCAGAGCGATTTGGTGTAGTACCATCAACTGTGTTGAAAATTATAAATGGATTTTTATATTTAATATTACAATTGAAACATATTTATATAACATGGCCTGCTACAGAAGAGTTGGCAGCTGTAAAAATAGGATTTAAATCTTATCCAAGTAACTTATAGGAATGAATAGCTTTTGAAAAGTGCTCTTATGAATGAAGTTTCAACGAATATGGAACTTCTTTAGAAGAGTTATTATATTAACGCTTTGATCACTTGTTAGTGTAATATTGTTATTAGTTCTAAGATAAAATAGTTCTTTCTATTGATGAATTATTAATATTCTATGTTTTGAGGTTAAGATAACAGTGGTTGTAAGGTTAACTCTGTTTTTTGCTGTTCCTTGCGTGTTGCAAGATATTAAAATGAGGTTATATAATTCAATCCATTAAAAGTATAAAAAGCACACCTCGTATTCTTCCCCAAGTTGTTACAGTGGCGACTAGAGAAAAATTGTGGTTGTATTGGCCTTATATTTCTAAGAACAATGGCAACTAAACAAGCGAATCAAGGCGATTCTACAAAACCCAAATATTTTAAGGGGTACTATAGGTGTTTCAAATGAATATCGTACGGTTGACGTACATTGTTCAGGCCTCATTCGAGATTAGTCTTTATTCAGAGAAGCACCCGTTTTGCCGTTCTTCCTGCGAAAATGTCCGAATCTTTATCATATCGACGAGTGAGGTAATGAGCGAGAGATGATAGTCATGACGTGAATGAGACCATCACGAATGTGGGAAAATGTATTTCGAAGTGGACACAGCCTCAACCTTTGGAGGGGCATGATATTTTCGGCCAAAACGTGGCTCATAAGCTACGAAATATGACGAATGAACAACGTATTTATGTAGAAAAGTTAATCAATGAAGCCATTTTTGAGGGAGAATTAGAAAACTTAAATAGACACTGTTCCATTTTAATACCACCTCCGTCTCAAATTTCTCCAAATGTATCGCGAATGAACAATGAACCACCAGTACTGAATGACGCCCAAAATATGTTCAACTATGCATCAGACGCCGAGAAACAGCAGCCCATCATTCATGAGTCCAATCATATCTATGTGTGAATAAACGTTTCTCTTCAAGAGCCATTGTTTCTTCCATTTAGAACGTTTCCTTTTTGAATATTCATTCCCCTTTTTTTCATCAGCAAACACTGAAAAAATTGAAGCTGAAGAAATAGTTCTTCGTTCGGACGCATTGTTATCGTGTCGACGACTTTGTCAAGAATGAGGCTTGCACGTACTTAACTGTGCCGTGTGGTAGCAACTGTTGTGTTCAATATTTACGTACGAGATGCCTGCGCAAGCCAAACTGTCGTGAAGCTTGAGCGTGTGGTAGGCCCATTATGTGATCCAGAACTACCAAAGACAAAGACGTACAAGGGCCTATGTGAAATTTTAAAGGCGCAATTTTCGCAGAAAACATCTGTTTTCAAGGAGAGAATAGAATTCTACAAACAGCAGCAGATGGAGAACGAAGGTATTAAAGAATTTTTCGTTTGCATCAAAAACAAGGCGATTCAATGCAAGTTTGGAAATATTTTGACGAGGTATTGAAAGACAGATTTGTATCCGGCTTGAGGAGGAATGCTATTTTGGATAGAGTTTGCGGAGAAGAACATAATAGTATGTTTGATGAGATTCTGCAAGTAGCCCTAAGGAAGGAAGCAGCAATGGCCTTCTCATGTACTCAAAATGTAAATAAGGTTAGTTTTTCACAAAAATCTGGAAAAAATTACGAAGGCAAGAGAAACAACTTTAATCGCAAAGGGGAAAGTAAAGGAGCCAAACCGAAGTCTCAGGACGAAGGAAAGAAGTGTCGAAGTTGTGGGGAAGGTAACCATAATTTCAGTAAATGTAAATTCAACAATTATAAGTGTAAATTTTAAAAAGATAGGGCATCTGGCTATGGTTTGTTATTCAGATTATAATTTCATTAAATTCCAAGGAGGAGAGTAGCTCGTCTGAAATTGTTGAAATGTTTTTCATAAAAAAACAAATAACTGTAAAGCCATTCAAAGAAGAGGTATTTATAAATGGGAAACCTTTGTTGATGGAGCTCGATTCAGAAGCAGGTATTTCTGTTATTCCGGGGAAGGTATTTGAAAATTATTCAAAGATTGTCAGTTATTTCGTACAAAAATCAAGTTAAAAACGTATGAAGGCAATGTTATCATACCAGAGGGCGAAATTAATATGGATATTAAAACCCTTTCCAGCCCAGTGATGCCATTTGGCATCATTAGCATTAAGTGCTGCTAATAATCACTAGATGTCACTAAACACATTCTTGTTGCTTATTCGTATTCCTAGAGAGGGTACTGGTTGTATAGATATCAATCATTTCAAGTGAAGAGTTCTATATTTATGTTGATGCACTTTTGCCGGTTTGTATTTCCTAATTCTAATCTGAAGAGTAAATCGTGAATTTTCAAATAATATTACTTTAAAATTGTGCTATATAGACTTCGGAAAATCACGGTGAAATATCATGCTTGAGTTTATACATTAATCATTTTTATTTATCAAAATTGAAAGCCCAATATACCCAACCAACCCCACAAAGTCATGATTCCATTTGGAATCATTGGGCTGCATATTATACAGAAATGGTCTTTTATATTGAATTGATAATCGAATACAATATTTATAGAAATATTGTTATAAACAGGGAGTATTTGAAGGTGAGGCTTTTCAGAATAAGTCATTTTACCGAAAATTTCTTTTATGAATTATGCCTCTGTTTCGAGAAAATGAAGCTAGAATATTCTCTAGTTTCTAGGTGAATCTGAAAATTCCTCAGTCCGAACCTGCGCCCTCGCCTGCTCCTCCGTAGATATCAACATCTCTTGTTTTTTGTCTTCTCATCATACATGACTCAGAATATCGATTGTGATCAGTATGTATCTTCGATCGTGTTACGTGCTACTTATCACTTATCTAGAAGAGCAAGGTATTTTCGCAACAAGAACAGTGAGATTCAACAGAGTCAGAAATTGTACTTTGAAATCTGACTCGGATCTGAAAAAACTCGCAGAGGATCGTATGATCATCGTGTGGAAAATTCAAGCAATATAATTGTTGTGAAGTGGTATAACAATAAAGCTGTTCATCTGATGTCTTCGTATATGAAGGCATATAACCTATAAGTTGTTGGAGTCTGGCTGATAAAAAATATATTGATATAATCCGCCCAGATGTTGTCCAAGTCTACAACACTCACATGGGTGGTGTGGACATGCATGATATGTAAGTGGCATTCTACCGAATCAATTTTACTGTCAAGCGTTTCTACCTCCGAATTTTCTTCAATTTAGTAGATAGATATGTGCACAGTAAATAATGCTTGGCTGCTGTACAAACAGCACATGATCCAGAGACAAGAAAAAAATCTGTCACTAGTAGTCTTCCGATTGCAGATAGTTGATGGACTTCTCAAGGCTGAAAAAGAACTTCCAGTTTGTAGGTGGGGGAGACCTTCGTCAAGTTCACCTTTGCCTTTCTTCACCTGTATGGACGGAATCAGCAAAAAAAATGCAGTGTCGCAAAGCCCACTGTCAGATATGACAAATTTGCACATTGGCCTAGACACTAAGAGGCCAATGCACAAAAGCAGCGTTGCAAATTTTGTATTGCAGCATATTCAAGGGTGCAATGTATCAAAGGCAATGTTGCTTCATGCTTAACACGTGACAAAAATTATTTCTTATCTTTTCATTCAATGTGAACTTATATATAGTTATGTATCCAGAATCCCAGGAAACCGCCGATACATGGAAAGTGCCAAGACTGCAAGTCAGCATTCCTCTCCAAGTGTCAGTGCAATGAGTGCAACGATCTTGCGACGCGATCGTGAAACAGACACTTATCTTAGGATTAGTTCCATTCTAGCTTTTAACAAATTCACTTGTTACAATTAGCTTTATTTTGGTAACTCCGTATTCGAAAGCTGTAGAATTATAAAGTCCTTTATTGTCCAAATCATTGTGATTTATAGTTCAAAGAAAATAAAATCTTTTCAAAAACAGTCTTTTCGAAACGAATTTCATAATTATATAATATGGTCAAATAAATGTTTATTCTGTTGAAATAAAGCACAATTGAAATTTTTTCGATGCTTGTGTAACTCCCAATGATGTCATATGGTATCATGAGTCCTGCAAGGATCAGAACAATTTTAACATAAATTTTTCACATATTCATGTTTATGGAGGGTTTCTGAACTTTTTTTGGGGGGTATTTATATTTTTTTTGAAAATTAATAATTTCGGCTAGAGAGGGTTAAGTATAAAAATTGCTTTCGAAAGAATTGCGAACTTAAAGTTGTTAAGAATGGAATGGTTCCATTGTTAGGTGGATATTTAATTTATTTAACATATATATTTAACTGTTCAATATAAGTTTAACGGATTCGATTGATTTAAATGGGATACCCTATATATGTTTACAGATTTTGAAAGAGCTTGTTATTTTGAATCCAAACATCCTGAGTTCAGTGTAAAAAAAGGAAAGTGGGGAGATGCTCTATCTTGTGTAACGTAATTATTCTGCACCCTAAATTGAATTATTGTTGTGGGATAGTTTATACCTTTTGCGGCGTTGCCGGTTGATTCTGGTTCATGGCTTGTGGTGGAGATGACTGTGGTATTGTGTGCGGTCATAGAACTAGGAATGGATTGTTTGACAATTGGCTGCTCTGTGAAAAGGAGGTAACCTCTTTTTGGAGAATTTTCGAAAAATTATGGAAGATTTAAGCTGAATTGAATGAAGATTATTTTTCTGGAAGTTTAGCTTGAATCATCCTCGTTGTAGGCGATTATAATTTCAATTTGGCTAATTCCCTGGATAATATAGAGAATATTGGCTTTAATCCAAGGGTACGTTTGTTGAAACGGATTATTATATTCTTCCATGAGACCTAGGATCTCTATAGAGGTATGATATGAGCTTATATATGGAACGATTGTCTAACAGGCTTTTTTTAGGAGTAGTAATACGATTATTGTTGTTGGAAAATTGCTGGAAGTATAGAATTTAGAAAGTAGATCGTTTTCCCCCTCGAACAACATCCTAAGAGGTATGAACTTTCTTTGAATTTTGTGAACAATGCCTTATGGTGTTTTATTAGGGTCCAAGTATCGGGCATCCAAGTATCGGGTATCCAGCCATCCAAGTATTGGCATCCACGTATCTGGCATCCAAGTGACTGACATACGAGTGCTTAGCATCCACGTTCCAAGTACTACTGACAACTCTACTTTAAGCCATTCAGTGGTTGAGGTAACCGGTGCTTTGCACTGGCTTTAGGTTATAATATATTATTGTTGAAAGTGAATAACTGATAGCAGGGGAGACCTCTCAATCACCGCTGGCTCCTTTCACCTATGTCTTACTTTTATCAGACTCATAATTGAGTTTACTGTAGTGGCAGATTGCCCAATTTCCAATTTCACCTTTGTACCAGTTTCATTTGATACTGGGTTGCGATTATTCAATACTGTTCATAATAAGTATAGGTGTAAGTGTAAACATTTGTGAACTAAGGTGGATACTAACTGGCCAGTTATAACAACCACGGTACTTGAATTCCCTTCAAATTTATACCTTAATTTAGTGAGATTTAATCAAGTTCAGCAATTTTGTGGAGTTTCTGTTCCGCTGAATATATCAACCATTGCAAATCTAATTTTACTTTTTCATTAATATTGTTTAATTAGTTTAATTTCAAATAAATAGTTTGACATTGAGTATAATTTGTCTTATTGCTATTCTGGTAGAGGAATACGCAATTTTGTGGATTGTAGGACAGGCAAATACTCTACCTGGCTCCCATTCATAAATTTCAATTTTTTTTCAATAACTCACTCCCATCTTCACTAAGTTTAGCCGCGAGCCTAATTTTGCCAAGTGACCAGGACTCAAGTCAACCCGTCACACTTGTTGAAACCAAACATTTTGTGGTAATTGTCCATTCTGTTAAAGTGCAGGAATAATTTCGTTATTTAGTAGATCCAAATACTTGTCACCATTCAAGTTTCCGTCGATAAAAAATGGGCCTAAAAGCCTATTTTCGACAATTTCCATCCAAACATTCAACTTCTGTGGATGCAGTATGTATGAATTCGAAATAACAAGCTTTTTCAAAATCTGTAAAAATATTGTGACAAGTAAGGAATTCATTCAGTTAAAGACAAGCGACGAGTGAAAATAAATACTAGTGCAAATAAATTGTACAGACTTGTGTTAGAATAAGTTCATTACTTGTTAATTATTAGCGTTATAAGTAGTGTAAATAAATAGTTTATTGATCCCGGACGTTTTACTAACGAAGAAAATGTTTCAATATATAGGGTATCCCATTTCAATTGAAGAAGTTGATGGCATTTCCGGTCAAACCGGAAGTATATTATCAACAAAAAAAAGTTCATCAGATGCATTTTGTTCTATTCTAACTCCCGAGGACTGTTACGTATCTGATGTTGGGTGTTCGAGTGATGATTAAGGTGTAAACCCTTTGCGATTTGGATCGTAAGTGCCAGCCTGCTTTACCGGAGTTACCAGTAATTAGGCCAGATAGAGACGTCTTAGAGATTACTGCAGCTCTGACGACGACCTGCCACTCTCATCTACGAAGAAGAGTATGAAGAAAACCGCCTACAAAAAATTAGAACAAATTATAAATGGGAGAAGGAAAACTTCTAACATAGCAGTTTTCCAATTGACGTATCCTTTGAAGCTCCAGATGCTTTGTATAAAGCTCTGCAATATTTTCAAAAATTCTGGGATGATTCAGTTATTCAATATATTGCCTAACAAACAAATCATTATTCGACATTGCCAACAGGCTCTTCAATCAATACGACCCCAACTGAAATAAAGCAATTCATTGGTATTGAACTTCTGATGGGAATCATACGGATGCCATCATTCGAAGATTATTGGTCATTGAAAACCCGGTATAATCTTATTGCAGACGTGATGTCGGTCAAAAGGTTAAAAAAACTAATACATTTTCAAGACAATACTCTTGAAGCTAACGAGGATCACCCTTTCAAAATAAGACCGTCACTAGAAATGATTAGAGCAAATTGTACTATTATTGTGGCTATTGTAAAGGCTAGGCAATGAAGCTCCTGGAAATTTGGAACATGATTGTCTCAAAACATTCCGTATAAATTTGGCTCTGTCTATGATAAAAGCTGAGGATTTAAGTAGGCTGAGAAAATCAGATTTAGAGAGCCAGGTGCCAACAAAAAATAAGAGTTCATGTCATTGCCAGGCCGACCGATGACATTAGGTATGAGCAAATCGGACATTTCCCCTCAATTACTGAAAAAGGAAGATGCAGATTTTGCAATAATGGACAAACCAGTGGCGGCCGCTCAGAGGAGGCAGAGGAGGCCCGGCCTCCCCTAATTCTACTGCATTATATTATTATATTCAATTTCAAATTCAAGTTCAAGTAAGTAGTAATCATATTTATGTATTTGTGTATTTTTTTTCATTCTATCTAATCTAAAAATGTACATATACATTCTCCGCTACACACAATACAGTGTAGCAGCGCGGAGACCAGCGGAGGCCGAGCTCCACAAGTCGAGTTTCATTAGAACGTAAAATTTCAAACTTCTTCGAATGAATGATGCAGCGGCCAATCAAAATCCAACCTGTAAAGCACGTGCCGGAGGCCAGTCTCCAGGGCTACGTTCATAAACTTACTCAGAGTAAGGACAGTTTACTCCGAAGCGTTCATAAATTTACTCTACCAGTATTGAGTATGCTTTTATAAACGTTCAGAAACCTACCCGAGTAAACTCTGCATACTCCGCTTTTCAATGGAGTATTGTATACTCTGACAGTTAAGACAGTTTTGTTTACTTCAGATCATATTACCACAGAATACCTAACTACAGTAGGGCCTCGGTAATCTGGACTCTCGCTTGTTCGGTGATCGCTGTAATCCGGCCGGGCAATGGGATTCGCGGGGTGGAGGCCCGGCGGCGTGTAGGTGCGGGGGCTATCATGAGCCAATGCGCCGTCGCCCGACAGTCTTTTGTTTATCGCCTTTCGTGTAATACGTAGTGTCAATTAAGTGATCTCGCTAACATCATGGCGCCGCCACGAAAACATTCGACATTAACAATAAAAGACAAATTACGGATTATAGAAATGTTAGATAAGGGTGACAGCTACCCTGTCATTGCTCGGAAGTTTGGTATAGGCAGGTCAACTGTAGGCGACATAAAGAAAAACAAAGACAAACTCTTGAAGTTTGTTAGCCTAACAGAACGTGGTCCCGGTGGCATATTCGTATCGAGCGTATGTTATAGTTCGACGAGATCACCCGAATCCGAACGGCAGACGATCCTTTTGGTGAATACCTCATTATACGGAATACATGGAGCCACTCAAGAAACTGTAATTTCTTAAACAAGCAAAAAGAATGAAATCCATACTTAACCCCTATTTCTTCGAGCGCCTATTGCCTAATACCATTGTTTTTGTAAAGTTTCTATAATAGTCATGAATTTACCGGAAAACTATAATTATTATAATGTTTCGGATAAGGTGATTCGAACTGAATTTCGGAATAAGGATGAAGTGGATGTAAGTAGGAAATCTGAGAATATCTTTTTGAATAAATAACGACTCATTTTTAATAGCTAATTATACGAATCAAAGAGAACTGAGAGAACACTGTTTTTTTGTATCATGATTTTTCACAATTGAATAGAAGAAAATTATTCATGTTTTTTTACAGAAATGGGTGAAAGACTTACAAAAGTGTACGAAAGTGACATGGAATATTACTCGAACAATCATCACTCCTGCTAATAAATCTAGGAAAAATATTTTCAAGCGTATTTATCATTGCCAATTCAAAACAAAAGTGCAAAATCAGAATCTTCCTCGACAAAGAGCACATTCTTCCAAGAATTTAAATTGCCCAGCTGAACTGGTAATTTCAATCAAACGAGAACTTGAAAGGAAATCTAAAGCTAAAATTGTTGACCATTTGATTACGCAATGGCCATGCGTGATATTATTTAAGGATGAGCATAACCACACAATAGACAGTGCAGCTGCTCTAATAAAAAGACCTATAGGAGAAGAAACTAAACAAGAAATTCTTAATCTTTTCGATAAAGGGCATTCTGCTGCTTCAGCTTATAATACTTTCTGTCTGAACAAAATGGACGAGTTTGGGGATAAGTATGAAAACTGTGTGGCAGACAGGTATTACTTTCCAACAAAATCTGATTTTTCCAATCTCTGGAAAACTAATTTCAAGGCTCACTACGGTGAAAGATCTGGCGATGAAATGTTTGCTCAGGTGGAAAAAAACCTGAGTGAAATTGAAGGTGTAACTTATAAAATTAGTCATACAGATGAACACTACTCTGTTTCTATATGTACACCCATAATGCAACGTGCTGCAAGAGAACTTCGGCAATCTTCGGAGATATTATTCGTTGATGCCACTAGTAATTGTGACATTCAAAATCACAAACTCTACTTTTTTGCCACTCAGTCACCAGCTGGCGGAATTCCTCTTGGTTGCACAATAACCAGTTCTCAAAAAACTGAGGTATTCGATATGGCTGTGAAAAATTTGTGGGATATTTTTCCCACAAAGATTAATCCATCGGTGATAATAACTGACGACGATATGATGGAGCGCAATGTGTTGAAAAAATATTGGCCAAATTCAAAATTACTCCTCTGTACGTTCCATGTCTTAAAAGCCGTATGGAAATGGATATGTTTAAGTAAAAATAAAATGGACAAGAGAGATAGGCAAAATTTATATCATTCATTCAGAAAAATTTTAGTATCAAAAACACAAACTGATATGGAATTGAGCATTCAAGAATTCAAGGATTCGCCAGCATATTTGAAATATCCTCAATACGCGTCGTACATCAATAAAATGATCAATAAGAACATGAATGCATGGTGTCTTCATTACAGACAGAACTTAATGATAAGAGGTTCTGACACAAATAATTACATAGAAGTTATGTTCAGATTATTCAAGGATATATCGTTAGAAAGGACAAAAACTTACAATTTAACGCAGTTGATTGATTTTGTCGTGACCAGCTTTGAGGCTTATTACAAGCAAAGAATTTTGGATGTTATTATGAATAAATTTGACAAATTTACAATGGGTCGGTTAACTCCTAAAGATGCAGATGTGTCTCCTGATAGCATCAAAAGCTTGGGTGATCTTCAATTCGAAGTGGAAAGTGCAGATAACAGATATTTTATAGACATGAAAGGTAATGTTTGTACCTGTGCTCAAGGAGCTACCGGAAAAATATGCAAGCACCAGTCTGCAGTTATAAAGAATTTTAAAATTGAGGATGTCTGCAATACTTTGACAGAAGGAAGTAAGAAAATTTTATACAAAATTGCAACTGGAGTTGAGCCACCGAGTCAATTATTTTTACCTTTAAAATTATTTGACTATGAAGAGGGCCAAGATAATTATGGAAATACACAAGAACAAGGTGATTTTGAGAATACGCAGGAGCAAGAGAATTTCCGACCAGGGACTAAAGAGAATTATCGAGATATTGATAATGACAGCAACGGAAGTCCTGACTCTCCTGAGAATATCGAAATGGAAACTGATATCGAAAAAGTGAAGGGGAAGTGGACAGATTTCTTAAATAAACTGAACAGTGATGTGAATAAGAATTTGAATGATGATCCGATTGGTTTCTCGGTAGCAGTGGAAAAAATCATAAAAAACTATGAAAATAATATAAAAAACTCTTCCACCTTAATGACAGGATTGATGACATCTTTCAAGAATTATGGACCTGCTCCTCTCAAAGTGCGGTCTTCTTTGAGAAAGGGAAAGAAAATATCAGTGCAACCCACTTCAATAGCAAGGAGGAAGCTTCAGAATTCTGGAAAGAGAAGAGTTCAAAGTGGTAGGAGAACGAAGGCTCCACATAATTTAAAAAAATGCGTAGAACAAAATATGGGATTGGGAGCTAATAAATTCATTAAATAGATATGTAATCATGAATAAAGTTGTATATTTTGAATATCTTTTATTAGGTACCTAAGGCATTCTTTAACAAGTCTGCACAAGAAATTTAGGGTACATATTGTGCGTAGATACACGGTTACAAGAAATTTCAAGGGAGAAACTGCTTATATTCATTATTATATGGGATTAAGCGACCAACCCGGAGTCTGAGGGTCATTTATCTATTTGTAATGTGTTTTTTTATGGACAATACAATACTTTTTCTTTACCTTCCGATGGGTTTTTTAATACTTTTCTTTAATTTCTACTCTGGTTTTTGAATCAGTCCCTAAAAACTTTAGTACTTATTTGGCAAGACACTGTATAAAATATGCTCTTAGTGGTATTGCAGTTTGATTGACACTCACCGATGTGAGAATTATTGCATAAATAAAATAAGTTCAAAGCACATGATTCAGATAAATATGTCTTTTTTTAAGCTAAAATTATAAATATCACTTAATGAAGGGTATTTCATGTGAACGAAGAACTGTAACTGTATATTTTGCCTCATGGAACATATTTGACTAAAACAAATAATAATCATGAAATAATGTACCAATAGGTCACTTTATGAAGAAAAATTATTGATAATTGAATAATTACGAATATAATCATGATCAGATTTCCTGTATCAACTTTAAACCTGGTTGTTTTCTTATATCATCCTCATGATGAACAAAATGATTACTGTTTTCCCCAAGGAATTTCATCTACTATTCTAGATTAACTGATATAACCAACAATATAATAATACACAGAATTTAATTAATTCCTTGTAAAGTTGTTTATTTAGCAGAACAACATTTAAGTTTCCTCACAAATAAATCATATTAGTATTATTTCTCTTGTGAGCCTACTTGACCAAATAATTCATATCTCCTGGCAGATTTATCATTGAACCTTTCCATTGTATATATATTTGTTAGATGCGAGATAAAAACGTTGAAAAAAATGTCAATCAGGTAAAAAAAAGTGTTTTCAGCAACACTAGGAAAATAGCTTTTCTTGAGATGATTGAGTCAATTTAATCAGACCTTTGATTAGATATTTGTTGTTTAAAACTCTGAAAAACAAAGCCAAGCATTAATGTTAAGAAACTAATATTCAAGACATGTTATAGTATACCTCATACACCTTTAGCTAACAGCCATTCATTCGAATTCATGACAATAATACCTCTTGAAATATCTTCATATTGAATTTCTTGAGGAACTGTAGTCCATATTATCTCCTGGATATAGTAAATTTTTCTAGTCTGCTCATTGTAAACTTATTCCGGAATAAAAAACTTCGAACCATATATACAATTATTCAAAATACATATATACAGATTGAAATATAGTACCATTGCCCATTGAATGTAACACTGGAAATTTAGTTTTGATTAATTGAGAAATAGAATAACAACAAATACATATCTACCTAATTTTCAGCTTTTTTTCATAAATTTCTTCAAGAAAATAATCCACTTCCAATCAGCAAGACATTCTGTAAATACAGCAATACAGCCTACACACGCACAGGTTATCAGTGTTATCGCTCGATCAGCTGATATTTTGTTTTGCCTTGTAAATGAAGGTTGAGAGACGAAATGAAATCTCGAAATCTGAAATCATCGTAATTTAATCCACCTCATATGAGATGGCAGCAGCTCTGTGCTATTCTGGCCGAATCATTGAGACCCCGTTCGGGTGATCTCGTTGAACTATAACATACGCTCGATACGAATATGCGTCCCGGTGTACGAAAAACACTGAAGAAATCGGAAAATCCTGTTTTAGAAGATGCTTTGTTTACGTGGTTTTTGCAACAAAGGCGATTGCATGTTCCTGTAGGTGGTGATATGATTTGTGAGAAAGCTCGAATTTTTCATTAGTAGTTAGGTATTCTGTGATATTACCGCCAGGTAATTTTTTTTATTGATATTTTTTTTATTTTGATACAAATGGATACATATTCTGATATGGATACAATTGATTGCATTGAAGTTGGTTACTTGGGTATAGCAGATTGTCTCTGGGTATATTTTGTTTTGGCTAATTTGTGTAAAATCCACATATCAATAATGGACTACTCTGTGATATCAATAGGAAAGGATACCATTATTATTAAAAATAACGGTAGATACTAATTCCTTTTATATGCCTCTATAGAACGATAAGAAATGAATTTGGAATCTAACGAATTAATAAGAAATTTTAAATTTTGTATGCCCGATAGCCCGATATTAAAATTGAAAAATTTAGATATAAATTAATATTTAATATCTAATTCAACTTCTAGAATACCCTAATTCACATTCAAAACAACTTAATCTATCTCTATAATAAAATTTACACTCGCTTATATCTATAATGATTGAATTTCTCTAGTTGATTCTTCTTGTTGTGTCTTCCGTATATTTGTATGTGGTAGTGATTATTCATATAAATCATACGTCTGTTATGGCAGGTCACTTAAATGGACTACAGGCAAAAATTAAAAGCATCGCCCCTCAGGCACTTTTCACGCATTGCTTTGCTCACGCCCTGAATTTAGTTTTAAGTAAAGCCTGCTCAGGTAGTATCAAAGAATGTAAAATTTTTTTGCAAATTTATCTGGTTTTTCTGCTTTTTTTCAAAATCTTCTTAAAGAACAGAGGTTCTCACTGCAGTAGGGTCCAATCGATTACCATCAAATGCAGCAACAAGGTGGAATTTTACATCTAGGATAGTTTCCACAGTATTTTCAAATAGGGATAAGCTGATAGAAGTTTTCGATCATTTTATAAATCACCAAGATTTCCACCATGATCAGCAGACAATCAGAGAAGCTATTGGTTTGAAGAAATATCTGAATAATCCAGAATTTCTTTTTCTTTTAAATACCTTCAAATTCATTTTCGAACACACGGACGTAGTATTTTCAATTTTACAGAATAAAATGACGGATATTTCATATGCCAGAAAACGCTTAGTAACATTATTGAACACCTTGCAAGATTTAAGAAATAATGGAAATAATTTCAATCAAATTTACAATAGTTTTTTTGAAAATTTTCAAAACGATGAGCCGCAATCAAAAAGAAGAAAAACTACCTTTAATATTCCAAATTTAAAACAGAATTATCTTCAGATATTTAATGAAATTTTGGATACAATTAGCAATCAAATTCCAATCAGGTTTTCAGATTTAGGAAAATTAGAATTCTTTGATTTAGCAAGAAAGGACAAATTCAATTCATATTGTAGGGAATTTCCGGAATCTTTATTTAACTCTCTTTAAATTATATCATGGATTGCGTCATTAAATCATCAGTAGACTAAAGAAGTTTTTTGCCTATATACCGAACCTCTACACCAATTTAACTCTCTTTTGAATCATTATCCTTTTTTTGAGCAAATAGCACTATGTTATGAATTGATAACTGTTTACACTGGTGGTGAAATATTCAAAAATTGCGAAACATCTGCTGAAATTATTTCATTCATTTTCAACAATGATTTAGTGACTTGCTTGCCAGAATTTTATAAACTTCTTTGTTTAATAGTAACGATACCGGTTACCTCTGCGTCAGTTGAGAGAAGTTTTTCTGCTCTTAAACGTATAAAAAGTTTTACAAGAAATACAATTAGTCAAGACAGGTTAAAAAATATTTCCCTAATTTCAATAGAAAAACGGTTCATCAAACAACTCGCACAGAAACCTGCGTTTTATGAGGAAATAATCGATGACTTTGCCAGTCAAAAAAATAGACGAATTCCATTACATTATAAAAACATCTAGTCAATATATGCCGATTATGTCTACGTACGCTATCTGTTCAAATCGTTTTTCTGTCAGTTCGGTATACCACAAATTACACGCTGGAAAAATTACCCTTTCCTATTCAGTAACAATTTTTCTTTTCATATCCACAGAATAACTTATGACATAATATTTTTATTTTTTGTTGATTCTGAAAGAATTTTATTTTTTTTTACCTTTGCTTTAATGACATTTTAATGCAAGGTTTCATTTTTTTTACGTTATTCAGCAATATGAAAAGGTTGAGATTTTTTTATTTTATTTTTATGAAGAGTTATATGTATTTTTGCTGTTTTCTTCAATTGTTACATCCTGTTTTTCTATCCTTCCAACAGATCATTGTCCCAATTCCCAATCCCAAACCTTAAGCAAGAGTACTCTACACCTCCACGTTGATTCTTGCTGGGCAACAGTGACATGCATTATGCACAAGCTTCCAACAAATTTAGCATATTTTTTTTTGTGTATGAATTTAAGTTCATGATGATATTGAATATTTTATTGCTTCATTTTTTTATTTTTACATGTATTTAAATATGCATCTTACTGGCTAAGTAGAGACACTAGTGGTATACTCATATTTTTTTTGCTTGGCCTCGGGCCTCCTCTAATTGAAATCTCACGAGCCGCCACTGGGACAAACCACGGTTTTCTGTAATGAATGTGATGCAAGATTGTGTTTTTTACATGGACAGAATGCCCCGAACTGTTTTTCTCTGTACCATATTAATGACTTATGAAAGGTCAATGTATCCCAGATACATATTTTTTTTTCGGCAACCGTCCGGGAAGTATCGACTTCCCGAACGCTTCTTCTTTGAGAAAGTATCATTTCCCGGCCTAGTCCGGAAAGTACGTATTTTCCGGACAAGGCCGCAAAATCCCGTAGTTGTTGTCATTGTTCTGATCATCACAATAGCAACGAAATAACGTAGGACAGTTCTGTTGTGTTTGATTCAAACAAGATTCAATATGTATAATAAAGAAATGTGTCGTCTCATTGATTTGTAATTCTACACGGTTTCCGAAAAAATATTGTACGCCACACGCCCGAAAATAGTTTTTTTGGACTCACAGACTAACAGGACCATCTTAGAATTTTGTCCATTCGTCCAAAAAAAACCTATAATCCGGACTTGTTACGTAAATTACTATTTCATCAATTTTATTAGGAAAAAAATTGTTTTGCACCTTTTTTTTACATTCAACGATGTACAAATTAAACAAAAATTGTATTAAAATACGAATTTTCTTTCTGACAAAAAGTTGCCCGTTTAAGGGTTGATATATTCTTCGTAGTGTTCATTGAACTGATTCATTATGGTTTATTACAATAAGTGTAGTGTAGTAGAGTGCAAAAGTGAATCCGAAATGAGGCATAGATTTCCTAATCCAATGAAAGATGAAGAAAGGTTCAAGAAATGGATACATGCAATCAACAAAATGGAGCTGAATGAAATGGATCCGATGAAAGTATACAATTCGAAAAGGTTGTGTGAAGACCATTTTGAAGCCAAATATATATCCAGGTCTCTCAAATTGTTTTACCATGCTATTCCAACACTACATCATTCTTGTGAGTGAAAATCTTATATCCATGAAACTTTAATTAAACAAGACTGTTTTACTTGTTTTGATCAGATAATTCATCAACATCCAATAAATCGATTGCTCAAATACAAGTCAGCATAATATATAGGTATACTTTCAATAGTATTGCATAACAATAACATTCATAAACGTGAATAATATCGGATATGGACTTTTTTTTCGAAACTCATTCGATAGTTCGATATTAGTACACTGAGTAGACCACCAGTTTCCACTCGCAATCGTAATGATTTCATTATTCCGGCATTCAAGTATAGGATAGGACGTCAATCACCAATGTATTTGGAAATGAAGGTGTATAATAATTTGAGTGAGGGAATAAAGAACTCGCAAAATAAATTCTTACTTAAAAAAAAAAGATTAAAATCTTTTTTAGTTGATAAATGCGTCTATAGCATCGAAGAATTTTTTCTTGGAATGATAAATATAGTTGAGCTTGTATGTGATTTAGATTGTTCACGTGTTTTTATTTCTGCTGTTAATCTGACCTTTTCCACAATGTATCCCAACATTCAATGGAAACAAAGTGATTATTATTATTATTACATCCCTAAATAGTTCACCTGTTCAGTAGATCTGATACAACACAAACTCTATCCTACGGATGAAATTTCGTATTGCGCCGGTGCAGGTTGGAGGAATTCCTTCTAAAGGGGATTTCTAGAAGGCTTCTAATAATAATACAAAAACGCAATCTTTGATCCTTCGATCCTTGCGATTTACGATTGTAGGTGTGCTCATTGTATTGTGAACTAGTGGCTTCATTCTTATGAGGTAATGTTTTTCTTTTTGTTGTATTTTGAGTGAAGTTTATCATTTTCAACTTTTAGCGATACTGATTCGAATTCTGATGCCAGACCAGGTCCATCAGAACGAAAGGAAGCCAAATACAGGCAAAAATATGTAAGAAATAACTACCTGTATATCTCATCTTGCTCAAGTTCAATGGCTTTGCGCGATTAATTAGGTCAATCAGTTCAATGACTGTATGAATGTGGAAATCGACAGAGTCGACATAATTCATTCTTGATTCCATTAATTGCATGTAAGACCTACTGAAAACACTGTAATCCAAATTTTAACATTGTGAATAATAACATTGAATGTTGTTTCTTTGATTTACAGGTAAGATCAACATTCTTGTATGTAATTGTATTTTATATAAAATAATAAATTCTTTGATTTACAGAGAAACAATTCTTGTATTATTCTGACCAACAAAAGGAACTTGGTGAACCCAAAATCCATCCAAATAAAACATTATAAAACAACATTCCCGTTGTGAATCACAATGGACAAACTTCAGTTCAGATTCAAGGTGCTAGAAGCCTCGGATGGAAAATCCAACGTATTATGTGTAACCAGAGTCATCACACAGGATGGACATGCATACAGAATTCCACAGGAATATATGAGGGCAGCATATCACGAGGAGCTGATTAAGACGCCAATGTTCAATAAGGTGAAGAAAGCGCTAAAACAAAGGAATCAAATGAGACAAGTGTGGGTTAGTTTAACTGAAGAATTAAAGGATGTTTATTTTGATGAAGAAGGTAATTTGCAATTTAATGAAGAATATTTTGAAGAAGTAATTGGGGAACAAAATACTACTAGTGAAGTGGCTACCAATGCAGCAGAACTACCATTAGTCAAACTTTTAGAAGAACTACTCCAAAAAAACAAGTAAAATTAGAAGAAAAAAATATTGGAAAATTGGCTAAAGAATTCACAATTGAAAATTTTGATGGTAAAAATTCAAACGCGAATCAATGGATAACTGATTTTGAAAAAGAATGTGAACGATTCGAGTTAACAAGCGATAATAAAAAAATTGAAATTTTAAAATCTTTTATGGCAAAGGGGGCGGCATATTGGTATAGTTGTACACTCCTCAAGCTCACAATTGAAGCAAAATGGGAAACGTGGAAAGACAGTTTTTGCAACACATTTGCTAGTAAAGGTTGGTCTCCAATAAGATATGCGTTAGCTTTTAGATATCAAATGGGTTCCTTAGTAGAATATTCTATGAAGAAAAAAACTTTTATTACAAGTGAGAAAAACTATCGATAATGAAACATTAATAGATTTAATTGCTATGGGCTTGCCAAATTACATCATTGATAGGGAAAAATTAAGAAAGACTGAAGACCTACATAATGAAATAAGTAAATTAAAAAAGCTGGGAAAATGAAGACCAGTTTAAATTACTTGAAACCCAAAATATTAATTATAATATTAATTACAAAAATCCACAAAACTTTTTGCCCTTGAAAGATTTTCCTGGTGATTAAAGATATGGATAATGAAGCTAAATTGACGTTAAGAAGTAGATGTTTAGATTTCTATATCGGGGCTGCTAATCAGCTTACTAAACGGTTCGATTTTAAGAAAGAATCCCTAATTATGTTTGATTTGCTTAATCCTTCTAAAATTATAGCCGGTGAAGATCCATCTATTATACCCTACGTTAAACATTTTCCAAATTTAGTAGGAGATAATCAATTACAGCAAATCTACAGGGTGTCTCAGAAGTACCGCACTTCCTTCAGGGGATCGAAAGTGAAAAATATTCTAAGCCTAAATATCTATGTTTGAAATTTTTTGATAACGTAGTTAAGTAGTTATTAATTAATGAAAGTGACCAATCAGGAGCGCCTGACAGAAGAATAAGTAGGCAGTGGGGATGCGAGAGCGAGACGCTAGTCTCTGTTTACTGCGTGAAAAGCCGGCCGCAGCTCTAGCGTCTCTCTCTAGCGTCCCCTCTGCCTACTTATTCTTCTGTGGGGCGCTCCTCATTGGTCACTTTCATTAATTAATAACTAATTAACTACGTAATCAAAAAATTTCAAACATGGATATTTGGGCTTAGAATATTTTTCACTTTCGATCCCCTGAAGGAAGTGCGGTACTTCTGGGACACCCTGTATAATGAATATCGTCTATTGAGGAATACAATAAATGACAATTCTAAAATTGATGTAGACATGGGGGAATTTTGGATGGAAGTAAGCAAAATGCGCTATGGCAATGGTTCCCAAATGTTTTCCCTACTTTCTAATTTTGCGTTTGATATGATGTATCTGCCACATTCATCTGCTTATGTAGAAAGAATTTTTTCGGAAATTAATTCGATGAAAACAGACGAAAGAAACCGCTTATCTTCGGACAGTATAATAGGTCATCTACACACAAAACATTATTTGAAAAATAGAGGTAAATACTGCTTTGATGTAGAATTTAGTAGAAAAATAATTAACATGCATTATCCTAATACAGGGTGGGGCAGAAAAACCTATCCGATTTCAAAACGTTATAAAATTAAAACCACTCAGCTTGTCAAAAATTTTTTTTATTAACATATCGCAAATTTTATGCCATTTTTAAATTTAAGTTTTGAAAAGCACATCACTCAAATGTCGTCCTTGGGAGCGGATACACTTATTTAGGCGCTCGCGGTAGCTTTCCATGACTTTCACCGTCATTTCCACAGGAATTTCTTCAATTGTTGCTGTCCTGGGACGTCCAGGCGACTTCTTTTTCAATGCTGTCTGTCTAAAATTTGACACCCACACTTTAATCGTAGCGTGATGTGGAACAGGATCATGACGCCCGAGTCCGAAATGAATTCGAAAAGCACGTTGTGTAGCAATTATCGAACCGCCGCATTCGATAAACCGCTCAATAACAAAAGCACGATGTTCACCAGACCAAGGCATGTTGACTACTGACAAATGGCATAAAACCAGCTTTCTAACGGTTTTTACCCCACTACTCTACCTGCTCTCTCTTCTGAGAAAAAGGGATTTGAAATCGGATAGGTTCTTCTGCCCCACCCTGTATGTACAAAAAAAGATGGAGAAATTTCCGATTCTGACACAGAAGCGGATTAACTCTTTTGCTGTGTTCTGTTTTTTCTAAATAATTTGTTTTTTCTAAATAATTTGTTTTTTCTAAATAATTTGTTTTTTCTAAATAATTTGTTTTTTCTAAATAATTTGTTTTTTCGATGTATTTTCTTTAATTCGGTATGTTCTTTCACCTACAGACGAAAATATCATCTCTGAAGTATAACAAAGGGAAGAAGAAATAGATACTGGTTACGATGAGGCGGGAGACCCTGAACTTGAACCACCAGCACCACCAACTGTACGAGAAGCTAGACATGCTATCGACACGATTCGACATTTTCTGGAAATGAAAATGAAGATCATGTCCTAAAGTTGGACCAACAAAATAAATGTGAGAAATGGACTAGCAGAGATCAAGATTCCGAAGTACACCACCACTACCGTTTCAGTTGGTTGCTACCGCAGGCTATATGGCACTGATGACGGCTAATAAGCCAGAAACCGGTATGTCATTGTCTTGGTGTGTTGGTGCCACCTGGTGGTGTACTTCTGAATCTAGATCTCTGCTAGTCCATTTCTCATATTTTCTGGAAAGTTCCGCGAATATTGAATATGACATCTTCAAAAAGGACAATGAAATATTTTCAGTAGTTTCGGAATTTGAAAAAAGACTTTTGAAACAAATGAGAATATATGATTTTTTTTTAAACCGACATGAAAGTTATGAATTTATGTACGATGTATCTTTTATTAAATATTTTATTAAATGACATGTAAGAATGAACGCTTGTTCCTCATTGACTACCAACGAATTCGTGATTACACGGGTTTTTCCTCAATGAGTCAAACTCCCACCTCAACAAAACGAACGTTTGGTGAGCCGAACTTGTATTTTTATAGTCTCTGGGAGTTTGACTTATCGAGAGTCCACTGGTCCACTGTATTCGAAACGATTTGAAATAAAAGTAATACAAAGAATGTTTTCAAGTTATTACAGGCTTGATATACGAGGGGTTCAGAAAACAAACTCTTCATGGATGGAAATTCTAGTAAGATATAAATCTGTTCAAAAATTACATCTACTCATATTTGTAGACACTGTTATGGATACAATGCTCAAGTTTCCTCATTCAATTATTGTATAGAGCTCAAACGAGATCCAGTAACGAGTATCTAACTCGTTATCTCAAGTTGGGTTCTATGGAAACATAATTTCTTTCAATCTTAACAATTTTTATGATAAATCAATTGATTTTGAACAAGAACACAAACTCTGAAAGAAACTTATAACGAACAACCATTCTAATCAAATATCTATTGGAGTCCTTTTATTCGAAAATAAATCAATAACGCACCCACAATTGATGGTTGTAACAGTCTTCTTCATCACTCTAATAATGCTATGGTATGAAACAGGGTATGTATCTCTTGAGTGTTGTTCGTCGACTTCTCGTAACCTTTGAAATTTCCAAGAACCGGAAAAGGCAAATTCCAAATACAGCAGAGTCTCTGAATTCAGGTTCATTGTTTTTAGAAGATCGAAGAGGAATCTTGAACGATTAACGGTGGCTTCTTGTTTTGTTTCAGAACTCGCAGTTGGTATTTCAATATTCCATATGCTTCAAATTTTCAGTTGAATTTCTATCCTTGTAGGTTTTGAGGGAGTTCTGTTTGATGAATCTTCGAAGATCATCCGATATTTTTGGAGATATCCTCAGAGTAAAACACTAAAAACCTCTAAAATGGCTCACTGTCGACTGATTGTCTCTTGATCACCCATATTTACACCTATTTCAAAGTCCATATTGCGTTGACTGTCCAATTTCTTAGTAAAATGATGCGTTTACAATTTTCTCTATGGATGTGCGTCTTCCTTCTTTCTAACCATTACAAGAAATTCGGCCACATTTCTCTCTACATGTTGATACCGATTTAACCTACTTTTTATAATTCTTACTCACAAATTTTACAATTTTCCACTATCAATTCATAAATATCAAAAATGCTCTCATTCTTTAATACATTCTCATATTTCTAATTGAATCGACTGAAATTTGCTGTAATTATATAAAACAAAACTTGAATTTATTATCAGGATATTTTAACGGGTTAAGGCCCACGTTTCGATTTATTTGAAAACTTCTTCGGGCCCTGAAACATCAACAACACAGTAATGGACTAAACACAATAATATTATTACAAAAACATAATATTAAATTAAATTGGAAGCTACCTTTGCCTTTGGATTTACTGACCTTAACCTGTTAAAATATCCTGATATAACTGAAGAAGGTCATCATAAAATTTTCGTGAATTTGAATTTTATCATACATACATTTTCAAATTCAATAATTCCTATTCTTCTTTTACAGTTTCTTCAAAACTCTACTTTTATTTTCACTTTGAAATAATTGCTTATTTCTCATTCATTAATCATAATATACTTCATAATTCATCACAGTTATTGATAGAATTAATTAACTTCTAAGTAAGTGAAATTGTTTTCTGAGATACAAATTTTTATATTTTCCGGATCATAAGAACCCCTCTTGAACTATCAAGTATAAGCGGGATATATTTGGATGATTTCATTTCCTGAATCGGCTTCAACCGACAAGGGAAATACATTTGTATTTCGTTAGTGGATCTTGTATAATTTTATGGTGGATTCGCTAATATGTAGAGGTTTTGATTTATAAAAATTCGATAATGAATCCATTATATTTTCAAATAAAAGAAACATGTTTTGTTTTCCATAGCAGTACCTATAAATGAGAATAATTCAAACTATTCAACATTTTCCAGCATGGAACCTCTGGTAAAGACATTTTTTAATTTGAAGTTATCCTATGAAATTAAACTAAACATTCTTTGTTGTTACCTTCAGTTCAGCCTTGTTGAGCCATGTGCCCTTTTATTTTAAAGGTTTTTTCCGGAATTTCAAAAACATTCAATTGTCTGCATTGCCGTTATTTCTTTCCTCAATTATATTTACAGACGTTAAACCATTCTCATGTATCATTCTCGGCTATTAATATGACATCATTGATCGGAATCCGAAATCCGATCTAAAACTGAAATCGCAAAATTCGACGACGTGGAGTGAAGGAAAAGTGGAAACCCCTGACTAATGATGTTGAATCATTGCTCCCCACCTAGGATCCCCCTCTCACCAACATATGAGGTGAACCTCAAGATATTGAATTCCGGAGAAAGTATCATATTCGTTAGCCCAGTGGTAAGGCCCCCGCCCGGAAAGTAGGGAGACGCAGGTTCGATTCCTGCACGGTGTGTGACTTTTTCCGGAATTTCAAAAACATTCAATTGTCTGCATTGCCGTTATTTCTTTCCTCAGTTGATAGGGATAGTGATTTCTTTATTCATTGGAGTGAAATCGAAAGAATTCATGAAAAACGTGGAATACGTTTTACCTACTCAAAACAGGTTTTTAGACTTCCACGAATAATGACAGTTTCATAAGAATCACTGTCCATTTCATCGATACTGAGTTCAAGTTCAGATCGGTTTTGCTTGAATGCTCGGTTTTCGATGAATTGCCTACAAGCATTGAGTTTAAATATATTTAAACTCAATGCTACAAGTGAAGAGAACTCAGAAGCGTTACCGAAGGAGTCCAAAAGCGACCGCAAAATTGATGAGTGGTCAGAAGAACGCCGGTAGCATTAATCCCAAAAAGCTTTTGCAAGATGTTGCCACTAGATGGAATTCCACATTTTTCATGGTGGATAGGTTCATCGAGCTTGAGGAATCAGTGCTTTCTAGAGTGGCGCATTTGGACACAAATTTGCCTCCAATTACCCCCAAAGATTGGAAAATTCTAAATGAATTAAGGCTAATTTTAGAGCCTTTTGAAGACGCCACTCGTGTAGTGGGCGTCCAGCAATATATCGCCATCCTTGGTAATTATAATAACTGGTGGTCGTTTGGGAATTTGCCAAGAACTGAACCGAAGAAATATCGACTAAGAACCAGAGGTGCGAGATACGATGAAAGATTTGGGATGAGGGTTGAAAGAGCGTCTAGGCAACGTAGAATATAGCAATAATACGTTGGCTATGTTCACATTTCTATATCCCCGTTTCAAATTTTATGGATTCAAAAATAATGATGCTGTAGAACCACAGAATACTTAACTACACAGAAGCGTCACTTAGCGTCGGCACTTTGATCTTCAAGGGGCAAATTTTCGTGACCTTCATTCTCTGTTAGGTAGTACATATGTCACTTTTGAGCGATCCAGCCACATTATTCTATACTATATTTATAATTCTATGGAAAGTTTAAATTTCACGTTGACATATGTATATACTACCTAGCATGGCACAAGCGTCATCTAATAAAGTTTTGGCGGGAAGGCGGAATGACGCTTCTGTGTAGTTAGGTATTCTGTGGTAGAACGGACAAAAAAAATATAATTACTGCGTTAGTTGAAGTGATCGCGAAAAGAGATAAAGAAAACAGACCAACAAATATAGATGCTTCTAATATTGGAGATCCATACCAAGAGCATCAAGATTCACATAAAAATAAAAAGCCGAAATTGTCTATATGGTCTTCAATAGATAAAATGAGTGAAGGCCACAAAAGTGATATCAAAACGGTTAGTTCTAGGGCAATCATTGAATTGCAAAGATATATGGAAAAAATGTCCTAGGTCGACAAAAAGATCCTCTGTTGTGGTGGCGCGGAAACCAAATACCCGTACTTGAGAGTATTCTCGTTTGGCAAAAATGCTGTGCTGTTGCAACGTCAGTTCCTAGCGAAAATCTTTTTATGATGGTCATAGTATGTCCATGATATGGTATGATGGTATTTATGATAGTCATAGCACCCATGTTAACATTCCTCTTATAGAATTGGCAACTGCCAATAATGTAACAATTCTAAAACTTCCCCCCCACACGAGCCACCTTCTTCAGCCACTAAATATATCAGTGTTCAGATCACTGAAGGGTACATGGGATGAAAGAGTAGTTGATTTCAAAAATAAATAAGAAGTAATTTTATCTCCGTTTTTTGTAGTGTCTTCGTCTTTTTCCATTCCAGAAAATGCCTAATAAATGACAGATAGCAGAAAACAGTTGAATTTTGTATGCTCTTTTTTTCTTTGCTTTTAATGCGACTGCTCTTGAAGGAAAATGTTCATCTCTCTGAATATCTTTGTCAACAAAACGGTTGGAAACTTAGGTATACGACTCACGGATCTGTATTGACATATTCAATAAAGATGAGTCTAAGGTCAGAAGGGTAAGTACATGCATCAAAAATTCCTCCTGAAATAACTTCTACTTCTCCAAAACGGGCCACTAAATATAGAAATCTCTATAAATCTTCGTTGTACCCACAACGAAAATCTATGCCTGGAGAAGATGCTCTAGCCTCTAGCTGATAACAGCAAACTTATCTCGACATCAATATGGATAGTGCTCCACGAAGATTCCCTTCGTATAAGACTGTCCAAGCAGCAAAGAAGCTCAACTGACCAAATAATCAATATACGTGTTACAGAAACTGTTTCTAATTGACCACACGACACAAGGATTGATCCAGTCACTTTGTAATATACCCATTATAACCAACATTTTATCTTTAAATCAACCTCTAAGAGCAGCTTTTCTATCTCCTATATTAGCCTCCCCTGTGGCCGGTGAGCAAAGGTCGCCGGTGTATGACGCCGTTAGATCGCAAATAGATCTTATCACGCAATATTATGCTATGTCTACCCTGAGGATCTCATACTCGTTTATCGAGATGTGCGAGACTGAGGCCAACACCTTGAGGACCATCATCAAGCAAGGCTTAGAACTCCAACGAAATTATAATAATTTAGTAACCGAGCAAAGGGGCAAATGGGATTCTTTTCATCATTATTGCGTGATACATCCGCGCTCTACGTGGATGGAGGTTAGCGCCTATCCCGATGTCGCATACTGTGCTCAGCTGAGGCAGATGGCACGTCGCTTGATAAACAAACACTCGGGGGGAAGACAGCCATTCCCCTTGAGGCCGCAGACTCATCAAGTGGGTCTCTAGATGACGAAGTGAAGGATTATCTTGCTAGCAAGGGCAAGAAAATCAAGCCAGGTGCAGTTGGTGATCCCAAGGTCCTGGCGAGAATGGCATATCAACCATAGATAGATACGACGTGACAGATGAATACGACTCGACGCTAAAAATATCAACACTTCAAGATGCAGAACAAGACGAAATGAGGTTTTGATGGCTCCTCAGGCCATAGCTCCTACAAACAAGCATTCCATGGATATATGTGGGGCTACCTCCAAGCAATTGAATTCCAGATTTGACGCTCGACATTTGTTTGACATTTGTAAAAGTCGCTCATCGATTACAGAGATAATCAGTGAGTCCCAGAGACTATTTTGCTAGTTGCAAATGTTGCTAGTCAAGGAAGCGCATGTTTGATAGAATATTTGTTTTTCTCCCCCAGATGAGCAGAATGAAAACTTAGTGGAGTTTGAAGAACTGGGTGAGGAAGGGGAGAACTTGGATCTGGCAATTCTAAGCATCATAGGTTCAAGTAAGAATCCAAAAAAGTTGCGTCAGCGATTCCAAGACAGTTAGCTGAAAGCTGGGATAATATTCTCCGATCTGGTTTGGAAGATGAGGTGGCAAGGATTATGGAAAAATACCCTCCACTGGCGAATTGCCCCTTGGTTCAAGCCCCAAAATTAAATAGAGAAATTAAGGGAGCCATCACGGACTATTTCAGTAAAAGGGATGCAAACATTATGAGAAAACAGGATCATATTGGGACTGCCTTGACAGCAACTGGCGAAGCGCTCACCAGACTTACGAAATGTGAGGGTGAAAAGGACTTGCTACTGATTGGAAAACTGTCAGAAGCAGGAAAGATTATGTCTGCAGTGCATCACGAGCAGTCCTTGATGAGAAGGAATCTTATTATTCCCCATGTTAATAAAGCACTCAAAGATTCCTTATCAGATGTACCAATCGATGGTTACCCCTTTCGTGGAAACTTACTGGAAAAAATAAGGGAAGCCAAGGAACTGCGAAAAGTGTCGATAGAGTTGAAGCCGCCGAAACCAAAGAACACAATAAAACCGAGTATTCAAGGACACAGGCATTTAAACAAGAGTCTGCCTCCAAGGGACCAAGCGACATTCAGAGGCAGACAGAAACAGTCCCAGAAGAAGTAAAGTCAGAACCAGAGCTATCGAAGACCCTCAACCAGGCGCCAGCAATACCAAAAGTCCTCAAACCAATGGAGATAGAGGTAGAGGGAGTTGCAGGTTGTTTGAAGTTTTTCAGACATGTCTGGGAGACTTTTACGTCGGACCAAGCAATCCCTTCTTGGGTGGCAGGCTATACTATACCCTTTAGTAGAAAACCTTTTCAACTAACAAAACATAGGAATGAAAAGTGTTCCTTGAAAGAAAGACAAATGATAGGAAAGGAAATTGGGAAATTAATTAGGAGTGGGACAATAAGTGTATGCCAGCCAACTGAGAGTATCAATTCATATCTCCCATTTTTTTAATACCTAAGGCAGATGGGTCTAATCGACTTATTTTGAATCTGAAGAAGTTGAATGAGTTTATTCATACTTCTCATTTTAAGCTAAAAAACCATAAAACAGTAAGTTATCAATACTATCTTCCCTGATTGTTTTTTTGCTGAGGTTGACATTAAAGAAGCTTACCACCTTGTCAGTATCAATAAAGAAGATAGAAAATACTTGCGGTTCAATTTTAACAATACAATGTATGAATATAACTGCCTTCCATTTGGTCAGGATGACGCACCTTATGTTTTCACCCAATTGATTAAACCTATATTGGCTTAACGTGGACGAAGGAGCGACGAAAACGATTTTTCATATGAAAAATTCAAACGACAGGTGCCCCATGAAACAAGACTAACCGAGTCAACACATATGCCTATGTATGGTACCTCCCTCACTGAGATGTGGGTTTTGTAGCACAAAGGCCGAACCTCATCTCACAAAATGCCGCTGTACAGCGTGTTAAGTTGGTCTCTGCTTAGGTGACAAAAAAACTGTTTTCTTGCCTTTCACAGGAAATAATTATATTACATGTTTTATTAGTTTAGTCAAGGTGGTTACATGTAGAAACCACCATATTGAAAAAAAAAAAAAAAGAAAATAGATATTCGATGAAATCAGTGAAACATTTTAATAAGTCTCATGTATTTTTGACCTGAACATATGAATAAAGTTTATCGATGGCCTAATTAACAAACCTCGTAACTCCAACTTTCAAAACCCTTATTGTTCAAATCTATTCGACCGGGTTCTAAAAAAGGTGACCCAAAAGTCGCTGATATCAGGTGTTTGAAATACACCAAAGATGGAAAAATACATTATACACTTGCACATAAATATTAGTACAAACTACTGCCAGCATGCTATGACAACTCAGAAGAAGACAAAGATCGTAGAAAGTCACAGAGAAATCCAAGGCTCACAATTAATCTGTAACGGATTAGTATAGTAAAACTCAAGAACTACTGCAAGCAAGTTTCCCGCCGTTATTCAATGAAAGACTGAAAATTGACAATGCAAAATATCAACATTTACAAGAGTTGAAACTTTCGATACCAAGAGACTATCATTCATTTTATGATGATTTGCCAAAGATATAAATAATAGTTTCACTGTCCTGTTTTGTTATTTTCATAATAATATTGTAATAAAAAAATAAAATGTAATACAATATTTTCAATTAAATTTTGTTTATTATAGCCCCATACGTCAATATTACTGGACCACTTAACTCCCAAATTAATGTTTACAAACCTCGTATCTTTTAAGTATTACCACGTAACTCCGTTAACAGGATAATGAATAGCTCGTAAGTAAGGTGGGGTGTATGAAACCCCAATCATATTTTTTCGCTGAAATTTTAGTTTTTGCCATTTTGTGATGTTTGTGATTGGATTTATATTCTGTGATATCTCTTTTTCAAAAATAAAGTTCTAATTGTTAGCATAACATAAAAAATAATATTATATCTCTAGTTCTCAGAACAAAAGGGTTTTCTCGAATGAAAAATCAAAGATTTCTTCAAAAACCTTTATTAGACGTAAAATATCAAAATAAAAACTCAACAACTGATTCATACTATTCATAAAACATCAGAAAATAATAATATCGAAAATTCGTATAAAAAAAAACAAGTGAAAAAAAGTTATGGTTCATCAACTTCTGCTATTCCTACACATAGTACAGTCAATCTGGCTAAAAATGGGCTAATAATTTCCAAGTGGATGAAACTTGGTAAGTCGTTAGAGACTAATGAAAGGAAGCTTACCTGTGACTGGCCAGGGCCACCTATTCGGGGATTAAAAAAAAACTCAAAAATATTTTGAAATGCATTTTTCTCGAAAACAATGCATTTCACAGAAAAATTTATTGAACAAAAAATGTAGAGGACATCTTTATCTACAATTAATGTCATTGGTGCTATGTTGTAAAACAAAAAATGTGCGCAGTAGGTGGCGCTAAAGTTCCCAAAAAAGTGTTTTTTCAATTTTTCGTCCAGAAATTTTCATTTTTCAGTTACGATTCAAATGGAAAAATTGTTCCTTTCAATTTTTTAAACAACTTTTATTTTAAAACTTTTTTCGTACGACTTACCGTTTCAAAGTTATAGTGGCATAGTATTAACAAAAGGGCCGAATCATAGAGCTGCCCAATTCTTCTAGGAATATTTTCACTCATTTTCACAGAGCAAAGTTTTGCTGTCACTACTCTCCGAAACTTACACAGCAACTGAAAAATGTACCTTCCTAGAAGAATTGGGCAGCTCTATGATTCGGCCCTTTTGTTAATACTATGCCACTATAACTTTGAAACGGTAAGTCGTACGAAAAAAGTTTTAAAATAAAAGTTGTTAAAAAAATTGAAAGGAACAATTTTTCCATTTGAATCGTAACTGAAAAATGAAAATTTCTGGACGAAAAATTGAAAAAACACTTTTTTGGGAACTTTAGCGCCACCTACTGCGCACATTTTTTGTTTTACAACATAGCACCAATGACATTAATTGTAGATAAAGATGTCCTCTACATTTTTTGTTCAATAAATTTTTCTGTGAAATGCATTGTTTTCGAGAAAAATGCATTCCAAAATATTTTTGAGTTTTTTTTGAATCCCCGAATAGGTGGCCCTGGCCAGTCACAGGTAAGCTTCCTTTCATTAGTCTCTAACGACTTACCAAGTTTCATCCACTTGGAAATTATTAGCCCATTTTTAGCCAGATTGACTGTACTATGTGTAGGAATAGCAGAAGTTGATGAACCATAACTTTTTTTCACTTGTTTTTTTTTATACGAATTTTCGATATTATTATTTTCTGATGTTTTATGAATAGTATGAATCAGTTGTTGAGTTTTTATTTTGATATTTTACGTCTAATAAAGGTTTTTGAAGAAATCTTTGATTTTTCATTCGAGAAAACCCTTTTGTTCTGAGAACTAGAGATATAATATTATTTTTTATGTTATGCTAACAATTAGAACTTTATTTTTGAAAAAGAGATATCACAGAATATAAATCCAATCACAAACATCACAAAATGGCAAAAACTAAAATTTCAGCGAAAAAATATGATTGGGGTTTCATACACCCCACCTGTCTTCCAATGTTACGGAATTTCACCTGTCGGACGCAGGGTTAAAACTTCTTTTTTCAGTTCACATATTGGCTGACCCACTCTTGAAGGGCGCGAGCCATCACTGGTGAAAAATGGAAACTTTTAGGCTTGTCGGAATTGCAATTACGGAAATATCCCGACGATGGTAGGGCGTTTCATAAATTGGTTTTCTTCCATATTCCTGTGATAGTTTGCAAATTTTCAAACATGGACGTGAATACTACAGAATGGTAATTACAATTCGATTAAATAATTGTCTATTTGAAAGTAGAACTGACCCATTTATTACTATTGTGTTATGAGTAATTGAAATATTAATTAATAGAATAAATTTATTTTTCATTGGCAGGAGATCAGAACAAGAGAAAAAATACTTTTGGCCAAGTCTGAATGTGCAAAAAAATCAGACGATGTTGTTAAAGAAGCCATAATGACATTACCAGAAGAATTTCATGCTGTTGTGACTGCATGCTTTGAGGTTACAAAAAAGAAAGATAAACAAAGGCGCCGTTATACCTTGGAGTGGATATATGAATGTATGATGATACGCTTAAAGAGCAGGAAAATATATGATTTCATACGTAATAGAAATATCCTTCCTCTACCATCAATTGAAACATTAAATAGATACATAAAAAGATTCAGATGCTCTGCTTATGGATTTCAACCGTCTACTTTTTTCTGTCTAAAAGAAACGTGCAATAATATGGAGAAAGGGAACAAACGAGGGGTCATTTTAGCAGATGAGATGAGATTGAGTGAAGGTGTTCATTTTGATTCTGAAACAATGAAATTTAGTGGTTTTGTGGATCTAGGGCCCTACACCCCCAGAAAATTTGAGGAATGAAAAAGCTGATCATGCGTTAGTTTTTAAATTTGTACCCTTTCGTGGTCGATGGGTCCACACCTTAGGGTGTTTTTTGTCCAAACACTCCTGCAGAAGTGAACCCCTACATAAACTTATTTCAGAATGCATTATATTAATGGAAAATAGTTTCATTTCAATTGATGCGGTGGTAATGGATGGAGCTCCATGGAACCGAGGTGTATGGAAATTATTTAGTATAAATGAAAATAACATAAGCTGTGAACATCCTTTTGAGAGATCTCGAAAACTATGGATGATATCAGATTTCAATCACCTTCTCGAATGTTTCCGAACTTCTGTATTGGACAACAGAGTACTTGAGTTAAATCAAGAGATAATATTTTTAAATTTTGTTCATTGTTATTTATAATCTTTCAGACTCCTTATGGAATAGTGAAGAAGTCGCATTGGGAAACAGTGTTAGAGGTTGAGCAATTTCCAAAACTGTCACTAATGTTGAAACAATATCAGAAATATCAAATGAATTGCAAAACACAAGTTTATCAATGGTTGGTTGTAGAGATCATAGCAAAGAGGTTACCAAGACAGTGGTTGATTTATATATTGTTATGAGGGCTCATTTTTTAGCAAATTATGAAAACAAAAAAAGTAAGCTCTCAAGAACAGAACAAAAATGTATAGAAAAATGCTAAATTATTGCGTTGAAAATTTTGTATTTCAATTTGTTTCGTTCTATCCCAATTCACGTTATAATTTGTATGTATATATATATTTTTTATTTGCTATATTACATTCTATTAAAGATTCAATAATGAGTTTCAATTCATAATTATGTACTTTTTTCCGTTGTATAAAATCATGGTTATTTTAGTATTCCATAAAATTAAAGAGAAGTAAGTAAGAACTTCACGGATGAATCAAATTCATTTACATATCCCGAATATGATACCATTCACACTTATTCTAATTCAAATACTCTCGAATCCGAATGTTGAAAGTTCCAGGACATTTGTGTTACATCAAATTTAATGAGGAAATCGTATACGTAATCCTCTTCAAAATCGTGAAATCTAGCGTATGATAATTTTTCCTCATTATTGTATTCCCAAAGAATATCAGAATAGCAAAAACATTAGATGAACACAAATATTACTTTAGAATGACATTTCATCTTCCTCATCACTAGATTCTTCTTTTTGAGGGGATAGACTCAATGCATCATCTTCTATATCGTCGTCTAAATCTTCCCCATTCACAACATCATTATCTCCTTCACTTCTTTTTCGTTCATTCAATAAAAATTGTATTGGCCCTTGTAAGGTATTCAATGCCTCTTGTCTAGCAATATTTCGTTCTATTAAAGCCTTCATCGGTTTCAACATTTCAATAGGGAATATGCATTTGGATTAAATTTACTGGAATTTTTGTCACCTGAAACCTTATTACCCTGAAATAGTATCTGAACCATAACTTTTTCAATAGATTGATTTTTAATTGCTTAAAATTGTAATTGAAAAGTGTGAAATAGACGCGCGCAGTTTGAATTTATTAAACGCATGACCATTGGTTGGACCAATCGGGATGTCAGATTCCATGATATCGCATTGATAGAAGTTGTAATTCGTGTTAAATCCGAAATTAAAGCTGTTTTTTGTTGGTTTTTTTCATCAGGTGCTTCAATTTCGAGATCAAATAACTTATGAGAATGACTGATTCTGGTTTTCTCAAAGGTCAACCGGATAATGATGCATTCATGATGTCAACATACTTTGCATCAAATACAGACTTTACATCTACAGAGATCAGAGGAATGAAAGCTGCATGGTAATTCTTAGAATTGAATTTGTTGAGGCTTTCGCGGCCATCGTTTGATGACATACGTGTACCTGTGCTCAAAAGCACAAGAACACTTCCGCACAAGAGAAGTCGGGTAGATGAGGAGAATACCAGTATCGACCAACCAGGCGCCGGAACGAGTCCTAAGTCGGAGGAAGCCAGCCAACCAGACGCAGGCGCGGGTCCCGACCCCCACGCAAGCGCTATATATAGCCTGCGCCCTCGTCATAATCGGATACACAGTACTGACCGAGACGTCGACTAGTGTACACGTACCGAGAGTTAAGCTTGTGTGTAAACCAGTTCAGTGCGCCGTACGCCACGTTGATGCGCATCATACAAGTTAGTGCTTGTAAAAGGTTTTTGTTTTCTCGCGCGTTGAGTCCAGGTCCGAAAGGATCGTTGGTTCCGTGCGTCAGTGATTTACGGACTTTTAGTGAAGTTAAAAAAGGAGTGAAGTGCCTATCACGAATTGAAACATGAGTGAATATTCGGATAACGATGAATCCTTCATGGAAATGGAGGATAGATACTCGTCCTCTGAAGAAGAGAGTGATGAATTGAAGGAACTCGTCAAGCTCCGAAAGGAGAATGACCTCAAAGCCAATCTAGCGGCCCTGACAACCTGCATGGCAAATTTGACCAGCGAGATGAAACTCTTGAGAGAAGAACTCTCCAAAACGAAGTCCCCAAATCAACAGGTAAGAAGTTATTCGCAGGTTTTGACTTCTGAACCAGGAACATCGGCCCAAACCAATCCCAATACAGTTATCCCTCTCAAAAAGATAACCTCAATAATTGAGGATAGCAATAAAGTCCCCAAACCTCAAGGAGCTCCTCCAGCCAAGCGTGCCAGAAAAGAGAGTACGTCCTCAATTGAGAACAACTCAAAAAAGACAACGGTGACACCTCAGTCACCTGCTACAGAGAAAATTCCCCCAGTGACAATGATGGGAACGTCAGACTGGACGGAAATGTCCAAAGCTCTCTACAGCAAGAAAATAAATTATAACCGGGCAACGGTTGTTAAAGACGGCATCAAAATTATTGCCTCGTCTGCAGAAGATTTCAGGAAATTAACAAAATTCCTCGATCAACAAGGTAAGGAATATTTTACTTACCAAATGGAAGAAGAAAAGAGAGTATACGCCGTCATAAGGTACTTGCCACTTGACGCGGATATTGACGTGATTAAAAATGATCTAGGACTACAAGGCATCAAAGATGCTGAAGTAACGAGAATGACGTCGAACAAAACGAAAAAGGCAATGCCTCTCTACCTTGTGAAAACTCAACACAAGGAAATATTTCAAGTGAAAAAACTATATAGCCTCTGTATAGAAATTGAACCAAAAAAGAAGCCTGAAGGCCCAGGACAGTGCCATCGCTGCCAGAGATATGGACATGCACAAAATAAGTGCACATTTCCGTGGAGATGCGTAAAATGTTTAGGGGCACATTGCACAAAAGAATGTGCATTGACGCAAAAAGAAGGTGAAAGGAACGCGGCATGCGTTTTATGTAACCAAAGTGGACATCCCGCCAGTTATAAAGGCTGCAGCGCATATAAAAATCTTACGAAGAAGAAAACACCGACAAAAAAAGAAGCCCCCCCCAAGAAAATCGCTGAAAAAATAGAGACTGTTGTTACTGTTGAAAAACCACAGGTACAAAAAACAAAGAACTCGTCCACAAAACCAATTGAAACCAGAAGGGAAGACCCTAAAGATGAACTTGACAAACTCACTGAGAAAATATTCAGCAGAATAATGCAGAAATTTGAAAAAGAATTCGAGAAGAAATTTCAAAACTTATTTGGAAATAAATAATTTATGAACATGCAATCACAGCTAGAAAATCTGAAGATAGTTTCCTGGAATATTAACGGAATCAGAGCCCGTAAATCAGATATTGAACAATTGTTAGAAGAAAGACATCCTGATATTATGGCGCTTCAGGAAACTAAATTAACTCCTAAAGATAAAATATCCTTCGAAAACTACGAAATATACAGAAGAGACAGAAATGAAAGAAGAGGTGGAGGGGTTGCTATTCTCGTTAAAAGGGACGTGAACCATTACCTGAATGCGGTTGTAAATCACGAGAACAATGACGCAACTATAGAGGCACTATCGATCACAGTAAAGATAAGAAGAGAAAGCATTAAGGTATTCTCTGTATATAAACCACCGCAAATAAATCTGCCAGAGGAAGAGATGAAGATTTTATTAGGGGGTCATTTTCCAAGAATAATACTTGGAGATCTCAACTGTAAATCTCAACAATGGAATTCTAAAATAGAGAATGCAAATGGCAAGAAATTGAAAGAATATGCCGAAAAGGAAGATGCCATAATCATGGGACCGGAAATACCGACATATTTACCTAGTGGCAATGGAACCCCTGATGTGCTAGACATAGTTATAATGAAAAATATAAAACAAGATTTTGCTCTTGAAACGATAGAGGATGGAACATCTGATCACAACCCGATAGAGTTCATTTTAGGACATGGACCTAGAAATGAAGTGACTCAAACACGAGAACATACCGATTGGGACGAATATAAGAATAAACTCCAAGAAAATATCACGAGTATTCCACAAATTAACACTCCTGATGAACTAGATCAATCAGTCATTGCTTTGGAGAGTGCGATTATGAAATCCTATGAAGAGAGCACGGTTAGAAAAACTAAACCTACTCCCAAACATCCCTATGGCGATACTCCAAAAGAGGTGAAAGAACTGATTAAAGTCAACCGAAGACTAAGAAAGAAGTACAGGATGTATAAAACAGATAATGATAAAAACAGACTAAACCGACATAGTCAAATACTTAAAAATGCACTAAGGGAGCTCAGAACGAATAGATGGAATAAGAAAATAAGTGAACTCAACACAGAAGACCACTCTGCATGGAAAATGCAAAAAAATTTACGTAATGAAAAGACTCAAATTCCACCACTGCATGGAATGCATGGAATGGCATATTCAAAAAGCGATAAAGCTAACGCTCTTGCCGATACTATAGAAAGGGAGTCAAGAATAAACTATTGTGAAGAAGACGATGAGGACCTAGAAGAATTAATAGAAGATAATGAAGAAGAAATGAAAGAATCACCACCGGATGACAAAATCCCTCACCCAACATCTCCGGCAGAAATCAAAGAGATAATCAATAATTTGAAAACAAGAAAGGCTCCTGGAAAAGATAAAATTACAAATCTCATGCTGAAGAAAATGTCAAAGAAAGGAACGGCAGCTCTCACTAGTATAGCAAATGGCGTGATGAGAACAGAGCACTTTCCGAAAAGATGGAAATCTGCCGAAGTGATTGTTTTCAATAAACCAGGTAAAGACAAAAAGTTCCCACAGAACTATAGACCGATAAGCCTGCTCCCAGCCCTAGGAAAAATTGTGGAGAGAGTCTTAGCCAGACGACTTAATGAAGAAACAGAGGCCCTGCAGACGATACCGAGTGAACAATTTGGGTTCCGAAAACAACATTCAACTGAACAACAGCTCCTAAGAATAACCGAGTATATCACAGAAGGATTTCAGAATAAACAAGCCACAGGACTATTATTACTAGATGTAACCAGAGCTTTCGATAGAGTATGGCATGAAGGACTAGCATATAAAATGAAAACCGCAGGTTATTCACCCAAGTTATGCAGAATAATAAGAAATTATTTGAGGGATAGGAACTTTTGTGTGAAAATAGGTGATGTTCATTCCACACTCAGATATTTGGAAGCAGGAGTTCCCCAAGGATCCATACTAGGACCGCTACTCTATAACATATACATACATGATATACCAAGAAATCCAAGATGCCTGCTTGCTCTATACGCGGACGATACGGGCATAGCAATTAGGCACAGAAATACAAAAATAATTCACAAAAGACTTCAAGAAGCTGCAGACGATATCAGTCAATGGTGTAACAGATGGAAAATCAAAATCAATGGAGAAAAGAGTCAAGCAATACTCCTTCAAAAGAGAAAACTGAAGATGGATTCGAAAATATCCATAGACGATAATGAAATAGAATGGCAGAATGAAGCTAAATATCTAGGAGTAATATTAGACAAGGGACTTACGTGGAAACAACACATTAAGTGTGCAGTGGATAAAACGAATGTAGCAATGAAAAGACTATATCCGATTATAGGCAGAAGAAGCCAAATGAACAGAAACACGAAATTGAGGATCATAAAAGCAGTCGCCAGACCACAGCTAACTTATGGATCAACAGCATGGGGATATGCAGCGAGAACCCATATAAAGAGGATACAAAGTACAGAAAACAAATTTCTGAGATGGGCATTAGACGCCCCCTGGTTTGTTAGGAATGAACAGATACAAAAAGACATAAAATGGGAGTCCATTACTACATTCATCAAACGAAAAGCTGCAAAAGCCTATGAAAGAGCTAGTGAACATCCAAATGACGACCTTAGAAGGTTAGTTGACTATGACCCCGCTGAAGATGAAAAAACAGCTAGAATTTACCGCAAAAGACCTAGAGACCAATTGCGAAAATGAAGATATAGAACTCCACACTTAGTAAGAGATATCCAATTGAAGGATGTACACAAACACTCAGCATAAAAGAATGCGAAAGAGAAAATAACAGATAAGATGATGGAAGGTTTATAGGCTTATGCCCGGAACCAACCGCAGGAGAGGTGTTTAGTCGGTAAGAATCCGACACTACCCAGAAAGACTGGGTGTCTGATGTAAGATTCACCTCTTCTAGAACAAAAAAAAAAATAAAAATAATCGGATAGCTCCAGTACACCGTACAAGAGAGAAATAATTCCTGAAGATGCCAGACACTCGATCTGGCGAAACGTCGAAATCTAATAAACCACGCTGGCCGAAATGCTCGAACCAAGACCAGATGTCAATTCTTAGAATTGATTTGATTTGAATTTGAGTTTTTTGCATAGAACTTATAGTACATGGAATGCTATTTCCAGATCAAAAAGTGGATAAACATCTCAAATTGGAGGAATACCGAAATTTCCATATTCCCATGGATACGACCTGTCACACCGATCAGAAACACAGAAATGTTTGCCGAAATGCCAAGTGAATCGGATCTTAAATTAAATTCATAGTATTTCTGTGTTTCTGTTCTGTATGACAAGTAGTATCCATGGAAACATGGAAATTTCGGTATTTCTCCAACTTGAGATGTTTATCCATTATTTTAAGCTGAGCAGCAAGGCTAATAGCATTCCATGTACTATAAGTTCTACGGTTTTTTGCCATCTGTAAGTATTATGGACATGGCGAATTACCTAATTCTAACTCATAGTTTTTATACTGGACAACAGATGAAGGCCTACAAGTCCCTACAGGCTTACAAGTATTATGAGGCTGGATTTGTAGTTGAAGTATTGGCCAAGAGAATGAATGAAAATTTTGTCGTAGTTAGCAAGATAAGCTTTTTTTCCAATGAAGTAAATCTCATAAACTATTATAATTAGCAAATCATGGTCTGTGACACCCAAGATTACCTTTATTAATTTCCTTTGTTAATTCAGGTGAAACATTCCCGAAGAACGAGAGAAAAGCCCCTGCATGTTTGGGTCATCATCTTACCAGATGGAGCTATATCCTGTGGGCATTGTACCTGTATGGTAGGTTTGAGCGAAGTTTGCAGCCTTGTGGCAGCCATTGTCTTTTATGTACAAGCCCGTCCAAGCGACGAAGAGGTGTCTTGTACAGAAACCCTGGCTCGGTGGCCAGTACCGTCTACCAAAACCGTCGACATGGTAAGGGTCCGAGAGATTGGCTGGACTAGGAAACCAAAGCCACTGGTGTTACCCCAAGATGGAGAGCCAGCCTTGGAAGGTGGGGAGTTGGTGAAATTACTCCGTTATAATCAAACAATTGATATTACATCAGCAATCAGCAGGGTACATGAGCCATTTGTTTCTGAAATGTACCAACCGCCAAAAAATTAACCCAATGGTTTGGAGACACTTTTTAGTGATGATTTCAAAGAGTATACATACAAAGAACTTGTATCACAACCAATTGATTTTACAATATGCAAAAAGCACATGAAAGAAATCGAATCTGCAACCCGAAATCAAGCTGAAAACAATATTTGGTTCAAATATAGGGCTGGTAGGATCCATATTCAAGACCGCCTGCAGGGCTAAATTGAAGAAACCTCCTTTATCCCTCATAAAAGGTGTTTGTTATCCTCAGAAGGTAATATTTTGCTCAGAACAAACTTCATATGGAATGAAATATGAAAAGGCAGCTTTGGAGGATTATTTGACTGAAGTTAAGAAGTACCACGAAGGAATGTCACTAAAGCCTGCCGGATTCTTCATATCATATGAACATCCACAGTTGGGTGCTTCTTCTGACGGAATTATACATTGTGAATGTTGTGGTATGGGATGTGTTGAGGTGAAGTGCCCCTAATTGCTTAAAAAGTTGAATATAACAGAATGGAATTCGCGAAGAAGAAGAATACATGTTAAGTGAATAATAATGACAGTGAATTTTCTGAAGACAGAAACCATATATACTATTATCAAATGCAATTGCAAATGTTTATCATCAAAACTAAATATTGTGATTTTGTAATTGGGTCGAAAAATTGCTTATTTATTGAAAGAGTGAGTTTTAATCTGAAGAGTTCTTCAATGAATGTTTGAAAAAATCATTAGACTTTCATAAATTCGTCATAAAGCCTGAACTGCTGGCAAGATTTTTTACGACCAAATGTGGTGTGGAAAAGGTCGAGACATGGTGCATCTGACAAACACCTGACGATGGTCGACCTATGTTAAAGTGTGACAATGATAATGGTGAAGTAGGTTGGTTTCATTTCGATTGCATAGGAATGATGGAGGAACCACAAAATGCCTGGTTTTGTGATTCTTGCCAGTAACCAGTCAGTATTTTGTGGTGTATGATTTAGATTTCAAGTGTATATGTAAATAATTCAATTATAAAAACTACACATAATAAATTGTCATTAAAAAACTACAATGATTAGTAAAAATTAACCATAATAGAATGACTCTGTATTAATAATAATTAATTTAATGGTATATTAAAAAACAAGGTGCTTAGCACTAAACCTGTTTGAAATGAAATAAGAGATTTTTTTAATTCAAGGAGATAACAGAAGGGCATAAATTGAGAAAGGCACCACATACTTTAGCAGGCCAATTATTCGTTCCACATGAATTCATACCTTTGCAACCTTACGGGTGCTTTCTATATCAGCAGGGTCAAGCTGATTTTTTCCTTTTGTGAAGACGGGGATTTCCAGGTGTCCTCTTAGAGTTTCAACAGAGTCTCTTATCAAGAATCCTCTTTCAGCTAAAATTATAAACTTATAACTAGTTCGTCCGCCCTAACCTTCTGAGATATATGGCACTGTTCCTTGAGGAGTGATCCCAATTAAAAACTTAACAGTCTCATGATGTTTGTTATGAGACCAACAACGAGCTGCGTTTAACATACCAGGTGGTGTTTCTGTATATATTTCAAAGCAGTCAATTATTACTTGATACGATCACCAAAATTTTCTTTGAAGCCATTTATCATTAAAACAGCATTGGACAAACTGGTGTAATCAAAAATGGAAACTTTAGGTGTAGTTTTTGATGTGTCTAGTACAAATAAAAAATGTTTCAAAGACTTGGGAATTGAAAAATCGAGGCATTATTTTTTCCACAAGGAGAAGAAATATTATGCATTTTTTGATGTGCCTCATCTGCTGAACTGTATTCGGAATAATTTTCTGAATAATAATTTCCTAATGAAGTTCATATGCTTTTCAGATATCATAAAAGTGAACGAAATCGACAAGAAGAGCAGAAGTGGGAGGGCATTGCTGAAACTCACTGATACACACCCCAATCCGAATGCTTTCGAGAAAATGAGAGTAAAATTAGCAGCGCAGTTATTTAGCCATAGCGTTTACGCCGCTATCATGACATCGGTGAGGACTGGTGAGCTTATAGCCCGGGAGCCAGTGATAGTTTTTGGTGACCAATTTTAACCCTGGCCATAATTTGTATATAGCTTAATTTGTATTTGTCTTAAAGCATACTGACCATCAGCTGGCGCACCAGTGGTGGGTTTGCCAACGGGAGCAACGAAAACACGTAAAAAAAATATTGAGTTTAAGTCATTTTAACCCTGCTTAAATTCACAGAGATGGTAGTTCATATAATAATTATAAAAAAAAACGTCCGCTGGCAGTACGTTGGAAAACCCGTCCGCTGGACATGAAAACTTGTTTTCCACCAACGCACAGATTTTTTTATTCGAATAATTATATTATAAACAACCAGCTCTGTAGATTTCAGCAGGGTTAAAATGACTGAAACTCAATATTTTTTTTACATGTTCTCCTTGCTCCCGTTGGCGAACCCACCACTGTTGAGCCAGCTGACGGTCAGTTTGTCTAAGAAAACAACCAAATCAGGCTATATACAAATTATGACCAGAGTTATAATGACTGACTAAAAACTATCAATGGCTCCCGGGCTATTATATCTTCAACGGCTGAGAATACAGCCCATTTTGTAGAGACGATGAATAACCTTTTCGATGCTCTCAACAGTACCCGATTACATTCGTCAAAACCTTGTAATCGTGTATTAAGTGATGTCAACCAACCCACAGGTGTTAATTGCAATAAGAACTGGATATGGCTTATCGGAAAACCTCCATACAGTTTGTCCAAATATAATTCCAATTTTTGCGTGTTACCGTGTTACAAACGGTTAAGATTTTCTGATACCGTTTGTATTTTTGCAAGAGCAGTAATAGAAGTTATGACGTAGCCGTATTACGTCATCATTGTGCCCGTTGTTGAGAAATCTGTAACCTTGTTCCGAAGCAGGGTAACTGGAGCAGTTAGAATCTAAATTCGCGCCAAAAACGAATATTTCGCATGTTGCTTCAGTTGCTTGGTTTTTAATTTTGTAGATCAAAGGGTGTGCAATTTTTTTGACTTATTCTATTTTTTATTTATTTCCACCAAATAAGCATGATGTGAAAGAAAGCCTTCAATTAAACAAAATAATAAATGTATTGTTTATACATCCCCTATATCTCCTAACTTTCCAAATTTTATTCTTGCTTCACTTTTCGACCGATCTTTATGCATAATTTCTAGACGTAATTCTACTTTCAGATTATTATTTGAGAAAATGCAAAAATGAAGCAGCAAACGTCATGTCTAAGAACAATGGAAAAAATGTGAATATCCAAATAAATTATCATGGACAGGATATCACCGTTTGTGTATAAAGAAACACGGCAAATATATTGCTGAATGGTAAGTAATGTACAACTTATTTTTGTTCTTATTTGTAATATAAATTTTTTTCAATAGATCCTGTCGCAGGTGGGCAGAACGTTCAAAACTTAATCGTGGAAATAATGAGACTGAAAATCAGTCTCATCATTCATTTGAAGATTGGCAGCCAGGCAATACTGAAAGCCAATCTGCAAATGAGGGTACTCCGGATAAGGTTGCAGTGTGAACCAGCAAAAGTCCACAGAAGTGGACAATACTGCTTCACAGGCTTTTTTGAAACTCAGAGAGAAATATGCAGGCCAGTTTGACGATAAAAAAGCCGAAAAAAACAATCTATGGTGTCTCATAGGTAATGAAATGATGGAGATGATAGAAAACTGACAAGTTTTGATGCTTCTTTAGTCACCATCAATGCAGTAGAGCAATTGGCACTTGATCAGAATAAAACAGGATTCAAATATTTATTCACTGGAAGACTGATACAAGACTCCCTCGAAAATCAGTTTTCTGTTTATCGGCAGAGAAGCGGATATAATAGATATCCAACAGTGAAACTTCCAGATCCTCTTCCAAAATCAGTATAGTTACAAATGAAGTAGGAATCACGTCCTTGGTTATTCATGCTGAGTACTTTAATGGGAGTTAGGACAGGTAGTGAAGAACAAGACTTCTGAACTAAATGCCGACGTTTCGTCCGTATATTCGAACTTTTTCAAGGCTGCAGATACAATAGAGATACAAGAAATTTATCAGTACAATCCAGTAAAAAACAACAAGAACGACAGCTAACAAACAACGATAAATTGCACAATTAAATACCAAAAAATTATGTGATATAGATGAAAACATTGTATACAAAATAATAAATATCGAACAATAAATACGATGACTAGACACTAATTCACTCAACATACAAAGACAACAAACAAAATTTGGCCAAAAAAACTGTGGTACAAAGAAACTCACCAAGTTCAATTTGTCTGATATAAAGGTTGTTGTTAACATTAAGATTCGGAAAAATTGCATCCAAGCTTTGTCAAATTTCATCCCAGATATGGAAAAAACAGCTACAATTACCATCGAAATCAACTTACTAAACAATCGAGAACCGCTGTTATTACGCGCAGACACTGTGGACATATGAATAATTTTCATATCGGAATACGGGAATCCCGATAAAGAAACAATAAATTTGTGTATAATTGACTCAAATCTTGGGTGTCAGTTCTGTGGTTTACCGTGTTATTTAATCTAATATGAATCATCTCGCTAATGTTTCTTTTCTTCCAATTACTTTCATAATCGAGTATTTCTACATTGCCAAAATCAAAATTATGGCTTTCCGCAAATCTATGGGAAGCTAAAGCTGTAGAACTATCTTTATCCCGGAACCTATCATCACAGTCATATTTGTGCTGCCTGATTCTCGTCTTTAGCAGTTGTCTCGTCTGTCCCACGTAACATTTATTGCACCCCAAACATGGTATCTTATATACAATACTTGAACGGTTGATGTTAGAATTAACGAAACCCTTAGCTCAGAAGATCAAGTAAAAAGATACTTCAAGTTTCCCTATATATCAGGCCTGAGTCATAACATTGCTCATTCAATAAAACAGAAATCTAAGACTGCAGAGCTCGTTTTTTATAACCTTTTGACGACGCAGATTCTGTTCTCGAGACTTAAAGATCCAACCCCTAACATCAACCGTTCAAGTATTGTATATAAGATACCATGTTTGGGGTGCAATAAATGTTACGTGGGACAGACGAGACAACTGCTAAAGACGAGAATCAGGCAGCACAAATATGACTGTGATGATAGGTTCCGGGATAAAGATAGTTCTACAGCTTTAGCTTCCCATAGATTTGCGGAAAGCCATAATTTTGATTTTGGCAATGTAGAAATACTCGATTATGAAAGTAATTGGAAGAAAAGAAACATTAGCGAGATGATTCATATTAGATTAAATAACACGGTAAACCACAGAACTGACACCCAAGATTTGAGTCAATTATACACAAATTTATTGTTTCTTTATCGGGATTCCCGTATTCCGATATGAAAATTATTCATATGTCCACAGTGTCTGCGCGTAATAACAGCGGTTCTCGATTGTTTAGTAAGTTGATTTCGATGGTAATTGTAGCTGTTTTTTCCAAATCTGGGATGAAATTTGACAAAGCTTGGATGCAATTTTTCCGAATCTTAATGTTAACAACAACCTTTATATCAGACAAATTGAACTTGGTGAGTTTCTTTGTACCACAGTTTTTTTGGCCAAATTTTGTTTGTTGTCTTTGTATGTTGAGTGAATTAGTGTCTAGTCATCGTATTTATTGTTCGATATTTATTATTTTGTATACAATGTTTTCATCTATATCACATAATTTTTTGGTATTTAATTGTGCAATTTATCGTTGTTTGTTAGCTGTCGTTCTTGTTGTTTTTTACTGGATTGTACTGATAAATTTCTTGTATCTCTATTGTATCTGCAGCCTTGAAAAAGTTCGAATATACGGACGAAACGTCGGCATTTAGTTCAGAAGTCTTGTTCTTCACTACCTGTCCTAACTCCCATTAAAGTACTCAGTATAGTTACAAATTTTATGAGACCTCCCAGTACTGCCAACGCAGGTAGTCACCCTGACGATGACGACAATATTTTGTTATCGAACGGGAACGAAGTCCTTCGTCAACTGAATATTGATAAAAGTAATTCTTCTTCAGATATGGATTCTTCTGTAACCTCTGACTTGGGCAGCTTTTGGTAGTCTCAGTTACATCCTCCGAGAACGAAAGATTCCTATTAACCTCAAGAGGAAGTTGTATAACACGTGTATCTTGCCCGTTGCAACATGCAACGTATGGGCTCGAGACTGTGGCTCTTACGAAGAGCAACGCAAACCGTCTTCGAGTCTGCCAACGAACGATAGAACGAGCAATGCTGGGGATCAGTTTGAGGGACCGAATCCGGAACGCGGTGATAAGAGGGAGAACGGGGGTCATAGACGTGGTCAAACGGGTGGCGAGGCTGAAATGGCAGTGGGCGGGTCACGTGGCGAGAGATAATCGCAAATGGACCAAGACCGTGATGAAGTGGAGACCATGGGAGTCAAATTTGTGCGAGAACAAATTCAGATTTCCACGATTGAGACAAAAACCAAATATAGATATTCATGTGAAATGATGCTCTTTTCTTGCTTGTTGTTCCAAATATCTCCATATGCTTATAAATTTTTAGGATTTGGTAAGCTAATCCTTCATCCCCACGAACTATTCAAACAATTTGCGCAAAATTTTACTACAGATCCAAGATATGAACAAAGTGACGAATATTTCTTACAATACATCAAGAACAAGTTTCATCTATTAGACAGTAATGACAAAATTATGTTGTTAATGTAAGATGAGATACATATATACCCTAATTTGGACTATAAGAGCAGTACTTTAATATTTTATGCTATCAAAGGACTCGATGACATATTTATTGGACATAATAAAACATGTCACACAGAAGAAAAGTTGTGCAAATTGATAATCAAACCTTTGACAAATATTTTGCTAAAAAATTATATAAAGAAAAAAAATTATACGGTCTCTACCAAATCGATGCCTGATCTCAAAAGATTCAAGGTAAAAACACAAATAAAAATTAAATGCATGTGAATGTTTCGTATTTCATTTACTATTTAAATGTGTAGTTATATTATAAGATTTCATTTTCCCTAGTCTTATAAACGTTACTTTTATTAGCCTTCAACTATATATCAAAATATTTCTGAATCTACCTGCATCATGACATCATATGAGGCTTGGACTTTGTGTTTTCCCGATTTCTTCTTGATGAAAATTGGAAAGTCTCTTTGAGAAATAATGGATGTTTATTTTAAATTAAAAGTATATCTAAATCGATTTTTGACATTTCCACATTTCCTAAATCGAGAATGGACTACCTATGATGACGTCACCCATGCTGTTTCATGGCCTTGTATTTTCGTAAGGTTGTGGGTTAGTGGAGAACGTTTAGAAAGGGCTTGCTTTTTAAAAATAACATTTCTTTTCCTTTGTGTGTGCCGAAGTAGATTCAGCATTATTCCTAAGATTATCACGATTTCTATAAGCTCTATTTTTCCTAAATAAGATATACTGAGTCCGTCATTTTAGACGCATCCTTTGTTAGCTTCAGGAGCTACGTTGTGACCGATATAATGAGAAGTGTTTATCTAGAGAGTGTCAGAAGTGTGTTGCTAAGACTCCTTTCTTCAAAGATTCCGATAACAGAAGACAAATGGATTGACGAAAAATATGATTCTGTAGATCCAAAATCCAAAAAGACTCGTCGAATAACCAAATACATAAAAAAGTCATTTGATATGAAGCTGCGTGATCTTATTGAAGAATTGCAAGAAGAACTAGAGACATTTTTTCGCCACGAAAGGAATATTGTACGCCAGTACAGTGTAATGAAAGAACTCAAGAAGAAGTTGACAGAAGAAGATGCTGTAATTCAAATGAAATTATTCCACTTAGGGCCGCTTGCACCGTATGACAAAACTTCAGATTAAATGCAAAACCTCGATTAGTGTCTATGATTCTCTTGCACCGTGTCTTAATCCTAGTTTAACAACCATAACTAACGCTTAAAGATAATCCTCCGAATTGGGAGGATTAAATGGAAGTTTAACGATAAACTTCGAATTCTAACCCTACATTCATGGATGACACAAGTCAGGCTTGTTTCAAAAATGATGTTTGATTATAAATCAAATTGAAAAGAATAACGACTGAAGTAGAAATTATAGATTTTGGTTTTCCTAGGCGTAGATATGAAAGATCAAATTGGTGTGAAATGAAAAGCACACACAAGAATGAATAACTGAACTGAATATTAACGGTCGAGGTATATTTTGAACTGAACAAATCCATACATGCCTAATAAAGTTGGAGGTACAGTTCTTCTGATATGTAGAATTATTCTTTAATTCACTGTGACACATGGTATCATTCAATCGGAACCAATATTATTACCAATGCATTGAAATGAAAGTGAATAAATATTAACAAATTTCCAAGATGCATGTTTATTGAAAAAATCACATATTTTCTTATAGATGTTTGGCTATTATCGAAAATCAGGTTTGTTCATGCTTTTCGATCATTTCTTTTTCATTTTCCTCTGTTATACGACAGAGAATCCATGAGTTTATCATATTTTACATCCAAATCTGAAGTGGGTAAGTATGCTTTGACAATTAGAGTTTCGAACCAGGTATATTTTCATTTGTGAAGGACGAAGAATATTCCAAAGAAAGATGTCAACTTGTGCAATGAATGTTGCATCGGTTTTTACCAAAGAAATTCGTTATTACAAACTCTTTCAATTTGCGAAACGCTCGATATCAAAAAATGTCTAAACATCGAAACTGTCAAAGCATAGAAAGGGATTAAATAAACAACGTTAAAATAGGCACAAGTACCAATTTACGTAAAAATAACCAGATTTGTGGATTAACTTTAATCTAGTTACATTCAGCCTCGGTGCAAGCCAAATATTTAATCCTGGATTAAATAAATTAATCGACGCTTAACTAACTAACGCTTAGAACCAATACGGTGCAAGTGGCCCTAAATACGATCAAGAAATTCAGGCTTTCCATTTTGACAGATTAATCTACACACGGTTGTACTGTATTTAAAAGGTTCAGTTAAATCTTACTGCACAATCTCTACGAATGTTTCTCATTCTCCAGCTGCTCATCTGAATCCAATTTTTGATGTTCTGTCACCTCAAATTAGGAAGCTTCATTTCTTGAGCGATGGACCAGTGAATCAATACAGAAACAAAACCATGTCTGTAACATGTAAAAGTGCCGCTCCGATGAGACGCCACTGGTTACACTTGGTAACGTATGATCTACACCACAAGACAATGTTACTTCATCGAAGAAGAAGACATGCGGTTCTATGCTAGGCGAAACATGCCACAGGGGTCTCATTTTTGAAAGGGTTAGATCAAGACGTAAGCATCCTGTTGAAGATTTGATAAATTTGATGTTTTTATCTGAATGAATCATTATATAATACTTACGATCTAGTAATAAGGATATTACTATTGATATTGCGCAACAGTTATTTGCGGTAAGTTGTTTATTATTTTCCAATACATATTTTGATTAATCACAGGAAGATATAAGAAATGCACTTTCAACTGTCGTGCCATTCATTTCCAGGTTTGGTATCTGGTTTTTTCGGTGATGTTGGGGAGCTTCCTTAAGGGTTATTGATCATTATCTTTCATGTAACTACATAATTAATTGCTAGAACCTGAAGGTACGCTCTTGTGATTGTAGCAAGAACTTACACAGTTGTACATTTCACAGCCCTGGTGTCGGAGTGGAAATTTGTCTCATTTGCTTTCCTGGTACGAGAGAGGAAACTGCCTTTTATTTCCTGAAGCGTATAATGCGTTTGAACTCCTAAATTGTTCAACATTATTCGGATTGACTGAAACTATCGAGAGGAGGAAACGCGACAGAGATTTTCTTGGTGAGGGAGTCAGTCAGCAGAGCTGTTGAGACTGAAATTGGACAACTGAAATTATCAAGAGGAAACCCGACAACAATTCAGTAGATAAGTACTCAACAATTGTATAGAGTCAGTGTATGGTCGAGCTCGAGTTGGAATACCTGTTCAGTTGTCAATATATTGTAAAACTCAGAAGGAAGCTGTAAGTCTTGTCAGGAAGCCTGAGATTTTTTTATTTTTGAGAGTTTCATGTCCACCGAGCAAAGTTAAAGGTTAGTTGTTCTACATAATGGCCACGAAGATACCAAAAGGTATCACAGGTACAGAAGTTTACTTGGAACTATACGGAGAGTGGCCACGGTAAAGGTGCACCGGACGGAATTGGAGCTACCGGCAGAAGAACTGCAGATGCCGTGTTTGGAAAAAACATTTGTCTCCATCCGTACAAGAAATGGTTACGATTATGAAATACAACCAACGCTTGCGCTCCCAAGTACTCCTTCGAAGTGCACCAGCTGCATCAAGCGTCAACGTGGATGATAAATGTGAACCTTTTTTTCCTCAGCATTGCGAAAAATGTGAAAAAAACTGCGTCCCGATGAGCAAATCAGAATGAAGATGGAAGCAATATTGTTTTGGGGGCAGCGTTGCAAGCTACACGTGGGAGTACGATTCCATCATTTCCTTTCCAGCAATACTCCTCAACACCATCTCCTCGGCAATCTGAACACATCTTGGACTGCTCAACGGACTCAACTTCCTACACATGGCAGAGAAGCATGAAAACTTCACCAATTAGTAATCAATTTTCTGATTTATATCAAAACGCACTTTGTAAAAAATGAATCAATAAAATTTCAATATGTTCGAAACCACTGCGATAATTTATTCACCTTTAGAAGGCGAATACACACATCTCTGACGTGGCGTGGTAACACGTGGGTTACCGTGAATATCGCAAACATCATTCCAGGAAAGAGGCTATTTCCTGTGTTATGATATGTTTACTTACATTCCCATCACAATGTAAATGCTCACAAATAAATATGCTAAATAAAGTGATGGTACATACTTGCATGGGGAAATTCTCATTTCTTAATAAATTTCGTGGTTTTCAGGTTTTCTAGATTCAAATTGAAAAAACGAACTATTTTGATGGAAATCTCATGATTATATCAAAAGGAATAAGTTGTCATAATGCATGGACAAGTTTTAATAGTATATTGTTCTATGAGCGGTAATGTAAGTCATAACACACGCAGTTGAATTTTGCAGCCCGAGCCGTCAGGCGAGGGGTGTAATTCATCAAGTGTGTTATGACCATTACCGCGAATTGAACACTATACTTTATCTTCGACTTCTTCAGTGAAATTCGAATTAATCTGCATATTCAAAATTGACAACACTTGTCAAAAGCGATTTCTGTGGTCGAAAATCAAATCGATATCAAATCCCGTAGAAAACGTCAAAAATGCACTTTTTCCAAATGCAATTTTTGGATATTCAGACTTAAGAAAATGTAGAAATGGATGGCGAGAACGTTACCTGGATGTCTGAAATAGAGTTCCTCATTGACCCGACTTTTTTATTCATTTCGTAAGCTACATTTTTCCTATTTGTATTAGAGTGAGTTATAGGCGTGTGTTATTATTATCTCACACTATTGGTTTATAGAGACTATTACAGATCTTTTGAATAATGGATATATTATTCTATGGGAGTAGATAAATATACATAAATAAATCCATTACTATTGATTCACTGGAAATAATCACAAGTGGCATACGAAAATGGATGGTCCGGATCTCGACTTTTTAATTTGATACCGAAAGAGCTGGTCTCTTCGAACGATAAAGTATTTGCGAGAGAGATTAAAAAGATTTTGATTAATGGTGCTTATTACACAATTAAAGAGTTTGAAGACTCAATGCTCAGTTGATTAGTGACTCTTGTTTGTCTGATTGTTGTGAATTGTGTGATATACATACAATTATTTATTTGATTATTATCGTGGAAGATGTGATATGTCTTGCATTTAGGTTTGTAATTTGTAGGTGATAATTGGAAGTTGACTTGTTCAGAATTGAATAAATTGTTTATTATTATTATTATTATTATGGTTACAAGACAGTGACAATAAGTTTCTCGGTTAATCAATGAAGCTTAATTTTTGTTGAATTTCAAGTATATTGTTGTCATCCCCTAAACAAAGGCTTCATTGTTCAATTATTAATGTTTAGCTCAGCATTTCTCGAAATCATATACATACTTACTTATAAGAAGCAGCATAACGCCATCAGTTCAGTTCATTTTCTTTCTTCAAGCAGTCCGTTTCTATTCTCCGATCAATTCATCTCGCTTCTCCGAAAAGCTCGCTCAATATTTATATTCTGTGCTCTATTTCCGAATAAATCAATCTTAAATCATCCAAGTGTTTCTATAAATGAAATAAGTGCGAATCAGTGTCTTTGAGTACAAATAAGTACTTCAAGTCAAAATAAGTGCTATAAAATGCTACAAAGGTGTTACGGAGCTTTGCCTTCATAAAGAATAAAGCTGCCCTGGTGACAGCGGAATTGCCAAATTCCACTATTGTTTTGTAATCTAAAAGGAATACAACACAAAAATTGGTGACAGCGTTGTGGGATATATCTGAGTGGATATCAAAAAATTGGCTACATCCACTTGAGCACAGCTCTTTGCAGAAGATATCGACGCCAAGCCGCTTATCGCCTGTGTAACTGGATAAAATTTCCACCGGACCAGAGGGTGTCTACACACAGGACCTAACTAAATCCGTCGAAGAAACTCAAGAATCCTAAATCCGTCGAAGAAACTCAAGAATCCTAAATCCGTCGAAGAAAATCAAGAATGCTAAATCCGTCGAAGAAACTCAAAAATCCTAAGTCCATCGAAGTTATCCAAGAATCCTACATCCATCGAAGAAACTCAAGAATCCTACATCCATCGAAGAAACTCAAGGAACCTTTTTTCCTCAAAGAAATTCTACAAGAAGCTGAAAGGAATACCTAAAAACAGTAAGTCAATCTATCTTTCCTTAAGTACTTGTTCATATTAAGGAAAATCCATAATTCTTATATAATGTCTATCCCAGAAAACAATCCTATTCATGATGATATCTCTGAAGATCATTCATTTCCTATTACAGTCTTATTCAAATTCATAAAACCTTTTTCAGGAGAAAGAAATGAACTCAATACTTTCCTCACGAATACAAATTCTGCTTTTACTCTAGCTTCACCGAATCAAATAAATAGCTTTTATGGTCAATGTGAGCATCTCGTTCAAGCTCACGAAGAATTGGAAACAATCAGGCAAAATCCGAATGAAACTATAACAGATTTTTTCAAAAGACTCGAAAAGGCAAAAAACTAATGTATTCAGTCAGAAATTCTTAATTGTAAAAATCCAGATGAACTTCCAGGTTTGAAACGTGCGATACAACAAACTGCTCTTAGAAGATTCATAATTCACTCCAAATCAGAAATAAGTCAAATGATGAGAGCAAGAAATATTGGTGGTCTGAATGAAGCTTATTCCATTGCAATACAAGAGGAAAAAATTATTAATCATACTAAATCTAAATTCCTTAATTCATATAATCGCACGAATGCTCATAATTCTTTTCATAAATACTATAATTATCAAAGTAATTTCCCGAGAAATTCTAACTATCAAAAAACTTTTCAAAGAAATTCTAACCAACACAATAATTTCCAAAGAAATTCTAATCATCAAAATACTTTTCAACGAAATCCTAATAATTTCAATTCTGCGAATAGACCATCGACTTCGAATCAAAATCATCTTTCAAGAATCAACTAAATCCAAATGCTCAATCATTCAAGTTCTGCAATTATTGTAAAAAACCTGGACACATATTAATTGAATGCAGGAAAAGAGAATTCAATAATTCTAAAGTGAACCATTTAAACAGGTCGGTCCTGATGAATGCACAGGATCCCGACCTATCAATTCAAAAAGCATTCACTTTGGATCAACATTTTTCATAAGTAATGTTAAAGCTATTCCTTCTAACGAACTCCAAACTTTATCCTTCAAATAAGAAAATTCGCCAAAGAAATTTGTAACTTTTCTCATTGATACAAGAGCTGCCTGTTCAATAATTAAACATACTGCCCTAATTCCAAATAAATCTTCTTTAAATATAAATGATATTAATGAGAGATGGACTCGCAAAGTCCGGCAGGTCTGCCGTTTCATTTGGTTGCTACCGTAAGAGGGGATATGTGACACTGATGACGGCTAAGAAGCGAGAAACCGGTCTGTCATTTTCCTTCTGCGGTGGCAGCACGTTCCGGCGATTTACTTCTTGAATTAGATCTTTGCGAGTCCATTTCTCTCATTGATTATAAATGTCCCTAGTGGACGGTCCTGACGGGCGCGAATTTTTCCTATTTTATAAATGATATTGTTCTATTAAATGGAATTAATCCTAATGCTCCTATCAAAACACTTGGTACAACGCAAGTACACTTAAATCTATCGCAACTCAATATTTCTCATAAGGTCAATGTTATAAACGCAGATAAAATACAGTCCCAATACGATGGACTCCTTGGAAATAATTTCAATAATAATCAAAGAGAACAATGCGATCATTAATTATGCAGACGAAGCTGTAGTTATAGATGGTCAGAAGATACCTTTCAATAATATAATCTCGCAAGATGAAATTAAAATCCCTGCACGATGCGAAATTCTAGTCGAAATAAATATACTGAACAACTTAAATCAAGGCTTAGTTGAAAGGGTTTCTCCTTACAGAAATATCATAATTCCAAATTCTTTAGTGATAAACAGAAATTCCAAAGCAATTGTGCCTATTCTCAATCTAAATTATGAAGAAGTAACGATTGACAGACCTTCCGTCGAAATAATTGAGATTTTTTCAGAAAAATTTGGTATCCACAACTCTGCCGTAATCCGATTGAAATTGAATTTCCCTGGGATAATAGTACAGGAATGTATATGCCATTCACTCCACTTATGTGCAAATGAAGCTTGCAAAGTGCTACCACGCCATTGTGAAGATCTGGCCAGAAATATTTTCAGTTATTTTAAAAACAGCTCGAAAAGACAGGCGCAGTTTACAGAATTCCAAAAATTTTGTAATGTAGAACCCCACAATATTTTAAGGCCATCACAAACCAGATGGCTCTCTAAACTTATGGTAGTGGAAAGAATTCTAGAGCAATGGCACCCTCTACAATTATATTTTGGAAGAGAATGGATCGAACATAGGTTGCAATCATCCGAAATTATTACAAGCTGAACGATTGGCCAACAAAGCTCTTCTATTTATTTCTTCAGTGGGTACTACCCAAATTTGTAAAATTAAATGAATACTTTCGAAGCGAGCGAGTTATAATCGCTCGTGTTTATAACATGGTCTCTGAAACATATAGAGAAATATTGATGTGTTACCTAGATCCGAGTTATGTTCGAAGAACTGAATTGTCGGAAGTCGAACACAATAATTCTAGCCATTTCCTTGACGTGAAACAAATTTATCTAGGAGTCAGAGTGATGCAAAATGTTGACAAATTGAACAACATGGAAAAGGACGATTTCTTTGTACGCTGCCGTAACTTTTTAATAGTTTCCGCCAATGAAATGAAGAAAAGGTTCGACTTCAACGATAACGTTTTCGCGAAATTGTCGATATTTGAAAATAATGCGGAAAAGGTGAATATGGCATCAATTTTCCCAATCATAAATTTAATACCAAGAATTGTAGACCCTGATAATACTGAATTAATTCAGATAATTGATGATCAGCGGAGATTGGTTTGTAACACTGAATTGAATGGTGAAATAAAAAATGAAACCAGCATAAACAAATACTGATACGGAATCTCCCAAATTCGTGACATGTCAGATGTCTATAAATTTAGAGAATTCGGAAGTTTTGTACTAGACTTGTTAACAATTCCCCATTTAAAAATTATATAAATAATTGAAAGTTATTATGTTCCGATACGATCAATTCACTTTTGATATCTTCTCAAAGTATTAATGGTATATAGAACAGGAAGATGAATGGCATCCTTTCGTCTCACGACTTTACTTCGCCGTCCTTTTCTACTTGCAAACCTTAAGAGCCCAAGTGTCCTCAAACATTGGTTCTCGCTCCACAAAGAGACTCGTAGCTGATATCTTTAAAGTTTAAAGAAATGTAGTCCCATAATGAATTCATTATGGTACTTAGTCCCATAATGAGCTTCCTTATGTCATCAAAATTGAGTGACATAACGTTGTCATTATGACATGCCATCAGATAAATTATTAAATTTGATGTCATTGTCGTCGTACAAACATGTAGAAACAATTGAAAACAGTGATATTTTGTTCGAAACATTATAATTTTATCCTTTATATTTTGTTTATATAGAAAAAATTTTATTTTGTATAGTTTTTGTATTTTATTCAACGAGAATGGCGTGAGTAACAGTCACTTAGAATACACCAAGAATGAAACAAATGCTAATGCAATGTTCAAGAATTTAGAAGAAAACTTCAAGAAGAAGGATGTCAGGAGTCGATTTTTTTTAGGAGAGTTTTGAACGACATGAAATACAAGGAAAGAGAAATGATGGCGAACCATTTTAATGCAATGGAAAATATATTAACCCAACTAAAGGATGCAGACAATCCCTTGAGTGAAGAGGAAAAATCAATTATACAGGGTGAATCCTGTTGAACTGTACATACTTCACAAAGAGATAGAGGACAATTTGCTGGTTTCAAAAATACCCCACATGAAAGGTCTCAAACGATTCGTTTGAATTATACAGGGGGAATTCCAGTTTTGGGACATATTTTCAAAATGCTCTATTGGACGAACGAATAATCACAAATCCACCAAATTTGGTACATAGGAGGACTGTACCGATCCCCATACAGCTGACTTATCAGATTATCAGTTTCCAGGACCGGACTCTATTTTTCTGATATTATCGGAATTCATAAAGTAAATCACCCTGTAGATGAAAAAGTCAATAAACCTGCCATGGCAGTTCAAATTACACTGAATACTCTTCAATAAAGAGTAATAAAATCACGTTGCACACCTACAGATTTGGAGAAAAAAAATATTGAATATGCGTAGTGCGTACTCGGAGATAAATTTTTTTTGGGCGACCTAATTCGCAAAGAAAATCATACCCAAATGTATCAAAAGTTGAATATTAATGGTTAAGATCCTCTGGGCATTCAATTATTACAATATTCAGGGACGGACGGACCCCCATTTCAGATTGGGTTTTTCAATAGATGATAGGTCGAAAGATTCGCTCTGAATATGGAACACTCCACAAAACTGTTACGGGAGACCGAACAACATTAAATAACCTACGAAGAAATTGTCATAAAATCGCGAGGCACACAAATAGATTTAGAAAAAAAAATTGAATAATCGTACTCAGAGATCGTTTACCTGAGTTATTAGAAAATATTAACCAACGCGAGATTTATTTTCAACACGGCGGGGCTACACCTTATTACACTCCGCAGGTTCGGGAATTCTTGCACAACCGCTATGAAGGTCGAGGGCTACATGAGAGAATTAGTTTACAACGTTGAGATTAATTCCAGAGAACATCTCAAAGAAAGGATTGAAGCAGCGTGTGTCAAGATTAGGAGTGATCCCGTAATGATAAGGAAATCAACCAATCATATTTTCATCAGAGCCCGAAAATGTATTCAGACGGAAGGAGGACATTTCGAGCATCTTTTGTGAATCTTTCATATTTCTTTTTTTTTACTTTTTGAAATAGTGTTATTGAACAGTTTTATTTCTATCAATAGAAAATTAATTTAATAGATTTCGATGCACTGACAAAAATTACCTGAATATTGGAATGCTTGAATATCGAGAGGATTTAAAAGGATAATATTCTCCTGTCTTCAACTTTTGATACATTTGGGTATGGTTTTCCATGTGAATTAGGCCCTCCAAAAAAATTCATCTCCGAGTACGCATGTTCAATATTTTTTTCTCTAAATCTGAAGGTGTGCCACGTGATTTTATTACTCTTTATTGAAGAGTATTCAGTCTAGTTTGAACTGCCATGACAGGTTCATTGACTTTTTCATCTACAGGGTGATTTACTTCATGAATTCCGATAATCGGGGCTATTCACTAAGCAAAGTTGTTAAGGATAGCAACTGTAAATCGTCGTTATCCCATGCTTATTACATGGGATAACGACGATTTACTGTTGCTATCCATAACAACTTTGCTTAGTGAATAGCCCCGAATATCAGAAAAATAGAGTCCGGTCCTGGAAACTGATAATCTGATAAGTCAGCTGTATGGGGATCGGTACAGTCCTCCTACATACCAAATTTGGTGGATTTGTGATTATTCGTTCGTCCAATAGAGCATTTTGAAAATATGACCCAAAACTGGAAATCCCCCTGTATAATTCAAACGAATCGTTTGAGACCTTTCATGTGCAAGTTCTGGGGTTGCTAAGGTCGCTGATGGTTACTAAGGTAAGAAAGGCAAAAGCACACTCAATGTTTCTTTGTAATAAAGCGACTAATATATTAATTGCCATTTCAGAAAATAAAATTTCTGCATTGCAGTCAAACATAAAGTATTGTATGCAACTCGTATACATATAATTAGACTTATGGACTTGCCCAAATTATTGGCCTCGCTCGCTTTGCTCGCTCTGCCATAAACTTTTGGACTCGTCCATAAAGACCTAATTGATGAACTTGTTGCATAAATAGCTATTTTATATAATCGCCTCACCAGCACACGAGGTCACGAGCCTCCACTGCTGCTGCATGAATTTGTAGTATCCTATATCAATATGTAGGAATTATTCATTTAAATTATACATACTCTGTTATTTTTAATATGCAGAGGTTCGCTTTGAGGAAAGAAGTGTACGTACTGTACCGAAAGCTTGGCAGATTAGTAAAATGAGTTGTTATCGGCCAAATAATTCTAAGAATTTGAGAACTTCAATAATACGGGCAAATGACCCAAACAGGGACTGGCTCACATTTAAAGTTGACCACATATATGGTTACTTTGGTAAGTTTGATTCAATATTTTTCATTAAGATAATCAAAAATTTGAAGAGGCTCATACAGGGTGATTTTTTTAAGTGTTTCATTAGAAGTTTTCGAGGAAGGAATTGCGGTACAAATTCAAAATTTTTTATTTTTGTTTTAGAGTACATGAACTCAATTTGTTAAATATTTTCAAGCGGAATCTACTTCCGGTTCTACCGGAAACGGATGTGAACTTCGTTATTTCAAATGGAACACCCTGTATATTAATTTTAGTAGTTTTGCCGTTAACGAATAATATTTGAATTTCACGACTAAAGCCAGATTTCTTTGTCTGAACTTCAGGTTTATCAAGATAATTTTCAAGTAGGCTATGTCAATAGTGATAATATGTCAGTTTCAATATATTCGTTAACGGCGTTCACATACGTTTCCGGTAGAACCGGAAGTAGATTCCGCTTGAAAATATTTCAAAAATTGAGTTCATGTACTCTAAAACAAAAATACAAAATTTCGAATTTGAATCGCAATTCCTTCCTCGAAAACTTCTAATGAAACGATTGAAAAAATCACCCTGTATAGAAATTTTATTATAACAAATAATTTATTTTAGATGCCTATGAGGGTGCTCTAGAAGAGGAAAAAGAGGCTGTAAAGTAATCGGAATCAATAGAAAACCATCGTGATCCTGACAAAAGAAAAATAAAATAGAGAATCCAATTTTCACCTCCACCGTTATTTTCTCATAGTAAATTTATATTTAAGCTCAGTGTCTTCGAATAATTTTTCACTCAGTTTTCAAATAATATTGACTAAGTGTAAATTTTACTTCAGATGATTTTAGCGATAATAATAATTCGGAGAGCGACAGGGCTGATACAGATATCACACCATCAGGTAGCATTTATTCAGTTATTGAAGAAACCAGTGGCAACCGTGATCCAACAGGTAAGTGCACGTTTATCGCCAAGTTCACGCAAAAAACTTGAAAATTGAAACATTTTAATTGTGCCATACTATATTTTTTCTTTTTCAAATGCAGATTATATAATCGAAGAAGAAACAATAGTGGCAGATGTAGTAGGGGTGGAAGTCTCATTAAATCAAGTCATGGAGCAGCTCAAAGTCTTGGAAAGGAAAATAAATTTCATAGTGGCTCAAATGAATAATTTAGGATCTGTTCATTTATCTGGTGAACTAAACCAACTAGATTTTGGGAAATTACCCACTCTACCCCTTCAATCAATTTCAGAAATACTAGACTTAGACAACCTTGTGAATACCTGTAACGTCACAGCTAAAGAGATGGTAAGTACACAAATTTTCAGAGAAAGAATATCAGTAACATGTTTGGATGAGATTAGTCAATATTTTCTTTTCATAGTCATCGGTCTTCCAACATGTGAAATTCGAGATTAATATTTAGTAGACCCTTGTTACCTACACGTTTTTAAAAAATTTTCAAAATTTTCCATGTAACAAAAGTACAGGTTACTAAAGCAAAACATTTTTCAAATTTTACTTGAAGTGTCATTCTATACACTGGAAAATCATGTAACAGGACTGGATAGTCTAATATATTGTTCTTGTTTCTAAAACAAGATTTATTTTTCAGTATAATAAATATCTACAAGTGGTCGGGCGGAATGGACCGGAGTTCATAAGGAGAGGCTTGGCCGCAACTTTTCATAATATATTGGCAATATATTGCTCCTGGACGGGCCAAAAAAATAACGTCAAGATAAAAGACTGCAAGGCAAGCAATATGTATATTTTTTTATTAAATTAATGTGCTTGGGCCATTGACTCGGTCACAGTCTATTTTTTACAATATATGTAATGAACAAATTATAAATTTTCAAATCCGACAATACACATGAATAGCCTCAAGAACGTTCATTAAATTGTTGAAGTTTCAAAAGGTCTTATATTGGACAATTAACTTTTAATATTTACTTAATCATTAATATTCATCCTTAGATGCAGCACAACACTGCCACACAGTAAGTGATAAAGAATTTGAGATCATAACCATTTATTGGTTCCCAGAAGCCAACCAACGGCTCAAGCGAGCAGAGCTGCAGCAGAGGAATTGGTAAATATAAATATTTTTGAACAATATTAGTAAACGTTTACAATGCATATTTTTTAAATTCTGATATTTGATTTATTTTTCAGAGGTGTGTAGAAGATGCTTTACATAAATCTTTCTATATGGACATATCACCTAATATAATCATTAACGAATATCTGTAACACCATCTCCATCAATAAAATATCTGGGAGTTCAAATTGATAACAGGTACAATTTCAACAGTCACACATGATTAATGAAAAAGAAGACCATAACAAGAGCGAAATATTTTAAAAAACTGACATACAAGAAACAGGGTATTAACATCAAGAGTGCAACTAAAATATTGTTCGGGCCGAATAGAAAGTATTGAATACAAAACGAGCGCAGAATACCCAAAAAAAATATGAATTTCAAAAGGAAAGTGATGGAAAATGTTTCTTTGATAGCGGACTGTATAGCAATTAAATATGTAGTTCCCAACACAACACTAAAGAACAAGTGTACAGTCAATCAAAAGGACTTACCTTCTCCAGCAGTAGGTGGTTGTCAAAGACCTTATCGTGATAACCACTCCACGAACAAATTGATTGAGCTCAACAACCGATCGAGATGGCAGGTCCTGAAGTTGGAAGGCTGAAGAAAGATTTCACACTTGTTCCTATGACCTTTCGTCAGTCACGCCACTGATGTTATTCAAAGTGAAAACTCACTACTTTTAACTTTATGTTTGTCCAAATGAATTGAATGAACAAATTTATATACTGATTTAAGATAAGATCCCAAGATCTTATTTTCAATTGGAAACTGAATTTTGAAATTATGGAAACAAAACAATCGAAAATGGGTGCATATGCTACAAATCTGAATTAATCTCGTTGACTCGCAACAGAAGAATGAATGTGTAGCATGAACATGCGTCGTCGCAAATAAACCTACAGCTGGCAGCAGATTATAATAAATTTTACCGGGTGATATTTGAAAATGAAATTGAACATTTTCCAATTCGGAAAAATCGGAATTTTCCAAAAAACAATAAAATAAACTGAAGTTCACTTTGGCGTGAACAAATATACACAACTATATGCCGGCCATTACTGGAGTATGCACATACAGTGTATGCTAATTGCAAATCAACAGCAAATAAAAATCTGGAGGTAGCAGAGACGACTGCATTGAGGATTATAACGAGAATGAGACATCCAAACAATGTTCTCCACAATCCACAAAACCAACAGGAATTGAGCCAATCAAGGACAGAATAAATAGGCTAAATGAATCATTTTACAAAAAATTATTAGAATTAGATGAAGTTATTTCTCAGTACCATGAGGATGGGATCAACATCTCAACAAGAAGACATCCAACGCAGACACTAATACAAAAATCACACAATATTTTTTTTCGCAAATCGATAGGAAATTTTGACATTCCAGTCAAAATTGGTCATAGAAAAAGTAAAAATTTCCTAACTGTTAGGAAATATTCATTTCCTTACTGTAAGGAAATGATATTTCCTTACAGTTGGTTCGACATATGCATATACGAACTTTTCTCATGATTCCTTCGGCACTTGTTCTAAAGAAGCAGTATTTTCACTGCATCAACCAGCTCTGGAGGAGTCCCAGAAATAGCAAATTCATCATCACTTATCATTTTACACTGTTTTAAGTCCGAAAACACTAGCAATTAAATTGATTATATGCGTCAACTTTGACAATTCAACATGAGTACGTTTCCATTGTAACGCAACCAATGTCATTCCGGATTTCAAAGCATCATTCATTTATGAATTAAATAATTCGCGATTTCATCAAAATCAATTGGAATCTGTCGAATTTTAAAGGATTTGCGGAAAAATAGTATGTTTACCTCGTAGGAAAAGACACAATCCTGGACTCTGTGTTGCCAAGTCTCGGCTCAGCAATTTTCACAATCGTCCAGGAATGTTGGGCTTTTCCTACTCGGTAAACAATGTACTATTAATATATACAAATTGATATAATGTTTCAATGAAAATGTATTAAATTTATATTGTAAATCAATAGGGTGAAGTACAGTGACTTTATACAGGACAGTGGCGACAATAGACGTTCACGTTTTGATTGGTCGGACTGTTTTCGACCACTCATGGCGGACTTTCGTTGATTTGTTGTCATGTCATGGTCATAGACAATAAGTTGTCTATGGTCATGGTGTATAAAGCTCAAAATCGAGTCAAATGTCAAACAGTACGACACTCAAATGTGAACAAATATCCGCCATGTTTGTGCAAAAACGTGTTCTATGACCCTATTGTCGCCACTGTCCTGTATAAAGTCACTGTAGGGTGAAGGACCTAAGCTCGATGGCCATTTGCGTGTATATGTTGTCGCGTTTCAATTTTGTTCGTTATAGTTTTATCATTTTGGTGGAATATTTCTGTTATTGTATCAACAGATTACTAGTTTGCATCGATTAGATTGCGACAAATGTCGTAGAGATGGCATAATATGCTGCCTGATGTAGAGTCTAAAACTGAATTTCCATGCATTCGTCATCCGATGATACGACCGTCCGATCGTCGTTGTGATTGGCAAAAATATTCAAAATTGAAATCTTCTGCCAATCACAACGACGATCGGACGGTCGTATCATCGGATGACGGATGCATGGAAATCCAGCATTATTCGATGCGATTTTTGCGTTCACTGGAGGATTTTCTTCGAGAGAAAAAACGTTGACATTTTCTGGTATTCAGATGGTTGAAAATCTATGAATAGGGATCGTTAATACGGATGAATTATTTTGTTGAGGATTCGAACAATAATACTTCTCTTCTCTTTACCTTTCGTGTATTATTGTTTGACGATTTTGGATCGGATTAAGCAACAATTATAAAAATTCTACAACGAAGCCGCCCTCCATCGTATAAGTAGAAAATCCTCCTCAATAACGTAATTTCAAATGTCGTCATTTCATTGCAGAGGCTTCTTGCTTTATTATCCACTACTACAGAAACTGTTTACTTGAGCTTGTTCCTTGGATTCTTCGGATGGTTTGGCTGTAACCTAGGACAGAATAGGACATATTCAACCGCCATTTTGACGTTTCCCGAGAGAAAATCCTTATAGGGTATAAGAAACCACTCATACAGGTCAGCTCTTTCCATATATTAACAACAACGCTGAAAATATCAGGATATGTACACTTTTCCATAAGTGTCATACCTATACAGGGTGTTTCACCATAAACTGGACAAACATATATAGCCGTGTAGATGACACCGAGAAAGTCATTTTTGCCTTATGACATATACCTCGTTTTCGACGCATAAGCGAGATACAGGGTGTTCAATGTCAACTTCGAGCAATATTCTGATAACTGTTGTGAGTTACGCGTGATATTTGAAATAACGGTTTCTGGTCACATCTGAGTATTTTTGAGGGCTAAATTGAATTGTGGTGTAGAATTTTGAGAAAAAAAATTCAATATGGCGGAAAACCTGCACAGTTGGAATTTTTTTTTCTTGGTGGCTAATTTGGAAAGCATAATCTCAACGTACTCGATTTTCTAAGATTTTCCGTAAAAAAAAATTTTTCTAAATTCGAACTCAACTTTTTTTCACATGTCTTCAGTGAAAAAAAAAATTCGGCGAAAATTTTTGGAATTTTTCATGGTTGAACTATCTTTCATTCTGAATACTTGGGTGACAACAGAATGAATATAAATATCCATTGATTTTCTTTTTGAAGCCTTCCGAAGATTACGCTCGGTGTATTTTCTCAATTTTTATTCGAGAAACTGGAGGCCATAAGGAGGTCAAAATTGTGCTGATGGGCTGCCAGAATGATCCGGATAAAAATATGAAATTATAAACCAAAAAAATTTTTTTCTAAAAATTTTGGTAGGAACGAACTCTGAGAGTATGAATTGGATTAATTCTAATCCTTTAAATCTCCGTTACCAAGGCAACTCTAGTTAATCGAGAGTGTTGAGTTCGAACCTTACCAAAGTTTTTTGGAAAAAATGAAAAAAAAAAATTTTTTTGTTTTTATAAATTCATATTTCTATCTGGGTCATTCTGGCAGCCCAGCAGCACAATTTTGACCTTCGTACGGCCTCCAGTTTCTCAAATAAAAATTAAGAAAGTACACCTAGCGTAATCTTCGGAAGGCTACAAAAAGAAAACCAATTGATATTTTTTCATTCTGTTTCCATCCAAGTATTCAGAATTAAATATAGTTCAACCATGAAAAATTCCAAAGATTTTGAGCGAAATTTTTTTTTCACTGAAGACATGTGAAAAAAAAGTTGAGTTCGAAATTTGAAAAAATTTTTTTACGGAAAATTTTAGAAAATCGAGTACGTTGAGATTATGCTTTCCAAATTGGCAACCGAGAAGAAAAATTTCCGACTTTGGAGGTTTTCCGCCATTTTAAATTTTTTTTTGCAAAATTCTACACCACAATTCAATTGAGCCCTCAAAAATACTTAGATGTGACCAGAAATCGTTATTTCAAATACCACGCGTAACTCACAACAGCTATTAGAATATTGCTCGAAGTTGACATTGAACACCCTGTATCTCGCTAATGCGTCGAAAACGAGGTATATGTCATGAGGCAAAAATGACTTTCTCGGTGTCATCTACACGGCTATATATGTTTGTCCAGTTTATGGTGAAACACCCTGTATATCTTTGTTCATCTCTGAATTCATTTTTTCATCAATTACTATAACTTCAATTGTAATTATTGAATTCGTCCGCCTATCTATAACGTACGTCAGGGGTGTCAAACTCAAGGCGCGACTTGTGCCTGAATGAAAAAAACGGAGGGGGGGGGTTAGAAGAACTTGAATTAATTTTTTTTCATACAAAGAAAAATTGGTATAATATAAACAATAAGAAAATTTCAAAACTATAGAGAAAAGAAACAATGAATACTATCACATTTCACTTCAATCTTTCTTGCCTGATACTGATGAATTGAGAAATTGATTAATGTGGGTTACTATTCATCATATTGCGTCAATGAAAGTCCGTTCCCCCACAGTCCTTTCTACAAGGATTACGAGCTACAAATTTGAAATAGGAGATTCAGTTCATGCATGAAAATGCTTAAAAATCCATATAAATGTCAAATACAAGAAAAATCTAAAATCTCTTGTGAAGAAAAAATCCTCTTTCTACAAGTTTTACATGTTGGTTGATTACAGTTAAACAAATATCTGATTCCTGAATAGAGAAAATTCAATATATTTTTCTGAAGAGGGGCCGCAATAATTTACGATGCAGGCCGCGAGTTTGACATGCTTGAGTCGTACGTTATAAAAGGTTTTAATGTATTGTTTTGTAATGTATCATATTATTTTCTTATGGCTTGGTTAACGAATTGTAGTTATCCGTCTTCTACCCACTTCGATGAGATTGGAACTTTCGCTAGTTCCCTGGATGATAATTTGTGGCAAGTTCGAGTCGGATCCATGGCGGTTGTCGAATGTCGATATTTTATATCGATGAACGCGGTGTATCTGATTAATCGATTATTCTATTATTATTTCCTTTTGGAATTTCCTTATGGAATTAAACTTTCTCATTGTCTCTGAAATTATTTCTACTTTCACGAGTGCCAACCTGAGTCAGTTTTAAGTGAAAAAACTTGATAAACATAAATCATGGCCAACCGGGATATTTTATGAAAGTGAATGGAGTATACTGTATACTGTTTATAGAATATCTAAATGACATATACAGTGTAACAGCCAAATGGAATAAATTCGATAACGAATAAATGAGGGGGTGTTAGGAAAAACGCTCGGACACGTCGATTTGTAATTTTAAATGCGCATATTTTTCAAGAAAATAAAATTATATAGGGTGCTCCATGCAACCGTGGCCAATACCAACTCTCTTATTTCAGATACAACCTCCTGTATATTATTTCAACTTTTTCGGAAATATTAAGTGTTTTCAGATTTTATACAATTTTACATTAGACTTCTTTTTGTGGGGATATGTCAAAAGTATTGTATACGAAACGAAACCCTTAAACTTAGACGACCTAAAAAACCGAATCACGCTTGCGATTAGATCAGTCACGCCTGAAATGTTGAGTAACGTAAAAAAACAATTCTACACCAGGTTAGCATGTTGCCAAGACGTTCGCGGCGAGCATTTTGAACATTTCCTACATTGACATTAATGTTTTTTTCGTTTTTTTTTTTAATAGCTAGAAATTATCAGTATGACTTATTAGGTTTTAAGTGTAATGTACCGAATTTGTGAAATAAAATAATTTTTATTTAAAACTCTGATTTTTGCAATAAATCTTAAAACACTTAATACTTCCGAAATAGTTAAAGATAGGTATAGGACATTGTGCATGAATTGTGTCTAGAATTCTCTGAAGAATCCAGAAAATAAATATGTAATATACAGGGGGTTGCATTTGAAATAAGAAAGTTGGTATTGGCCACGGTCACATGGAACACCCTATATAATATTTTCTTGAAAAATATGCGCATTTAAAATTACAAATCGACGTGTCCGAGCATTTTTCCCAACACGCCCTCATTTATTCGTTATAGAATTTATTCCATTGGCTCTGTATGTAATATTATTCTAATGGTTAATTATGCCGACGATACTAACATTCTAATTGAAGAGAAAACACCAACCTGTAGTAGATAATTCAAACGTAATGTTCGGGCGAATGTATAGCTCGTTTAGAAAACAAACAATTTGTTAATGAAGGAAAAACTAATGTCGTCCCGTTCACAACCTGGCACAAAAGTCAGGCAGGGGCATTCGGTTGAACAATAAGAATATCGAAATAGCACCCAGTACAAATTTTCTAGGAATACATATAGACCGCTTCCTCAATTGGGATGTGCATATCAATGAAACAGCCAACAAACTATGTAAAGTATCATATCAATGAAACAGCCAACAAACTATGTAAAGTATGCTACGTAATGAAAATACATACTAACAAAATATTTGAATTCGATTTCATTCACAGTCAAAGTCGTACACCATGCTAACTTCGAATCTAGCCTCAGATATGGGATATTGGTCTATGGCAGCAGTAGCTCTACAGAACGCCTATTTATCATTCAAAAATGAATTTAAGAATAATGTATAAACTTGAGTTTAGAGAATCATGTAGGAATAAGTTTAGATCAGGTAAAATACTCACAGGTTTTGCAGTGTACGTTCAGGAATGTCTTCTGTTTTTCTTTAAGAAAGGCCTTATTTCTCTGATAATATACCACAAAGTAGTTAACACCAAAAACATTAAGTATAGTTATCCAGTGCATAGCAATTACAGAAAAAAATGCACAATACAATTTCATAAAATTCTTCGAAAAGCTACTAGAAAGAGTCAAAGCAATCTCCTAACTAAATGTTGTCAAACAAGAGATCTGGAAACTTTTAATTAACCTGGAGCCCTATTCCACAAATGAATACCTAGGGGCACATCTAGAATGACCATGTGTGGGTTTGAAACCTCAAGTGTATTTATGTAGAATGTATGTCGGAAGGAATGTCTCTAGTGCATCTTTCCTATATGTATGTTTATCTTAAACCAAATTTTGTATTTTTCAAAAAAGGATAATTATTTAAATTATCATTAATATCATATTTATTCATAAGACTATTCATTGTTGTTAGTGGTCGTTCTGGTTGTTAGTGTTGTGCTTTACTGATGAATTTTTTATATACTTTTTTAGCCTTGAAAAAGTTCGAATATACGAACGAAACGTCGGCAATTAGTTCAACCTAGTCTCATTCTTCACCACCAGACCTAAATCGTGTTGAAATATTCAACATCTCCCATAATATAAGAGTTGTAGTACTAAACCATCGAAATCTGGCTACCCTGTACTTTCTTTCAGAAATGAACTCAACTTTTTTATTATTTAATTATTTAATGAAAATAAGAGGGGGGCAGAGCCTATACATCTCAAGTACACATAAATACAAAGAAATTAAGAAATACATTGCTGCTGTGCGAAGAGTTCAAAATAACATTATCAAAAATAGACGGTAGAGAAAAAAACAAACAGACAAATAAACACTGAAAATCACATGTCAAAGTTTATTATTTGTATTTTAGTTTCTTATGGTATTTTACTTCAGTATCAAATCTTTAAGGCATAATGAAGGTTTTTAGAAATGTGTGAAGGAGCTTGAAGCATGCATCGTGGAAAATACCAACTGACAGTCAATAACTTACCTGGGGAATCAAATTGGCTAGATTCGGCTTGGCATCAGCTTGAGCACTGCTCTCGTTATCTTCTCTACTAGCAAGAATATCACATGGTTTAGGAACATTATTATACATTCATACGGTCTAATAACACAAAAAGCTCTAGAACAATGAAGTTTTTCAGATGGCGTTTTTCCACAATTTATCTCTCTTTTGACTTCCTAAAATGAATTGCTTTCATTTATTTATTTCACCACTCCTTTTTAGAGAATTACCTGAATCGTGTTCCTATCATATATGTAAACTTGATTCACCAGGTATGGTAAATTATAAATGTATATGCTATTGTCCTTGCTACACAAAATAATGAACACGCTTGTTGCTTATCCTCTTGAAATAAATCAATCTTCAAATATTCACATCAAATTCCCATTTATTATTATTTATCCACTCTGGGTAATCCAGTACCAGTTGTTTGATCAAGTGAGATTTGAACATTTTGAACCAGGTAGTCTATGATTTGAACACAGACCAAAATCGATTTCAAGCGGTGGACCAGTAATAACCGCGGTTATCTCTGGTCCTACCCTTGGTTATAGCCCTTCAGGAAGAACCGCGAATAACCAACTAGCGCTTGAATGTAGTTATCTGAACCGCGCGAAAATTAAGACTATTTAACTTATTTCACTTCCCATAACCACAATCTCAACCCAGCTCCCAAGTACGGTTATCTGCGGTCCAAACGATGACGTTGAAGGGCTAATTCATGACGTCACATGATTATAACCAACAAGGACCAAAAGCGCTTGAATGAAGTTGGAAGTTGGTTATTTACCACTTGGGAGTTGGGACCAGGTTATCCGCTTGAAATCACAGAACATATAATAGAAGAAATGCAACCTGCCCACTAATCTTTGGCAACGGCAGTGACGTTTCTAAAGCGGTCATAGACTACATAAATAAGTGGCAAATGGCGGCCACTAATATTCTATGACAGTTTGACACTTTGAACCACATAATTCTATGCTTTGAACATCTCTTGGATCATTGACACAATTTTTCTTTTGAATAAAATTTTCCGTTCTGATTTCATTTTTCGTACCTGCTGGACGCTGGAGTGAAAATAGCCCTTTGGATACTTCTGCAAAAATGTGAGGTTTTGAACTGTGTACATCATCATGGAAAAAATACGGTTAATGACCCTAGCAGTCCATGCCGATAGATTAAAAAAAATGCTCTTTCAAAATCTGTAAAAATATATAGGGTGTCCCGTTTAAATCAAAGAAGTTAATGGCATTTCCGGTTAAACCGGAAGTATATTATCAACAAAAAAATGTACATCAGATGCAATTTTACAAGCTTTTATTTAGTTTCACCTGTCCCGGTGTCTGTCTGTCTGTAATCAAATCTTGCAAGTTGAATATGACACACTTTTAATCGTCCGATTGATTTGAAATTTGGCAGGAGTACATAATTCTGGTGACAATGCATCATGAAATATTTTTTATAGGAAAAAACAAAATGGCGGATGAGTTTTGTAATTATCATCCGATTCCATTCAAAATTAGTATCTGGAGGTTTTTGGGTTCGACAATGATGATTTAAGAAAAAAGTATGTAACTGTCTTTCAAAAGAATATATATATATTCCAAAATTGAAAAATTCAAGATGGCGGCTACAATATGGCGGACGAGTATTGTAATTATGATCCGATTCTATTCAAAATTGGTATCTGAGGGTTTTCTGGGTCGGAAATTACGATTTTTCAAAATTGAGGAACTCAAGATGGCGGCTTCAAAATGGCGGATGAGTTTTGTTATTAGGAAAGCTTGTCTTAAAAAATGTTTTTTTTATTATAGCTTGTGTTTCATTGCACTTACCTGCAAATTTTCATAAATACCGTTCTTTTCGTTTGAAAGATATTTACTTGGTTCCATCAACTTTATCCCAACCTACAGAAGAATTACTCGACATCAGATCCAATATTCAAATCTCCGACAATTATGTTATCATTTTTTGCAATGCATTGTAAATAATGTAATAGTTCTTCACTGAATACAGATAGGTAGGAACCTACTTCAATTCGAGGAGATCGATATATTGCCGTTATTTCGATTTTCTGTTTTGTGAGGATATCCACTTCAATAGCCCTTACTTCATCTATTTTAACAATTTTGCTATCATACTGAATGCCCTGTTTAACGTATATGACTACTCCATCATTTTTATTATAAACGCCGTTGTTGTACAATAATGTACCTATATATATATATCTGACAGCGTCTTTTCTCATTTGTTAGTAATCATAACGTTGGCAACGTTTGCCATTCACAACAACCTTTCGATTATTTGAATATTAATTCTATAACTAGTTGCAGTTTTCGAACGCATGAGTGTTTGCAACGAGTATTAGACGATATTTTCTTGTTTCATTCAAATTTTGTTAAAATTCAATGAAAAATTCAGATTATACATCCTAGTGACTTTTGTATTGTATTTTGGCAGTTGGTGACTGTTACGAAATTGACATTTCCAAATTGACTTGTGTTGAAAATTGATAGGATCGGCGAAAAATATAACTAAAAACAATGCTGTAATGAGTTCTTTACGACATTACAGAACTGTTTTCAGTACTGTAATGAACTCATTACGACACTGAAATAGAGAAAATGTATTTTGAAGTTTATTGTAATTGCAAATTCGCCCATTTCATAATCAAAATAGGGCAGTTGTACCTATACTCCATTCACATTTATAAAGTATCGCGGTTGGCCATGATTTAGGTTTATCAAGTTTTTTCCCCTAGAACAGACGCAGTTTGGCACTCGTGAAAATTAAGCGACATTGCCAGGTCTACTTTCTATTTACTCTTTTTCAACTTTGTAAATGGAGTTAGTTCTTCGAAGATTTAACTGTGGCGCAGGTTTCGTAGAACTACTACATTTTCATACTGGAGTATTTCAGGTTGTGCAAAAATGTAGTTAAATGTCTTCTGAATTAACATAATATTTTCTCAAATTCATTAATTTCCCAAAGGAACATTTTGATGAATACGTAATTACTACGATTTTTCAGCAGAAACGGCAACGTTGTGGGCGTATCTGACAGTGCAATTACCATAACCTAACATTTTCAAAATATATACGGTGAAATGTGTCAAAATTTCATGGCAAACCGCGATACTTTATAAAAGTGAATGGAGTATACAATGGTATGGTAAATACCATACAATGTGTTAAAAGTGATTTTATTTTGTTTGTGAAATTGTTCACTTTTTCACTCACAAAATAAAACGTCACTTCTAACACTCATATCAGTCATATCATAAATAACTATTTTCTCCAACCATCAAAAAATGTTGACATTTTTGTTGTACCATTTTTTGGTGCAAAAGCCATCAATTCCCTTACCGTACAAAATTTTGCAACACTTTTAATCCTAGGATTAAAAACGCTCTCTAATTGAAATTTGAAGTCTACTGACGTCTACTTTGAAAATCAATATTTACCAATAATACCAGATATTTGACTCGGTTGGAGAAAAAATAGTATATATCATACGGACTAAAAGTGCCCAATTTTTCTCGCAATTTTGCATTCGCTCGGCTGCGCTGCGCCTCGCAACTGCAAATATTGCTCGTAAAAAAGATATGCACTTTTAATCCTTATAATATAATTTACTATTTTGCTCCCACTAAAAGTCAGATTGACATAGAATACAACCTTTTTGCTGATTTTTTTTTTATTTTTTAGGTGATGCACTCAGAAATCATAAGTTTATTAAGATCATTTTCAAGTAGGCTATGTCCTATGTCAATAGTTAGAATTATGTCAGTTCATTCATAAGTTTTTTGTTGTTAAGAAAATTGTTGTGATAGTTTTTTGAACTAAGTTTTTTTATTTAGTCCTCATTCATAACCTGCTTTGTTTATTTGTCAGATTCGCCGCAAATGAAGAACAGACTTTTGATATAGGTACCATTCTAGTGTACCTAAACTATCATTGTATGTTTTGCATAGTGCTTGATCAATAAGATGTCTAGAATAATAGTGTAAGCACTCAGAAGAAGAAAAGTTTTTGAATGGATTGACGTTCGACCAAATCAAAAATACGAGCATATATACCAACAAAGAGTCTTTGATACCAATATTAATGAATTCGTCTGAGCGAAACCTGGCTTAGTCGTGAAATATGAATTTTATTCGTTAACGGCACAACTTCTGATTTTGAAGGCATGAAATGTTTGTTGTTTTATTGAGGCTCACTTTGAAGCCCTGTTTCAGGCACCCTTTATAATATTATATTTCCTGATGAATAATATACGAGAAGCAGAATCAGCGTACTTTCTCTTGTTCCACTGTTACAAAAAATTCTTGTAATGAGAGATTTTGGACAACAACTAATTTGTGACAATCTATCAATAACTCAACAATCGCTTGAAGTGGTTGCGCATATCATGCATCAAATCAGTGCAGAATTGAACAAAGAATTCAAATTTGTTTAAATATACAGGGAGTTACATTTGAAATGACGGAGTTTACATTCGTTTCCGGTAGAACCAGAAGTAGATTCCGCTTGAAAATATTTTACAATTTGAGTTCATGTACTCTCAAACGAACATTTTGAATTTGTATTACAATTCCTTCTCCTTCCTCAAATACGTCTAATTAAACATGCATGCTGTATCGTTAAAACCAAATGCAATGAAGGTACCTTCTCACAAAAGTTCCAATATTTACTGAAACCCCCTGGCAATTCTTTTGAGCTTCAATTAAACTTTCTTAAATTCTAAAAGGAACACTCCATAAACTTAAGGGTCACTATCTTATAAGATCCGAAGAATTCATTCTTTAATTGAAATAGAAAATATTCATTGTTTGCTTAAGCTTATAGCTGTAAATATTTAGGTCTTGTGAGATAATAAAGGAATCATTATTAGATATTTGATCATTACTTCAACTTTTGTAATTTACGATATTCAAATGCAGGTGAATTCAGAAAAACACATAAGAGTACAGTTGAATGTTTATTCGTTCAAACTCTTCTATTACTATAATTATTGGTGTTTGAGGTGGTCAACTGAAGACCAGGGAGGTTGGTGAAGTCAAGAGACTTAAGCATCTCCTTCGTATCATTGTCCACTTCAATGATATCACTGTCCAATGCAGAGACAGCTGGCACGTAGTTATCACGTCTTTCCCTCTCTTCTTCCTGGAGCTTGATCGAAATGCCTCTGACTTGGGAGTATCTGAGTCGTTTCATGAGATGAGTAACGAAACCAGCAATTTTGTTACGCAGTGGTTTGGTAGGAATAGAAGCTACCTCTTCGCACACTCTCTTATTAGTGTGAAAATCTAGTGTGAGACGCGTATAGTACTTCTCGATGATTACTTTGGATGCTTTCTTGATTGTCTTTGTTCTAACGCGACCCATGATGCTACTTGAAATGAAGAAATAAGCAAATGCATTTACGAAAAAACAATGCGATTCTTACCTTCAGTAAATAAATACAAACACTTCGCACTAACTACGTACAGCTCAGCATTCACGTGTTGAAGACCATGCACATCCACATAACCTCTTTCATACAATAAACCTCCGACCATAGAATTATGTGCCACCAGAAATTCCACGTATTGCAAGCCCACAGACGTCTTTATATGTAGCCATCAAATAGGGTCAATCAGGCAACACTGTGAGAGTAATCAGATAGAGTTTAATTTATAGAATCATATAGATTTTACTGTAATTCGAAACGAAGGCGGTGAAAATTATTCAGTAGATCTTTATTCAATAAATATAAATAAGTGGAACTTCTTTTACAGTGATACAGAGATAAATATAAATATCGGAATGACGTATCTCAAGTAGGTGTTTGATCTTTTCCATCCTAAATTAGCAATAATTTTCATTTGATCTTAATGAAATGATTGTGAGAAGAAGAAGAAGAAAATATATTTATTGCTCACGCAAATGACTAACGACTTTCGTCTTTCTGCCAGTATATAATACATTGCAAAGGTCTTAAGACACAACTCCAGCAGTTGAACACACCAGTCTACCTTCAAAATATAATTGAAAAGTTCTTAAGATGAAAGATGTGAATTAAACCAGAATGAGAGAGAAACAGGTATATTTCATGCGCAACTTGTGGGCAGCTTTAAAAGATGCGCAAACCTTAGTGCGAGAGAGAAAAGAAAGAGAGAGAGAGGGAAGCAATGAAATGAGATTCTACTGTTTTTATCGTACCGTCAAAGACTATGGTCGAAGACTATCGTGACCCTCACTTAGTACCACAACATTGTTGAAGCATAATAAAATTTTGATTTTCGATAAACAATACAACAAATAACATCCACATCCAAAACGTCGACTGCGTAAAATAATAATATCAATTGTCAAATGTGAACGATTTGAGGGGGGAAATTTTGACGACCAATAATATTCATTCTTAGCCCACAGGTGACGCGCGCAACTCTCACCTGCACATTTAATTCTGGAAAGGTCTATTGCGGCACACGCGCAGATCTGGATTCTTACCAAAGCCAGCTTCAGCTTTCATTGGCTCATTACCCACCCATATTGGTATTATTAGATATATGTATAATACCCATACCCACCATTGTAACTATTAATTTGTCTTTGCTTGTAACTGAATTTTCAGTATTTCACAGGTCAGAATTCAGTTTCATATTGAACGATGATCTTTTACTAATGTAAAAGATTATTTTAAGAAGCAATCTTTCTCTTTATCTCACAGCTGTATAGGGGTAAACCTTATACATAGGTAAATTCTGATGGAATTCTTCTTGATTTGTATCTTCATGTTTCTAAAATCAATATCTGATTAGGTAGGAGAGTTGTTTTGTTTTCGAAGGCTTATTGTTTGATCTCGATGTGATTTATTCATCTTTAGCATATTCTTCCTACAAAATTTGAGAATTTCAATGGAAATAGTTGTACAGGGTAGGCAAAATTGGTGCTACATGAACTAAAACTTTTTAACCCGAGGAGATAGAGAAAAATGAATGGCACCTTATAGTCCTCTTTTTTCAAGAAATTGATAATGCCATCAACTGCATTCCTCTATCTTCTATTGTTTCCGAGTTATAGGCCAAAATTGAAATTTGGGCGATTATCCCCTTTTATGTTAGGATGTTGAAATAAAAACATTATACAGGCACTTTTCTGATAGCAATCCAGTGGCGTACTCTGATTTTTTCTAAGAGGTTTATTTTCTGAGTTATACCATAAAGTTGTGTTTTTTCTTATGGAAACAGTAGTTTGGAATTACTTAGAAAGAATCACCATTTTTTTCCCGTTTCAGAAATGTATCATATGTTTTATTTCATGTAGCACCAATTTTGCCAACCAACCCTGTACAGGGTGGGCAAAATTCGTTGTCTACTCTGAGGGGATCTCGAGAACTAGAGCAGCTAGAAGAAAATGAAGAACACAATCTTTAGCTATTTTTTCCTGAATAATCCAAATCTGAAAACAGATCCGACCTATCATTCGTAGATTTTGAGTTATGAGCGAAAATTGAGAAATTGTCATTTTCAATAATGCTTAATAACTCGCTCATTTGAACTCCTTTTGGAAATCTGTTGTTACATTCTACAGGCACTTTTTTAAGAGTAATTCAAATATAATATGATTGATTTTTTTCATCCAGCTGTTTTCGAGAAATGAGAAAGATTTTGATTTCTCAAATGTAAACTATTGTCGAAAGTTATTTTATCTTGCTGCGAATTTTTTGCTGATTTCGAAAATGTATCATATGCCACAATTCACATTAATATCACCTGAGAAAAAAATTATAATACTTTTCCTGCTTTTCGATTCATATGATACATTTTCGAAATCAGCAAAAAATTCGCAGAAAGATAAAATAACTTTCGACAATAGTTTACATTAAGAAATCAAAAATCCTTCTCATTTCTCGAAAACAGCTGGATGAAAAAAATCAATCATATTATATTTGAACTACTCTTAAATTCGACCAGGGCCTCCATGAATATGGTCGTGTGAAATTGGTTTACTGATAATTTCATAGCGACGGATTCGATCAAGATGAAATTATCTTTTAAAGGAGAGAGAACGAAGTCGAATAAACCCAATTTCGAAACTGTTGATATTTTTGAGAAACAAAATACATGACCTTTCAAAAAAACTGACAAATTTTTTTAGAAATTTTGATGTATCACATCTAGAACCCTTATATTGCGAAACACTTAATACAGATCAGAAACGTTATATAACTGGAAAACAAAATCAATTTTCTGAAATCTTATCATCACAAAAAGATATTGTAAGTACTTGAAAGTTTTTTTCAGAGTCCAATGGATTTTCCAAGTTACCATCGAATTTCACTTTCAACAAATGAATGGAAATAAAAAAACTTCAAATTTCAATGTGTAGACAGTGCCAATTTATTTTCCAATCTCTAAAATAATCACTTCATGGATAAAACGAAATGAATACATTATATTAGATCCGATATATGTATTTATATTTTCGGATATATCATATACCAGGATATATCATATACCAGTTGTAACGAATTCGATCGTACATAAAAGAGGGGTAATTCCAATAAAACTCTTTCTTCAGGGATGAAGCGTAAAGACAATTTTTATTGAATATATTTTACAAGAGATAATATCGTTGGCGTGTTACATTCATGTGTGTCAGTTTTTAGAATCAAATCGTTCGAAGTTTTTGAGGAGAGATGGAAATCATGCGCAACATGTAAATGATGAATTTGAATTAAGAGGGGCCTATACCGTTCTGACGTTCAGTTCAAAACGCGATTCGGGATTTCTCACGATAGAGACCACCGATTTATATGGGGTTTTCACTGTTATTCAATTTGAAGAGTTCTTCAAGTTGGAAAGTTCATAATTTTTTTTTTCGTCGAGTGAAAAAAAAAATAAAATTTTTTTCCCCCTTCTTAGTGACTTTATATGCATAATTCTAACTTTCCAACCTAGACTATTTTTTTTTATGAATTCCCACGAAAAATTTAACAAAAAAAGTTTTCTCCAATCGCTCAAAAACCGATTTCAGTAAAATTAAAATCAAACGATCGCAAAGTGCTGCCACCTAATCGACGAACTTGGCTATTTCCATCTTATACTGATCGTTCCATCAATCTGGCAATACTGCACATTTTAGGTTGCACTTTGGGGTTTTCGGTTAATCCCAGAGGCAAATATTCATTGTTTTATTGTAAGGCGTCTGTTATCAGTGAAAAGTGAAAGTGTAAAAACATGTTCTTTATTACTTCTGTTGGACCGGCAAGCCGAAAGCAAATTCGTTCGGTCTTTACGTTTTTAGATCTTGTGACGAGAGACGAGGGTCGTGAATTTTCACTTGATTTTTTTTTTCGATTCGTCCGATTCTGATTTTATTCATTCATCTCAAAAATCCAAATCAATAAATTGGATTTTCTAACAATTGAATTTGTTATGTGATGTTTAAATCCTACATAAAATTTTTTTACATGACAAGCTATGATGGGATCAGAAAATTCTCGAGATCTTCTAGAATTTCATACAATCCTTCCTCCTTCTTGAATTACCTTATCGTTTCAATTTTATAAAATAATGATATTTTCTGATCCATGATCTGAGTTCATGAAAAAACTCATTCAATTTCGAAAACTTTCCGAAATTCTTGATATTATAGTCACTAGCTATTTCAAATGAATTACATATAATCAAAAAAATATATGACGATAATCCAGTTCGAGTGCCTATTAGACCTTCCTGGAGAACTGGACTGGACATATTAGAAATCTGAGAATTGAGATCATATTGTTCGAAATTGCATGCATCTTGTGAAGTTCAGAATAATCATCACAGGGTGTTTCAAATTTTGTGTCGAAAACTATGATCGAAAATTGGCCATAACTTATATTTTTCAAATTAGAACCATATTCTTTATGATTGCGTTGGATTCTGCAAAGAAAAATTATGATTTTACTCCAATAATAAAAATGAAAAAAACTTAGAGAACTATCATAATTTTTTTCGCACGATTAAAAGCAATCATAAAAAATAGAGTATGTACCTATATACAATTCCTCTGATACAGCATCTCATACAAAAAACAAATTTAAATTCATAAAAAAAATTTAGTTTAGGTTTTGAGTCTCAATCACATTTTTTTTTACTGTAGATGTGGATGATTCTTTCCGAATCTAACACAACCAAAACAGAAATTCGCAATAAATTCGTACAACCAAGAAGGTGATATATTCTTATTTTGTTCCCTCACATCTGCCAACACAGGTAACATCCTGTCATCCTGTCTGTCGTCCTTCCTTCAGCTAAAATCAATATTATAGACCGCAACCCTGAAAGTGGGAATTCCCTCTGTTGTAGGTTGTAGGGAATGCCCAACTATATTTATTTCCATCTGGTAAAACCTACCTCCTATGAATTTACAGTGTTGTCAGCAGTTTCGTAAATAATTCCACTTCATTCGTGAATATACGAGGGCATTCGACAACTTCCGCCCTCCCCTTGGTAAAGGCTGTACGTAACAGAAATCTCGCATGTGGAAGAAAAGGACGGTAAATACGAGGAATGTCTGAGATATCTTCGGACGTACTGAAAATCGACGATTTCTTAGGGGTGGTGAGGGGTGAGAAGAAGGCAGACTTTGACGGACGCTAAGAAAGCTGGGCATAAACCCCTCTTAACGGAGGGAAATTCAAACACCAGTAATAGATAAATTGAAAGTCTTTCTTGTCCCGTAAGTGTAGACTTTCCATCCAAGCAATGGGCCTACGAAAGGCTGACAAGAATTCTTTAGTGCATGTTACTAGAGGTTATTCTTTACTTCTCCATACCACAAAAGTTGCGTGTACCAATTTGTTCCATCTGAATAGAATTTTATTTCACAACAAGTCAGTGTGTTTCTCAGCAACATAGGATATAAACCTCCCATGAGTATATTTTTTCTTTCTTGTTTGATCCTGTCTTCTGGAGATTACATTTTTATTGTTTCCATGCAGGCTTCAACATACTCAATGAACAATGGCTCTTGCATCACCTTATGCATAATGCTTTCAGGATCTGGAGAATGGTCAATTAATTTCAACAAATCCTTCAAATGTAGATTTTTTAATAATTCTCTCAGGTGATCTGAATGTTCTGAAAAAAAATTATTATTGTTATTGTGCATGATTATTATCTCAACTGATAGAAATTTTTAGTACCGGGTTTTTCACTATAAATTGACCCCCCTCTAACTTTGTTACAAAAACAGATACATAAAAATATTTCATACAAAAATTGTACGAATTCAAATAAATTATTTGAAAATGATTACGTCAATTGGACTATTTAAAGGGTGAACAACATATTGAATACAACTTCATTTTTTCAAATGGGACACCCTGTATATATTCTTTCATATTTCAATTGGTTATTCTTTTCTGATATCGAATATATATGCGTATGTGGGTCTGTCTCTTTCATTTTCAGAGTTTCGAAGGTTTGAAATGAAACTAAGGAATAAAAAATACATTTTGTGAAATCGTTCCGAAATTTTTTTTAATGATTACCTAATAATATCCAATAAAAAATAAGAAAAAAATTATGAACTATGGTAGTATAGAATAAATAATATCAACTAGAGGAATCAGTTCTCAAAATTTGAAACTCTGTGGTGCTCAGAATAAGAGATAGACCAAACATATGTTATATATTCGAAATTAGGGAAAAAAGAGCTTGCCAAATATAGAAAAGTACACAGAGTGTTCCATTTGAAAAAAGGGAGTTGCAGTCAATATGTGGCCCACCCTGTATATATTTCATTCGGTGAAATCATTCAGAAAAACATTAGTCGATTTCGTGAAACTTCTGTGGAAAACATTTTATTGTACCTCTTTCACTAAAAAAGTTAAAGGGGGGGTCAAATTATGGTGAAAAACCCGGTACATCGAATATTTTATATAGGTACATATACAAATATTCGCGAAGATGAAATCATACAACTAGATAAAAATATATTACTTATCTCATTAATATTGTTCCTTCGAATATTTGTGGCAGTTTATATTGATTCTTATTTGAATGTATATAGTGTTTTCTATTTGTATACATATACAGAAAGCGTTGACGGCACACAGACAATTTTTTGAAATTCCTGCTCGGTGTGTACCTTTCCGGAATTAAAAAAAAAATTGTCTGTCATTAACGCTTTCTCTCTAATAATTTCACAGATGTTTCCATTTATGTATTAATTAATTTATATTTCTTTTTATACTAATACATCTTCAAACCATTGGATAATTTTATCTAGGACTGAATGCAGACAAATAAAGAGTAATCATATTTTTGAATTTTCTATTCTGGAAATATTCTACAAGTTATATACAATTGAAAATAAATATAAAACTTTTTACAATATCCTAATAACTGAACTAAACTAAAAATAAAAACTGTGGAATAACAAATTATCAGCCGGTATATTCATGATCCATCATTTAAAAAATTTGTTACTGAGAACACTATTTCATAATTCATTCCACAAAGTGTCTCTTCAATTCACAATTTTGTCCCACCTCCAAATGGTGCCATCGTCACACACACACAACAAAATACCAGCATCACGACTCAGAGTAGTCTGTCGAACTGCCGTATTACATCTTGGGTGCTGCAAAGTGTGGCACTTTGCTTGACTGGGATCTGACACATCTAAATCCCACACAAAAATTTTTCCTGTCTGGTTACCTAACGCCAATATCTTATGCCAAAAATCCATTGAAAAACGTATGAACCATATCTCACATTCCTTATAATCAAACCTGTGTATGATCGTCGAGGTAGTTTCACCTTTACGTGGTTTGATATCCTCCAAACGACCAGGTTTCCAGCAAACAATACAGTTCTCACATGATTTACTTAGAACAAAATCACCCAACCATTTAACACAATCCACGTAATTCCTATGTATATCTCTGGTCGAAAAATCTGGAAAATGTTCTTTCAAGGAGTCGAATGGCCTGACGTTTCTGTTTGCATTCCAGTTGTATGACTGTTTTATAGCATCTATCATTGTGTCTTTATCTAGTTTCCATAATTTTAAGGAATGATCCATTCCACAAGACATTATTCGGTTTCCAAGAGCATCAAAGTCAGCACTTAAGACTTCATCTCTGTGTCCTTCAACTCCACCAAAAATAGCAATGCAAACGTCCGTTTTTATATTCCACAAGCGTAGAGCATGGTCCTTCGAAACTGATAGCAACAAATTTGGATCTCTTGGATGAAATTTAAGTTCATTTATTGCATGTCCATGTCCTATGTAATGCCGGACGCAGCACATAGTTGCTGGATTTAAGACGCGGATGACACCTCGGGAACCTGCAACAGCTAAAAGGGGCTTTCCTTGCTCATCATCGTAAGTCCATGCACAAGTGTAATAATTTTCATCCAAGTCTGGATCCGCGTAACATTGCACCAGTTTTATGCCATTATGCTCGGGACATTCGTAAATAGTCACCCTATTGCTTCCTACAGCCGCAAATATGTTAGGCTGTCCTTCTTTCAGATGATGATTGAATTGAACTCCGAATAAGGGCTGACCATGATCTTCTTTGATACTACATCGGAAATTATACAATGGTTTCAAAGGTTTGACGATACTTGGCTTCTTCTTTCGCTTTTTGCCACGTTTGGAAGGTTTATTAGTAGGTGTAGCACTTCTAGAAGTAGTATCCGTAGTTGAGGTACTTCCAACACTTGAAGTTTCATCAGCTTCATCTGCTGATTCTTCGGTAAGGTTGTGGGAGATAGAGGAGTCATTTCCATTCTGAACTTTTGCTGATTTCTCCTTCATTTTGAATTGATGATGATTGATACACTTTACCAAAGCAAATTTCCGCGAAAACTGTTATTTGTTATCGACTTAACCTCAATGTAAAATGTAAATGACCATAGATTTAGAATTTGATAGACACTTGACAGAACATCAAACCACAGAACACAGCTATATTTGGAAAAGAACTGACACAGCTCTCTTTATGCCAAGCCGTGAACTGAAAAGGGGCAACGCCGAATTTTGTTTTTTATGAGTAAATATATAAATAAATATAAATTTCAGCATTAATTTTACCAAATTACTCGATGGCAAGAGCAATGTTTGGGCGAAATAATAAAATCGCAACTGAATAATCAATAATCCAATCACCAAAATATTTCTTAAACGCATTTCAAATATCACAAAAACATTCCTGAATGTGGGGAAGGTAATCTTCCGATGGAATTCTTATGATTACCACAAAAAAATTACCTACACTACTTTCAGCGAATAGGCTGGACAGTTAATTAACACGTTCACTGCGGCTATAGATTTCGCCCATTCAATTTATGTGCGGCACATGCCCCCGGCGGAAAGTGGTTTCTCGTAGAGCATGTAAAAACACATATTACAGCAAAAAATTTTTTTCGAACAAGCTCATCTCTGGAAAAAATGGAGGTTTTGAGTTGAATGAAAACCGTGGCTGGGTAGTTTTTCGAATCTGACAAGTCCCAGACGGCATCCCAAAAAATTTGGAAAGTGGTATCTCGTAGAATATGCAAAAACACATATTCCAGCAAAAAAATTTTTTCGAACACACTGTATTTCGGAAGATATGAATTTTTATTTGACACTCAATATACACTTCGAAAGAACACTAAATTCGAGCGTATTACCAGTTTCACAATAGATGGAATATGCTCAAATGCTTCTTAAATGATCGAATTCGAATTCCATTATTCCATCAAATATATTACGATATTACAGAAATACAAGCAATCAAATATAATCCTTCCTTCCAATAAATCCTCGTCAGTCTGGCAACGCTGCGCGCCTTTCGCGCCGCCTGTCAGAAACCGTGGCTGGGAATCCGTGGCTAACTTCCATCCAATCCACATATTTCACACATCATCTTGATAACTTCTGATCTATTACTCAAGGACAAAAATATTTTATTTTCAATTAAAGAGACTTTGCAGTCGTTGCACACAGAAACTTTTTTGTAAATCAAAATATTCGAGATTTACGAACTGAATAAAGTTTATATCTGAGAGGTTAGGTTATTGTTCTGTGGTTATATTCACCTAATCCACAGAAACTGAATCAATGTTATTCTTTGTGAGAGAAATGGACTAGCAAAGATCTAATTCAAGAAGTAAATCGCAGGAACTAGTCCATTTCTCTCATTTATTGTATGTCCCTAGTGGATGGTCCTAACGGACGTGAATTTCTCATTTTGGTTATTCTTTGTCTTTTTCGATAAAAAACCCCCATTACCGGTTGGATTCCTGGAAGTAGGAAAGGTAATTTTATGGTGGAACTACTTTCAGGAGTTGAATCACTCGAATCGAAGAATATCTTGGAGTCGATTATATATGTTCTGTGGAGCCGACTAAAGCAGATCGCATAGCCGTTTAAATTACAAGCCATGAACTGAAATGTGGCAACGCTGTATGTAATATCTCCAATCGTAAATCTGTCAACACATTATTGGCGTCTTATTATTTCAACATCAATTTTACCAAATAAATCAATTAACTGGCGAATGAGCATATATTGGCATCTTCAAGTCCACATTATACTCATCTGACGAATCATCTTAGCTGCAACTGAACTCGCCCAATGTATAAAAAGGCAGAATTTCAAGGAAGGGAGAGAAAAGAAAAGAAACTCTGGCTTTTTCTATCCAGAGTGAAAGATCAAGTTACAGAAGAAATAATTAGGAAAAATATCTCACAAAAACTTAATATAAACAAGAACGAAGAAATCATCATAAAAAATATAGAACCGTATCACAAAATGCAAGATAATAAATGTTCCCAATTGGGATCTATGAAATACAAAGAACAAATTTATGACACCAAATTCTGGCTAACTGGCGTATCTTTCGCTCGGTATAATTTTTCATTACAGAAAATAAGGGAAGAAAAAGCAACCAAAAATTTTCAGTTAGAACCTTTGCAGATACAGCCAGTATAAGAATATCAAATAAAAAACAAAGAGCATTTAAAATATTAAACATAAATATTCAATGAATTAAAAACAAAGTAGAACGTTTAAATGAGTGCCTAGAAGAATTAAAACCTGATATTGATAAGATAAGATAAATTTATTGTTAAAACATTAATAAAATGTGTGACATTGTCAATATAAGAAAATACTAAATACAAAATCTCAAAAACAGTAAGACATAAACTAGTTTTCCAAATGAGCCTTAAAAGTCAAAGAAGAATCTAGTTTTATTCCAAGATACTTGGGAGTGAAATTATGATTTAAAACTGTATTATCGAAACTAACCCTCAAAGTTTTATGTTTTTGGTGAGAATTCAAATGAATACACGACATCTCTGTTTTAGTGGGACTCGGGCATAAACGCCACTCCAGAAAATAGTTCCTCAAAATTTCTAAATCTTCAGTTAAAGTTTTCTCAAGAATGTTGAAATCTGAATGACGGAAGGCAAGAGCAATATCATCTGCATAGATAAATGTCTCGGAGGAAGTATCAGGAATATCACTCAAATATAAATTAAAAAAAGGGGTGACAACAGCGATCCTTGGGGAAGTCCGTTAATCAAAGTCTTGAAACTACTACTATCACCATCAATAAAAACACGAAGTCTCCTGTCCGTCAACATATTCTCAATTAAACCAACCATTGTCCCACATTTCAAATGCTTAAGAAGTTTGAAAATTAAACCATCTTTCCAAACAGTATCATAAGCCGATGATAAGTCGACGAATGCTGTTCCTGTTTTTAATTTCTTATTAAAACCTGATTCGATGAAAGTAGTGAGACTAAGAACCCAAGGCCGTAGCCAGGGGGGGGGTCCGATGTGGTCCGGACCCCCCCGAAATTTTTTCTAGAGCTCAGTTCAACGGACAACCCCCCTCCTCCGAAATTTTTTTCTAGCTACGGCCTCGGACGGACCCCCCCCGAAATTTTTTTCTAGCTACGGCCTTGTAAGAACCTGATCAGAACAATTCCTATTTTTCCTAAAACCTCCCTGACAATTCTGCAAACCATCTTCAACATGGGATTCAATCCTAAAGAGAATCAATCGTTCTGAAATTTTGAAGGGGACACTCAATAAACTGATAGGACGATAACTACTTGGATCTGAAGAATTTTTAAGAATCGCTATAACTTTCGCTCTTCGAAATTCAACTGGAAAAAGACCAGAATTCAGAATATCATTATAAAAAGACAATAACCAGGATAAAGCCTTCTTTCCCAAATTTTTTATAAACTCAGGATAAATTCCATCGAACCCAGCAGCTTTTCTAGACCTAGTACATTTAATTGCAGATGTTAATTCTTCCATGTTGAAAGGGCTAGATATAGCACCTGAAATAGATGTCGATGTTCTTAACCTATGTACATTTTTCTTCATTTCTTTAATTTTAGATCTAGAAATTTTAACTGAGTTCGAAACATTTGAAAGACGACGAGCAATTAATTCAGGATTCAATTTCGAAGAGGGCTTTGTAAGAGGTGCAGCTTCACCTAATTTTCTCAAAACATCCCATGAACTTCTACTCGAATGAGTAAAATTCATATTGCCCACAACATCATTCCATTTCTCCTTGCGACTAATGTTAATTGAATTTAACAATTTTTCTGATTTTTGATCCGTTGGAAAATTTTGGAAATCCTTATATAAATTTTCAGTATCATTTGACCATCCAGGAATATAGTTTTAGCGGAAGCCTCTTGGAACGAATTTCTTTGCAGCAGCCTTAACTACACCAATAAATCTAGAATAATTTTTATATGAAGGACGAAACCATCTGATATCACTATTTTTTTTCCCTAAATTTATCCCATCGAGCTTTTTTGACATTCCATCGAGGCTTAGGTAGAGATGAATTAATATGAATAGCATCACCTAAACAATGTAAAATTGGTCGATGTTGACTATGTGGGAAAGCACTCAAAACTTTACGACTTACAGAAAGAGGTTTCGAGTCCACATCACATGAAACTATACAAAAATCGGGATTATATCCCCTGTTCCACCTTGCGGATTGAAATGATGGCTTGTCTTTAGCATCATAAATTAAATATCATCAAATATATCAAAATCATTGTCTTCCACAGGGCCTCCGCTACCATGTGTGCGAAGTGTGCAATGCACACGGGCGCCATCCTTTTAGGGGCGCCAAAGTCCTGGGTCAAAAATCGCAAAAAAAATAAACAAAAATTAATGCTAAAATGAAAATGCTTGTATTTGATGCGTCTCTGTAAACGTTCTTCAACGCACAGGTACGCTTTTCCTCGGGCTGGACGTCGAACGCCGCATCCACGCTGTCAATCTCGTTTCTACGAAACCAATGTAGTTGTTCTCATTACCTGATGATACTGACCCATCAAGTATTTTACAATATATTTTTGAAAACAATTTAATCTCGACCCTTCCAAACCTAAGCATTTCACCAAGAATTCTTCTGATATTGCCTGTATCTGTAGCTTCTGGCGAGCGATCTTTCTCAAAGTTGAAAATCATTAAAAATTATTTAAGATCGACAATGCTTCAAGAAAGATTGTCTGGACTAGCAATATTAACAATTGAACAAGAAATTCTTGATGGTAGGTATCAATTTTAGCGATGTAATTGATGAATTTGCAACAAACGGCCAAGTCTAGGTAAATATCGCTGCTATATAATAGCACTTTTTTATTCTTCTACTGTACCTAGCTCCTAGCTTTCATTTTTGATTTTATGGGGAAGTGAACTCGGTATTTTTCAAAGGAGTACCTGCATATTTTTTAAAATACCTAAGTATAAGTAGAAAGTGATACTTTTATATGAATATATTCAGGGTGTTTCAGAATGAGGGACCATAAATTTGGGAACTTAATCCTCAGATGATTTTATGACATAAAGTTCCTATGGACCATAGGTCCCTGACGCACTGTTTCTGAGATACGGGGTGTTGAAATTAAAAAAAAAATTGGTTTCATGAAATTATTTTCTACACCGTACACGATTTTTTTTGCGTTTTGGTAGGTCATGATTACGCATCAAGACGTACAGACTTCTGTCCGAATATATTCGGTGGAAAAATTGGTACGCCAATGATTTTTCTCGAATTTTAAATTATTTTCGTAATCACCATATTATTCACAATAAGAATGTTTTCTTGAGTTTTTTGCCTGCGACGAATACTTTCTGAGAAAAATAATAAAATGCAATCTCATCATGTGTTTGAATGCGTACTCATTTCCATAATAAGTTCCCGTGAATTCGGGGTCTCAATCTCCAGATGATTTTATGATATAAAGTTCCTATGGACTATGGCTCTCTGACGCATTGTTCCTAAGATAAGGGTGTTGAAAATAAAAAAAAATGTTTGTGAAATTTACCATCTTAGATATTCTGTAAAATCAGCAGTCGAAATCAATTTTGCAAACATCAAATATGAAGGCGACTAAGCTGCCTTAATCTGTGTCCAGACGATTTTAGAAGTAGGTAATCAAAGAATTTCTTAACTCTCTTAGATGAAATTGCATTTCATTTTTTTTTTAGAAAGTATTCTTCGCCGGTAAAAAACTCAAGAAACCATTCTTATTGTGAATTATATGGTGATCACCTAAATAATTTAAAATTCGAGAAAAATTATTGGCGTACCAATTTTTGCACCGAATTTATTCGGACAGGAGTCTGTACGGACGCCACTGGTGAAAATTGAACATCATTTTGTTTAGGAAAAAATGTTTCTCAATGCGTACTCATAACCTCCGAAACCCAAAAAAAAATCGTGTACGGTGTAGAGAATAATTTCATAAAACCAATTTTTTTTTAAATTCCAACACATTAGCGAATATTTCTGTTTTTTGTTCCTGAAAAAGATGTGATTTTTAGTTTTGGGTTATTTTATAGTATTTAACAACAGAGTGTCTGTACCCTACTAGTCAAGAAAATACTTCAAAGTGGTTGTGAACAAGAATTTATTTTGAGTTATTTATTTCGTTATGATTTTATTCTGTTTGTTCTGTTGTGTTTTGTTTGTTTTATTTTTTGGTTTACAAAGAAATATCTAGTTTTTGACTTCTAAAGTTCAGTTTTTCAATATATTTCAAGCACCTAGCTATCTTCCCACCTAATAAATAAAAAAATCCAAAAGGCCTTAAGGGGCGCCAAAATTCTTTTTGTACACAGGCACCAGTAGCCCTTACGGGGGCCCTGGTCTTCCATCCATTCAGTTAGAGACAATCCACTGCATAGCCCCACATGCAATGGTGTGAATTGAATAATAACTTCGATTGATTCAGACAGCTTGCTTGACGACAATACCATCTTTGTTTCAACTTCAAATGTCAATATCTCAAGAATCAATGAATCAAATGAAGAAAAAATCAATATTCTGAATTCAGAATAAAAGGACCTTTCAAATGAGGTATCACTCACCCTATCTTTCCTATTCAAAATTTAGGGGTTGGTGTTCTAACACTAAGGTGAAGCGATATAGTTGTGAATTTGACCTTAAAAGTTGTCCCCCACGAAACAAAAATCGACGTGTCCGAGCATTTTCTCGAAATAAATTTATTCCGCCCGTTATCTCGTCTGTTTCCTTTTTAAAAGCCCACCCTGTATATACCAGAGGAAAAACTCATAGTTGTGTGCGTCTACAGATCTCCAAAAGCAGAAATACGTTCACGAGAATAAATCAATTTCCAACGAACATTAAATATCACGAATTTAACACACGACACAGAAAAAAACTAACTATACCCTATCATAAAAAAGTGAACCCAACAGAGTGTGGACTTCTGCCAGAGGACATAAAAAATTCAAATTCATTGGTCTTCAAGAAGAAAGTGAAGAAGCTGCTGCTCAACACAACTCTATATTCAATTGAGGAGTTCTTGAATTCTTGATTTGTTTAATTTCAGTGGCGGCTCGTAAACTTTTATCTTGGGTCGGCAGATATACAGGGTGTCCCACTAGTGCCGCAATGGACGATATACAATTTTTTGATGCAGACTTGATATACTCCAAGAAGAGCACATCCTAAAAATATTTTCGAATATATCGGGTGGCCCACAAAAGAGGAATAGCGGGTGACTTTGTTTTTTCAAATGGGACACCCTATATTCAATAGTGTTTTTCAATTCTCTGAAACTTCCTGCATGCTTTCGTATACTTTTCACATATTTTTATTCGATAGTTTTCGAAATATTGGCCATTTTGACAAAAAATGATACTTGTAGAGGCTATGTTATCCAATTATATTTCACGAACCCTTGCATATACCAATAACAGTTTTATATGGATTGAAAGACAAGACTTCAAAGTATCCTACCCAGCTATAATAAAGCATCTCCAGCATATAGAGTCCACAAAAAGACTATCAACATGACGAATTTCAAATCGATTTTTCTTCATTTTTTCAAATGACTTGCATATTATTTTTTTTCTGCATTATAATAACCATTCATTTTACTCCATTTTTTGTCAAATACATGATTTATGCACATCTCTAACAGAATAGGAATTTTTTGAGTACGCGTAAAATAATTAATTTCCTGGAAGAAACGATCCAACCACTCACCCCTTTAAGAACCAAATAAACGAACACTGAAGGCTCCTGTCCTGTAGCCGCATCCCGCAATACAAACGAAAGCAATCCCCGATCCGATCGTTCCTCGTGTCGAGGCATTTCAGGTACGGCATAATCCCATTTGCCGACCCTGAGATGTGTTGAGCCTGCTATAAGAGTTTAGCGGCTACTGTTCAGCATTTTGTTTCTCGGCTAAAAATTTCGGGAAATAGTGGAAATGGGCGGAAATTCATATAAGTACTATCATATTCGATATCCTCGTCTATAAAAGTACGAAATACGACAAAAATTCGTTTTGAGCAACATTTATCTCTTAAAATTTGTGAGGTGGAACGAACAACGAAAACATCGCATTTTCGATTTTGAAAAAGCATTAACTAGGAGGCGAATATAATATTTATCATTATCTGAATAAAATTCCAACAGAAAACAGTCGAGTTAAAATTATTTCGCCTCATTCGTATTCGCATTTCATTGAAACGTCGAATCAGGACCGGCATGCCGTACTTGGTTGCTAGAAAGCGTTCGGTGCTTGGCGCTTTCGTCTTCCCGTACATATTTCAATTCTCGGAGTCTCGGACTGATTTGAGTAGACGGAAACGGCGCGGCGTTGAGATTGGAAGAGCGTATTTCCAAGAAGTTGAAATATATCAGTGATATACAAATATGATTTATAGAATTTTATTTACACAGGTCTTGGAAATACAATAATTATAATAAATTTGGTAATTCAACAGAAGAAAGAGTAATTTAAATTTTGGCTGGACATAAAATATATATAGGGTCGGCATTGCCGACCTTGCCGTCCCTGACGAGCCGCCACTGTTTAATTTTGTTCTTTGACGTGGCATGTAAATTTACTTGATGTCGAATATACTTATTATTATTATTCTTCATCATTGGTCTCCCGGTCTCAGCTCGAGCTGGTATAACTTCTATGAACCAGTGAAAAACATGGCTTTTCGCCTGTTTAGCCAGCTATAAAAAGGGTTCATTCTGATAATAATCAGGAAATTCTCATTCCACTTATCAAAATCTGAATGTAATCTAATTTCACTTCATTGCTACATGAATCATTCATTTCAAAAGCGAGTAAAGTCAGTGAACAAGCATTGAATCATTACTGCGCTGGTATCGCGAACGCCTGTGAGTGTGGATGGAACATTTGTGCTTAGGCGCGAAGCCTTTGTCGCGGGACAAGAGACCGCAACAAAACGGAGAAGGGCGCGAAGGGCGAACGTGACAATTATCCACACTTACGTTCGCGGTAATGGCCGCGGTTCTTGCCATGAGTGTGGAGCTGTCTTGTTGCGGTCTTTTGTCCCGCGACAAAGGCTTCGCGCCTAAACACAAATGTTCCATCCCATAGGCATTCGCGGTACCTGCGCAGTAATGATTTAATGCTTGTTCACTGAGTTTATTCGATTTTGAAATGAATGATTCATGTAGCAAATAGCAATGAAGTGAAATTATATTAGATTCAGATTTAGATAAGTGGAATGAGAATTTCTTGATTATTATCAGAATGAACCTTTTTTATAGCTGGCTAAACAAGTGAAAAGTCTTTGTAGACAACGATGATGCCGCGAACCAAAGTGCGAATATTTGTGTGAGTGTGGATGATATTAAATGTGAAATGTGATGGCCGTTTGCGAAGAAGAAGACAGAAAATAACCTCAATTGTAGAGAAGTGAACAAATCATAAATAAAGTATCTCTACTTTGTCTATGAAACAAATGCAGCAAAATCTGAGCAAAACTTCAAAAATCCTTTCTACCTTGTGCGTTGGCTGCAAGTCGAAGTTAATTTTCAGAGCTCCGTTGTGATTTGTGACTAAAGTGATTTGTTTTCGAAGAAGTGTTTCATAAAAATTAATACAAATGGGAAAAACTCAATGTGCAGTACCAGGTTGCAAAATCAACTGTCTTCCTAGGCATCGCTTTTCCAATTTTAAAAAGGACATGCCGAGATTTCAAATGTGGAACACTATGCCCCCAGAAGAAGTCTACGATCAAAGAGTCTGCAACTGCCATTTCGAGCATTTAAGAAGTTAAGTAGATGAATTGTTGCTGCTTTTACTCGAGTAATAATTCATCAGTTATTGTTGTGCCATGTTAGCTTTCGAAACTTTCAGTTGCTCTATTATATGCATAAATATGTATAACTTGATATTGGTTATTGATTACTGAATTTATCTTTCATATAAGTTTTAATATTTTGAATATATATTTTGAAATCACTGTTTTTCTTCACAAAATCCCGTTTTTATAATATAAGTATAATTAATTTCGTGCCATTTTCAAGTTGAGTACATGATATCTTGAAAATTCGGTGTCATTTACTCAAGTCAACTTGTGGCTCTACTTAGCTCGAGAGAGTTCATCAATAGAGATTTGAATTTACCGCTTTCCCGCCAAATGTGGCGATTAGTTCGGGCATCCAAGCACAAGCGGCGCTGTTGATAGCGTGACGAGGCCTTAGTTCTCGCGTTGGACATCTATAGAGATACTTTATTTATGGGTTGGAAATCAACTTCTGTCACAGAAGGGTATATTGACAACTCCATTCAAAATGAAATAGACTGCAGAAGAAATTTCAGGTGATAAATGTTGCAAAGTAGATAATACTTCAACCTCCACTTCCTTCACACGTTCCTTATCGGATATCATAGGTAATTATAAAAATGTCAACTAAATGTAAATATTCGGGATGTCACAACATGTCCAATATTCCCTCTATGAATTTTTCGAATTGTTCCATAGGGAGCATAGAAATTTAGATTATGTCAAATTTGTCTGTTATGCAAAATAAAAATTCATTTCTATCGAGAATTCATATTCAATTCGTGATGAGGTCGACGGAAAAATCTTGTAATCAACTCGTTTATTAATTCAGCGATTAATGGTCTCAAACATTAACGCGCTCGCTCCGCTCACGCGGCAAAATATTTCGTCCATTAATCGCTGTCATTAATAATAAACTATAGTTGATTGAATAACTATATATATACTTCGTATTAATTCAATATACAGGGTGTTTGGAGGGTGAGTAGCCATAGGTAAATGGTGGATAGGTGATGCTCTTGGCTACTTGTTGCGCCTAAAAAAATAACATTTTGCCCAAAGTTCGAGGTGTTATAATTTTTTTGCCATTTTTCTAGAAATTTCCCATTTTTCTCATTAAAATCTTGAATTTTTTCAAATTTAATGCTCGAGGTGCCTATAAAATGATTTATTTCCTTAGTCTAGTCTTTTCTTATTCAGATTGAATCACAATTTCATACAAACGTCTTCAAAAAACCTGACGGCGTCGTATCAAACTTCAAAATGAAAAAAAAATAATGTTGTGTCCACTTTACAAAGTGAAATAAAAAAAAAATTACATAGTGTTGGGTTTTAAAATGGCTTTAAATAATTCTCTAGTTAATACTCTTTGCAATGGTATATAACATGTACCATTAATAATCAGATAACTCAACAAAAAACCGTTTTGTCTTCAAGGATGCCTTGAAAGGGTGACGACAAAACTATTCTATTGAGCAGGCAAAATCTTTTCCCTCATTCTACCACAGCTAAAAATAGCGTGCTCTCTCTATCATCGGCTAACAATACTCCCAAGGGCGTCGCCAGGCATCATAAAGGCAATGGATCTCAAACTACTCTTGCTGATTAGGTGGTTTCTTCAATCCCTAAAGGACGATTCATTAGTGGACAAGGCAAACGTGAGCCGAAAACTCGATAAACGTACTTTGTTTCAACTTCTATACCTAAAATGATTGCAATCAAATCAAAAAATGAGCCTATATCTCCTCCAAAGAAAACGAGACAAGTCCCTGGGGCATTTTTTAATTGATAATGAAGAAGAAAATGTTCCTAGCAACTCTCGAGATGATGAACACGACTGTCCATCGTTATGACCTCTTTTCCCGGTTTAGATCGGGAAAGAACCAGTCTTCTCCAGTATTAGCCCAGGAGAAGACAGGTTACGATGCATGCATTGGTTGCATTGGGCTCACGCATCTTGTGTTGATGTTCCTAGAAGAACCAAGCGTTTCATTGGTTATCTTTGTGAGTTGAGTAGAAAACTTCAGTTGCCAGTTGCCGGTAGGTCATTTTGTCCATAGCATGCGGACAAAATGAATTTCGTTTATTCCTTTTATATAAGAATATTTCAATTTTCGGTACTTTTATTTCATAAAGGTTGATAAGATTTTATGGAGAAAGGACCAGAGATCATAGGTGTAGAATATGATATTACTGTGATTCACTACTAACAAGTTATGCCTTCGAAATAAAACCCTATGTCATTTTGTACGTACCTATTTCTCCTACTCTGTACTCATGATACAAACCACTATGAATGAAATAACCTTTTTGGAACAAAAACTATCTGCATCAGTAATTGATGAGAAACGCATTTAATTTGACTGACATCCACGACTATGTACTAAATATTTTCAAAAATGTACCCTTGGTCTGGTTATTAATCTCGGAGGAAATAATACAAAGTTACCGCGGATTATTACAATTTTAATTCAACTATTCCGAATAATTTCATCGTTAAAGTTTGAAATCTGAGGAGATATTCCTTCGGTGTTGTTTTGCTCGCGAGTTAGGCTTAGGCATGGCAGAGGTCGAAGGTGCATCCGACTCATAACTTGACCGTCAAGGGGCTATCATCGTGTGGCGAATCACGTGCTCCAGGTTCATGCATTCCAGTACTGCGGCGCCTACGGAACTTCTTCTTGTTGACATTGGCGATACCACCAGCCATTTATCGAGTGCTGGATTATACTGCTCCACCGAATTCATGCTGGATGAGCCATCGTTGCCCCCAAGGGCGTAAATATGGGATCCGATCGCTACGACTTCGTGTGTAGATCTGGAATATAGAAGATCATTATGAGGCGATTATTTTCTACTCCCATAGAATAATATATCCATTATTCAACGGATTCTGATCTGTAATAGCACAGAATACCTAACTACACAGAAGCGTCACTCCGCCTTCCCGCCAAAACTTAATTTGATGACGCTTGTGCCATGCTAGGTAGTACATATGTCAAGTTGAAATTTAAACTTCCCGCTGGACTACTCAAAAATGACATATGTACTACCTAACAGAGAATCAAGGTCACGAAAATTTGCCCCACGCTTACTGACGCTTCTGTGTAGATAGGTATTCTGTGGTAATAGTATCTATAAACATATAAAGTAGTTGACAGGAACTAGGAATCGGGAATGAATTAACAGACCTTAGCTAAAGCCGACGTTTCGCAAATATATTTTTGCTTCTTCAGGGCTAAAATAGAGATAACATCATTTAAAACCACACAAAAATAAAAATTTTGTGAAGACTTATACATTAGACTAAACATTAACAAAATCAAATTTATCATCAAAAACTACATCAGAATGGTGTAAAACAACTTTCAGACGTCACGACCAGTCGAAACTTACCAAAGCCAAACTATGTTCTCCCCAAGGTGCAACAATGTACAACCAACCAGAAAACCATCGAGAAATTCGGAAGAACTCGTTCATAAAATAAAACTTCAAAATACGACATCAACCGTTCAAACAGCGAAAGACAAATGCATACTGAAATTCTCGAGCAACAGCACACGCCCACACAAATTAATATTTATACATGTGTGTATACAAAGAAATCGAATAAAAGAAATCACAATCAACCCGCGCCGTCCCTTACTCTTTTGAAACCATGCAAAATATTATTGTAAAACAAACTTAGATTTTGTGTGTCTGTTCTGTTGTTGACTGTATTGTTTAATTTTATATGTATCATCTCACTTACGTTACGCTTTAACCAGTTCGACTCAAAGTCTAAAACAGCGGTTCTCAAACTTTTTTGGGGACGGAACCCTTTTGACAAGCAAAATACTTGACGGAACCCTACAATGAAAAAATAGTGTGTATTCTTCATCAATAAGCGTATTGAAAGAACAATGTAACACTTATTAATTATTACTTACTTTACAACATGTTTCCACACATTATAGTTGAAATACTAATTCTCTCGTGTATCAGTTGAAGTTCTCACAACAATATTTTGTAACAATTAACTCATTCAAAAAAAAAATTGAGAAAATTGATTTGAAAGTCGAAACATATTCTCGTTTATTTTATAATCAACAACTATCTTAACTTCTTTTCGATCGGATACGGTATTTCTGCAAATATTCCGAAGAAGAAAATTATATTCACACAAGAATTAAGCGAATCCAAGAAAATGACTCTGAAAATAAGCGTAGAGACGTAGAGACGTCATGCGCCAACCTATTCAAAACTTGTTCATCAAGTAGTCTTCACTTGCGTGGGTTTTAGTATCATGGTCCTAGGGTCCTAGACTCGATCTCGAACATTCTTAAAAATACTCGAGTCGACGTTTTTTATGAACAAAAGGCACTCACAAGTATACGCGCAGCGGGCGGGGTCAAATCGCACCACCAGAAGGTGGTGTTTTGATTTTTTTTCTATGAATACGGAGAAGAAGTCCTTTTTATCCGACAATCTTTATAAGTTGACGACCAAAATGGTCTCATTTCCAAGTCGAAGCTTCAAGATTGAAAATGAAACACAAATGATAATAAATTCAGGTATAAAACACTTACATACAAGCTACAAAAGTCTAAAAATTAAAAATAAATCTTGCGTCATACAATCAATTGTCGAAATTCCCAAATGTAGAGCAACAAGGCAGATAAAACAATATGAACCAACAATATGTTATATTCAAATTAACGATCTCAAATTCAAACAATGAAGCGACATCTAACTGAAAAACAAAACAAAATGAAAATGAGACCATTTTGAAGGTCTCGAAACTAGTCGTCAACTAATAAAGATTGTGGGATAAAAAGGACTCTTTCTCCGTATTCAAAATGAATCAACCACATGTATCTGTTCTCCAATTTATTTTTTTTCTAAATTCTTGCGGAACCCCTACAGGGGTATCGCGGAACCCTGGGGTTCCGCGGAACACACTTTGAGTATCACTGGTCTAAAATTTTAACATTTTGAAAGTTAAACTGGTGACCCTCCTGAAAGTGATGAACCGCCAGCGCTCTCTTATTCTCCTTACACCTGAATGTCTCGTTACAATCATACCTGTGCTGTCTGATTCTGTTTCTCAGAAGTTGTTTTGTCTGACCTACATAACATTTTTGGCAGTTCTCGCATGGTATTTTGTAGACTAGGTTACTACAATGTGAAATAGGATCTTTATCTTTCAATGTGGAGAACAAACGGCCACAAGAGTACAAATTATAAGTTACGATTTTCACATTGTTTGAGAACTGACTCACGAGTCTTGAAAACTTATTGGTGAGACCAGGTACATAAGGGAATTATAAATATTTTAACCGAGATGTAACAGTTGTGTCAACGTTATCTGATGGCTTTTCACTGGGATTCTGATAGTTGTTGATGATCGCGGTGCCGCGAGAAAAAAAATGTATATGGAATAATCATAAATCTAGTATACTAAAACGGCGAAAACTTTTTTTTGGATGGCCGTCGAGGTGCCAGAAAAAAAAAAAATCTGTCACAGGTAGTGAGAAAATCCAAGATGGAGTCGCGGTGCCGCGAGAAACAAAATGTTTTTGAAAAGATCATGAATCTAGTATACTAAAACCGCAAAAACTTTTTTTTGGATGGCCGTCGAAGTGCCAGAAAAAAAATAAAATCTGTCACAGGTATTGAAAAAATCCAAGATGGAGTCGCGGTGCCGCGAAAAAAAAAATGTATTTGAAATGATCATAAATCTAGTATACTAAAACCGCGAAATTTTTTTTTTGGATGGCCGTCGAAGTGCCAGAAAAAAAATAAAATCTCTAACTGGTAGTGAGAAAATCCAAGATGGAGTCGCGGTGCCGCGAAAAAAAAAATGTTTTTGAAAAGATCATGAATCTAGTATACTAAAACTGCAAAAATTTTTTTTTGGATGGCCGTCGAAGTGCCAGAAAAAAAATAAAATCTGTCACGGGTAGTGAGAAAATCCAAGATGGAGTCGCGGTGCCGCGAAAAAAAAAATGTATTTGAAATAATCATTAATCTAGTATACTAAAACTGTGAAAACTTTTTTTTGGATGGCCGTCGAAGTGCCAGAAAAAAAATAAAATCTCTAACTGGTAGTGGAAAAATCCAAGATGGAGTCCGGTGCCGCGAAAAAAAAAATGTATTTGAAAAGATCATGAATTTAGTATACTAAAACTGCAAAAATTGTTTTTTGGATGGGATGACTCCATCTTGGATTTTCCCACTACCAGTTAGAGATTTTATTTTTTTTCTGGCACTTCGACGGCCATCCAGAAAAAAGTTCTCGTGATTTTATTATACTAAATTTATGTCCTTAATTTCTTCAGTGGAATCATATCTGAATTTTTGAATTAAATCCAACTTAATTCATCCCTATTTCTGCGAATTCTTGTTCAGCACAATAAGGTTCGAATATAGAACATATTATTTCATCATACATCGTATCTATTCGCAAAATTGGCCCTGAAGCCGTTGAAGTTCAAATCTCCTGTTACCGAGTAGATATGGCAACACTGTGAGCCAATATTCCTCTATCCCACATTCGACAGTCTTCACGTCAGAAACCGTGGCTGGAAAAGTGTGGCTAACTTCACGATGTAGTTTTTGATGATAAATTTGATTTTGTTAATGTTTAGTCTAATGTATAAGTCTTCACAAAATTTTTATTTTTGGCGCCAAAAATCGCGAGTTCAATCACGAGGCTAGGAAAGAAATTTTCTAGTCGCGGTGAGGGCCAGCATTTCACTGTTGGGTCAAAATTAACAGTGCTGTGCCTAAGGTGGCGTAAGGACACAGTAACGAAGTCTACACAGAACACAACTGCTTACTCCGAACTCGGCACAAGTTACAAGCTTCGAAGCTTGTAGTTTCAGAGGGGTCTTCAAGGGAGACCTAGGAGTAATCAGTATAAACAATTCTCATTGTTATCCCCCTTACCAACATTATGAACAAATGTTTCCGGGGAGGAATATTTCCGGAGGTTTTGAAGCGTGCTGTCGTCTGCTCAGTCTTTAAGGGAAGCGAGGATGACCCGTCGAGTTACAGACCGATTTCTTTTTTGCCGATATTTTCGAAGTTTTCGAAAAATGTATGGCTTCACGGACCGCCAATTATTTCGAGGAGAATGATCTTTTTACAAACAACCAAAATGGATTTAGGATTGGCAGGGGTACAGGAACAGCTATTTTTGACTCAATCACGAATGTTACAGAGGCATTTGAGAGCCAAGAGATCGCTTCAGCCACCTTTGTGACCTGAGTAAGACCTTCGACTGCGTGTCAAATGAAGTTCTACTTGAAAATCTTAAATCATGTAACTTCCATCCATCAGGCATGAAACTCCTAAGGTCTTTCCTCAGTGGCAGAACGCAGATGGTGAAGATTGAAGGTTTGCTGTCGGACGGGGTAAGGTTTCTGTCCTGGGTCCTCTGTTGTTTCTGATCTACATTAATGATCTAGGTGCCACTTCGACTCGGAGGGCTAGGACACTGGAAGAGGCCTTGGGGCAGAGTGAGATGGTGCTGTCGGGGGCTAAATCATGGTTTTCAGCAAATGGTCTATTTTTAAATACTGAAAAGACGAAGATCATACACTTTTTAACAAAAGACCTGCCACAAATTGGAGCACAAGTGCCGGTGCGCTTTCTGGGTATTTTGGAGGACACACAAGTTGCTGTGGAGTGATCAGTTTTGGTCAGTCTGCAGGCGTCTGACCACGAACATCTTTCTGCTTAGGAATCTGGCGAGTTGTGTCTCGGGAAATGTCCTAAGAAGCGCCTATTTTTCGATATGCCAAAGTGTCATGTTATACGGAGTAACGGAGTCTTGGCATGGGGACACTCCGCCGATAGGCTACAGGTTTTCCGTATGCAGAGGAGGGCTTCACGAATTTTGGACAATTTAAAATATAGAGATGACTGTTAAGAGGCGTTCAAGCAATTGAGTCTACTCACGTTCCTATAGGTATATGTATACAATGCGCGGCTGAATTATGGAACAAATTCGATATTTCGCAAGCAATGTACTTTTGACAGAAATCAATCATATCATATTCTGAAGAGGTGGCAATTCGAACATTTAATTCAAATGTTGTATTTTGTTAGATGTACCTAATTGAAGTTATTCCCTTACTGAAATAAAATATTAATTTTTCTACAAACGTCAAAAAATGACAAGGTTCGCGCATTGACAACAATATTCGAAGTGACCCTTTTTTTCATTTTCCTTCGTTACCATGACACCGTGCGCGAAGTAGTGTGCGAAATACTTACTTCGCGCACTGCATGTAAACTATATGGGATTTTTATATTTTGACCTTTATGTTCCTCAATCAAGCAAAAATCCAAGAAATCATTTATTTATTAATGTATAACAATAATTAAGGCTTTCAAATTGTGAGGAAATTTAACACTACCTAATTTTATTTATTATTTACAATGTTAACATTAATGGTACAGCCAGTGAACGAACCAATATTTATTCCTAAACCAGATAACTCAGATTCAGCTCGTGATATCGTAGTTTTGGGAGTTGGAAGACTATCCGTTTTTGATTTGCAAGCAACTACGGCAGTTGCTTGCATATCAGCACTTGATCCTGAAATTTCACAGTGTAAAATTTTATTTGATATTTGAGTTTTATTGTTGATAGAATCTTCCACGTATCCTTCGGCCACAGTCGAAGATTTCCATCCTCCATGGCGCTTCAAAACACATATATCGGCCCCCGTATTAGCAAGGAGTGTGGCTGATGTTCTCCGAAAACAATGGCCCGTGTAGGCATCAGGATTTGGTAACTTTAGGTGTTTTGCTATTAAGCAAGGCATCTTTCCAATACTATTTATTCCAACAACTTGGTTAAAACATCTCTTATTTTGATACCTCAAAAACAATCGGCGACTGGTAGCATAACTTGGACGAAGAGCCGCATATTTTCGGTAAATGTCAATGTAATCTAAATTTGAAACTGTAAAAATTCGTTGGATATTCGTTTTTGTATCGGGTACTTTAACAATCAAAATGGAATTTTTATCTTCTATGTCATCGACCGTCACCCGAAATACCCAGTATTAAAACAACCTAAAAGGAAATCAGTACCTAGTTTAAAAAACACATTAAACAATCATCAAAAATCTACCTTAACCAACAAATAGGTTTCATCATCTGCCTCTCTTAGGAATTGTTCAACTTCCTCTCTGGTCAATACCTTAGATTTCTTAGGATGGTTTCCAACTGACAATTTTTTCAAATATGGAACCAACTTGGTAAATTTCTTAAAATCCACGTTTTCTTTAACATTGAGTGTTGCTTTCAACATAGAATATATTGCCCATAACGTGGAAGACTTCAGCATCTTAGACTTCTCTGCAAAATATGCCAACAGCACCTTTTCGGGTCAATTTCTAGTTTAGCTCCCCCTCTCCGATTTTTAAAATATTTTGTCTCGTGATTGTAGATGTTGAAAAGATACTACAGTTTTAATTTCAGCATTGGCAAATGAGTAGTTTCAGAGAAAAAAAATAAAAAAGATTGTGAATATTTCCACCTGCGTTTAGACTTTATATTTATTTGAATCGCATCGGCAGTGTAAAATGCCGTAAGGTGATTTTTTCTCGAACAGACGGTGTTGCCAAATCTCAATAATTTCTCAAATACTAAGATAGACATAGAACTTTCACACATGGCAGGTGGATTTTCAAGAGATGAGCCTTTAGATTTAGATTTAGACATTTATCCCCTTGTCTCCCGATGACGTCAGCGCTGTTTTCGTTCTATTCAAACAAGGGTATGGGCTCCAGCAGGGGGGGGTTCAGGGGGGGCACGGCCCCCCCTGAGATTATTATGGCCTTATCGTTTTTCAGCAGTTGGGTTGGGTAAGTTCAAGTTAGGCTTTAGACATTTATCCCCTTGTCTCCCAATGACGTCCGCACTATTTTGTTCTATTCAAACGAGGGTATGGGCTCCAACAAGGGGGGGTTCAGGGGGGGCGTAGCCCCCCCTGAGATTTTTATGGCCTTATCGTTTTTCAGCAATTAGGTTAGGTTATGTCAGTTCGTTATGGCTTAATTTAATATATTCTGCAATAATAACATAATTCAACTGATATTATGATGTAAACCTCGAGAAATCAACGTTACATTCGGGAAATGACGTTCGAATAAATTCAACATATCGTTGATGGGTTTCGTTTTGGTAGAAAACTTCGGTTACAAATTTTGAGCAATAAAGATGCAATGATTCAACGTGGCAACAAGCATCGTACAAACAGAATTTTCACGTTTCAAATCACGTAGGTAATCGTTACTACGGAGATCAAAAAAAAATAATTCGACAGTTGTTAATTAAAACTTCATTCGAGATAAATAGTAATTTGTGAGAATTTCTTCAAGTGTGGAAGAAGGGGAAGATTTGAATATGTGTGTTTCAAGTTGCGGTTACAATACAGAAAAGAGGATACCGAGAATGTGATCGCATTGTCTTGTCATTGTCTTTCAAGGATTTCAAGGTAAATTTTTGGAGCAATCACATCTAGATTTAATGAAAATATGCTTCATGGTCAACATATTTTTATCAACGGATACTGTCGGAGAATTTCGAAAAAATAAATTATTCTTGAAATTTTCAGAAACCATAGACTCGAGAAAATTTGAAATATTCATTGATTCAGCGCTAATGAAATTGTACATTTTTCTAATGATTTTGAATTCTTTTCAAGGTCATGTCCTTGAAAAAATAGGTCAATGACCTAGATATTTTTGGCAAATTTTGATCTTTTTAGACTATGCAAGACTAATTCTTTTCGTAAATTGTCGTTTTTTCAAGGAAATCTCTAAGAATCTTACCCACCCAGCACCCCTATTCACTCCAGATCCCGTTGAAAAAACAGCAAAATAACTTGTTTGCCAGCATTGAAACTAGTAGTAAATCATACCAAATCACTCGTTTTTCACGAAAAAAAATTAAAACATCGAAAAATCGAGGGGGACCTAAACTAGAAAATTACCTTTTCGGATATTTTTCTGGCTTTATTTGCTTCACACCACTCTTTGAATTGCTTATATGCATTTTCATACTGACGCCTCGATTTCTCCGGTAAAAGATTCGAAATTACTGAATTGGCCGCATCTGTCAAGTTAGGTGGGGTACTGCTTACTTCTCCGTCGCTCGAAATTTCCATTATTTTACAGTTATAAATATCACGCACGAAATTGAGGCGAATAAAAAGTCACTCCAAAATAATTATCAAGAACTGTCACATTGAAATGATTGTCAACAAATGCCATTTTATTTCCATGGCATAGTTCAGTAATTACTTGATTTGGAAAAACAGTTTAAGCCAGTTCAATTCTATTTTTCATATTAAGCTAAGCATGTTACTTATTTTAGAACAATATTTTTGTCGTTTGTAGAAAAAATTTTGTTTGCATCTCATGCGCGAAATACTTTGGTGATCTCGACTATTTTTTTTAACTCGGCTGCGCCTCGTTAAAAAAAATCAGTTCTCGATCACCAAAGTATCATTTCGCGCACTAGATACAAAAATAACTATTCTGTTCACCCTGTAAAAACAAATCGAATTATTTATTATCATTGAATGCAGTATTGAAAGACCTTTCAGATGAAGTATCACAAGACATCTATCTCAATTTGAAAAAATACCGATAACGTCACCACGTCGAAAGCAGTGACATAACCTCTTCAGAATATACATTCAGAAATCGGTATTTCAAAAATCGACCTCTTTCAGGTTTTTTGTCAAAAGTACATAGCGAAATATCGAATTTCTTCCATAATTTAGCCGCGCACTGTACATACAGAGTGCGTCAGTAAGGCGTACGGCTAAAATAGCGCCTAAACTATACCGTGTCAAAAAAAACTTATATAATGAGGTCGACAAAAATCTACAAACTAAAAATAGTGTGCGTCGAAAAAAAGTTACGGAAAAATATGTAGTTTTTTTGAATGGAACACCCTGTATTTCATAGCATAATTCTTTCGAGGACAACAAGAGCTTTACACTTTTACCTCATTTTTAAATTTCATCACGGCGTTGCCACATTATTCGCATTTTTAAGGTATTTTTAGTGTTTTAAGGGGTTCATTAGAATTCTTATAGCAACCGCTGTGTTCAATCTAGAGAAACGAAATTTTTACAGAAGTAAGCTTAAGGTATCATCTTCATCAGTCGGTAAACATCTGAAGTTTTTCACATACAGAGTGTCTAATATAAATTCACCAATTCACTCAAATTGAATATGCGATAAATCGATTTTTTCGAATGGAACACCCTGTATTTTTCTCTTTGATGAAATTTGTTTTTCAAATGTCTACCTTTTTCACACAGAATGTCCCATACTTGAACCGATCTTTTTTTAGATATTTCACATTCTTTGAAAAAACGAGTACTTTGTAAAAAAGGTAGACATTCGAAAAACAAATTTCATGAAAGATAAAAATACAGGATGTTCCATTTGAAAAATCGCGTTATCGCATATTTAATTCGAGTAAATTGGTGTTTTGTATTAGACACTCTGTATAAAAAAAATTCAGATGTTTACCGAATGATGAAGCTGTTACTTTATGCTAACTACTGTACAAATTTCGTTCATCTAGATTCTAGATTGAACACATCGGTTGCTATAAGAATTCAAATGAACCCCTTGAAACACTAAAAATACCTTGAAAATTATGTGGCAACGCCGTGATGAAAATGAAGTATTAGTGTAAAGCTCTTGTTGTCCTCGAAGGAATTATGCCATAAAATACAGGGTGTTCTATTTGAAAAAACTGCATATTTTTTCGTTACTTCTTTCTGACGCCCCCTGTATATGTAAAATTATTTCTTGTTTGTAGAGTTTTGTCCACCTTATAACCATGCCCTATAAGTTTTTTTCCACACGGTACAGTTTACGAGCTATTTTAGCCGTACGCCTTGCTGAGACACCCTGTATATCGGAGAATTTGATGGCAGTCAGAAAGAATATACACCTGTATAAAAATAGAGGATCACGTCCCTAGGACAACGAAAAATAATTGAGGGAAATGCATCAGAGATCTAATTTCCGAAACACACCTCAGGTGTCGCCACTACAAGAGGACAATGACAGACCGCAGGAAGGAATATGTGGCACTGATGAAGGCTAATAAGCCAGAAACTAGTCTTTCAAAAATTTTAAGTCCTACCCTGATGACACGTTCACATATTGCGCAAACTCTGTAGTAGGTCAATTTTCCCTATGAGGTGCCAGGAATTGTGAACTGATTGGCGTTCTAGTATTTATTATATTTCTGTGTATGTTACCGACACAAACACACAATCGGAGACTACCTCGGAGGTCCAGTTGGCTGAAGAGCCGGCTGGAGCGCTGAAGGTACCGGGTTCGAATCCCGGGTAAGTCACGGAAGTTGTGCATGTCCGGTAGTGGTGACTGTGAGAAAAATTGAGAGTGATAAGCTGGGTACATAACTAAATAGTTGAGCCCATTAAAGAGAAACAAAAAAAAAACACACACAATCGGTTTTCCGAGCGATGCCGAACACGTAATAATAAGTTGCCGACGTAATTCTCAGTTTGTCTGTAACTTAAGGGTCTACATCCTTGAAAGAAAAGGGAGTCAGAAACGATTTATTTTTTCCGATTGATGATTTGTGAAAGTAAAAGTATGATTGTGGACATAATTTCTTCGAAAATTATGTTCAATAAATAAGATCATTCCACATTTTTCGGAAAGGGTATAGTTATATCAGAACTAAATTTGGAAATAGTTTACAACATCCAATAACCCTGTCCAAATGATGATTCAGATTGTTATAACAAAAAGTATTTTGTAGGGAATATATTTTACCTAAATGAATAAAAACAAGCTTAGCTATATGTCGATATGAATTTCATTCTATACAATCCGCAAACCCTCAGTTGCCGCTTACTATTATGTAAAGCTATTGGTAAAAGGAATTTATAAATATGAAATTTCTTTGGTTATGATATCTTTGTAATTTCCTTTTTACAATTATTTCCATTCATTCTGATTATTTATGTCGACTTAGAGTATTTTATTCATTCAAAAACTGCACTTGCCAATTCATTATTCACTTTCCTATTTTATTTGAAGATTTGATTTTTTTAATTGTAGTTAAAAAACGTCTTGATGTTATTCCCTCTCGTTTTTATGATTCAATAATTTTTGGAATTGCTACTATGGGAAAATGACGCAAAACCCCCTACCTCAATTTCAATTCCTCCTTCTGTGGCTATTTTCATTCTTACTACTAAGTCATCAATTTGCAAAAAAAATCTGCGCTTATTTTCTTCAAGAACTCCATAGGATTCTCTTAGCGATCTCATACGATTCGTAAAATACGTTCGAGATCGCAGGCACGGGTGCGATCTCGTACGTTAAGTTTACTTCGGCTTCGGGTGAATTCGGTTTGCGATATGGTACGTGGGAATAGGATACATTAGAGGGAAAATTCTTTCGGGAAATTTCGTATCGGTTCGGCAATCTCCGAAGCGGCAACCGGCAACTGCAACTTCTGTCGATCTAGGATACAACGGTGCCGAATTTCTGACCAATCACAGTACGGAATATCTGCACATGACATCACGGTTCTCTTTCCTTGTCTAATGTAAAATCGTCAAATGTGCTTCTCTCTATTTCCATGATTTGTTTTGACGTTTGAGAAATTTTCATTGTTTTCTGCTCATCAGAATTTCAATTCAATTTTATTACAAATAGCAATTTTAATTGCTGCATCATATTGACAAGGAGTTCTGTTTTATAATAAGCAATAGGCATGGACGAAGTTGAGTGAGTATATCATTAATCAGTAAAAATTTATACTTGGTTTCATTTTGATTATTAATTTTCAGTGAAAGTTTGCTGTATCTCGTATGCCAAGAGCATTTTTCAAGATAATCAACAAGAAATCGGCATATGAGAAAAATTCATCATGAAGAACCTGTACCATTTGATCAAAAAGACATTCTATTCATTTGAAGTGCCCACTTTGCCCTGTACAGGATTAAATATCTTTTGGCTCTCATGAAGAATTATTCATCCATTTGAGAAAAATGCACTCATAATTTTTTTAAGGAACAAGAAGTAATACTACAGGTTGGTTTATTAATGTTATGAGTTATGTCAGCTGATTTTACTTGAACATAATTTATCTACGAGTCAATGTAATCAACGTAGCATGAAAGATCGAGGTATAAAAATATATGGATTATGTCCATCAACTCAAGAATGTCGGTGAAATTTAGTACTTCTGGTGGTTACTGTTCACTGTTAATATAGCATGTTAGTATTTTATTAGTAAATTTACTTCAATTTTAGGATTGACATTCAAATAATGGGAGGACCAGAGGTTGAAGGAAGGGAGATGGGGTCAGCTGTAACGAACTCTCTCGAAATATTCAGTTGAATATTGAAACTAATGTGGGTCACTATGATGAACTTAGTTCCAAACGTTTGATGCAAGATCAGCAAGATAATTGATATTTACTTTCGCATGGTATATTTTGTGTAGAGTTTTAGAAACCGTTCATGAAAAAGGTGGGCTAATATTATATTCCACAATGAATATATCCTACTACCTGTTAGATTGATATTGGCTTGATTAATGGAATGGCTAGAATTTATACAGTGGACTTAAATTTGTACACAAGTAGACAAAAATGTTCAATGGTGACAAATTCAGTGATTGAACCTTATTTTAAATAGCAAAAGTTAATATTTGAGAATTGTAGGTAACATGTAATTAGTATGTAAATATTCACTTTGCTTGTGGTATAGAGTTTCACAAAGCATTCATGTAGGTCATAATGGCATTCAAATCCATAAGTAATTATGCTTTCGAAGAACTCCTTTGCAGATTTCGGTGTAGTAATGATTGAATTTTGTCACCCTACAATAATTTCATAGCTTCAGGAAGAATAATGTAGCAATAGAAGTGATATGTATGAGATAATGTGCTGAATTGATTGAATAAATATGTATATACCACCGCTCCTTTGTTATTATTCAGATTAAGATATAATCATATATTTTGTTATGTCAATATGTAGAATATAATGACAATCCAATGAATGAAATTGGAGGCTCTAATAGAAAGTAGATAAGAGATTCAACACAGGCAATTTGTTATATTTTTCAATAATATGCAGTACTTTCAGTCATATTTAATTGAACAGTGTTAATGTTAAAATTTTATATACAGTTCAAATATTCATTAATGTGCCCGAATTACATAAAAACCCTCACCGAATTCTGGATCCAATTCTCGAGAGAATTTAAATAGATTTCTGATTTTGAATACTTTTATTACTGGTAGATTTTAATAAGGCAATTTGATCATAATCCATTTATATAAAATTCTATTATCTGATTTGAAAGGAGCAAAAATAATGCTTGGAGGTATACCATTGTAGAATGCCTGCTGAGAAATGATTTTCAGTTATCGGTTCTCACATTCAGAAAAATTGGAACTATCAATAAATAATGCTCACGATTTATAACGTGACTTTCTTAATTTAATTCTTCCAAGACCTCAGTGATCAATAAACGGATTGATTCATTTCTGGTGATATTTCAGAGTTCAGAAATATTTATAATCCTTACTTTCGTTTCCGACCGACGAAAGATAAACAAAGCGGTCGAAGTGTCAATGTCAAAATCAGATGTTGGCGATGCGACGAGAAACCCGCCAGCGCGCAGGTCAAGTTTGGCCTTACATCGGCATTCTGTAACTCTTGTGCTTATTTTCCTTCTAATGTATCCTCGTGGGAATGGGATATGAATATGCGACCCGGACAGATAGGAGTAAGATTTGTCAGTAAGGTGCTTGGATATTCTACCCTTTAAGAGGAAGGTGATGAAACTGCAGATTGGTAATGCCTTGTACTCCACTGAGGATGAGGAATACATGACTGATTCCGAGTTGTGTCTATGATTTCCAAGTGAAACGTTATGTGTCGGTTTTCTCAACTCGATCTTGTTTGAAATATGTTGTCAGAGTTCCAAAGTGTTTGTCTTGACACCGTAAATTGTCCATCAGACACTCAAAATTTAAGCCTAGTATATAACAATGTTTTGGATCTCTTCAAGAACAAACAATTGAATATGTAATTTTCAATAACTGAGAGTGAAGGAAAATTTATTACAGGCAATTCGTCACCATATGAAAGAATCCACCTGTTTTCAACATACTGAGACGATTGAAACGCATCAATTTGGCACGGTCATTGAAAGTGATGATTTATATTTTATACTTAGGTATTTGTATTTTGTTTTAATGAAAAGTTCTGACGAGGTGTTCCTAATTTTCGCCTATTTCTGGTCGTGTTTGTTCAATATACTGTTTTTTAGAGCTTTTATGGGAAAAACATAATTTTAACTTTGGTTAGTAGTATGTAATTGCTCATTGTTTTTTTTGATCATTTGGAAAGGAATAGTGATCATTGTGAGTCGTAGATTAGAATGAACTGTGTGTAATTTTGAATTGCACATTTATAGTTGTTGAGCTAATCTATCGAATGCTTTGTTGTGGCCCTGAAGAAGTGCAAATATATCCGTGAAACGTCGGCATTAGTTGGACTGAGTTTTTTCAAAAACCACTTTCCTTCATCCTGTGAAAATCCAGTTTAATGTTTATCTTAATCTACCTATACATTAGCTGTACAAAACGTAAGCCTTCTGACCATTTTCTGATGCTATTGTCCTCTAGCCACGAACAAAGCATATTTTCCACGTCCTTATTCGCACCTTCTAAGGAATCCTGACTTGAGAGTGCCTGGGCTTCCCATGCACCATCTTCAACTCGGGCCACATGCTACATAGTTCGCTAATAGTACTGTTAGCAAATTCTTTCCCATTATCACCCTACAAAATACTGGGCGCACCAAGAATTGCAAAAATATCCAAAAGCTCATAAGCTACTTCTTCTGCTCTTATAAGAGGTCGAAGTTGAAAAAATTTAGTAAGATGGTCTTGGTATACAAGTATGAATTTATATTGATCATCAGCTTGTGACTGCATGTCAATTAAATCGACTTGACATCTTGAATATACATATTCTTGCTTGAAGTCTAAATCTAATCGGTCTAAAAACTAAACCTTTTTTTGGCACACTCTGTCTTTTTCGCAGGTCATACGTAAAAAAAATTAGATATGTAACAATGATTTCCCTTGTTATGTTTTTATACTTTTAATTTAGGTCTTTTTTCATACTGTTTCGAACACCGTGACCAATTGCTATATGTGCATCATGTAAAGGTGGACTCCCACTACTCGTATATTCGGCAACTACGCAATTATTTGCGTACTTGGCAAGTAGACCAAGTTTCGAACTTGAATGACAAGATTGACAAGTATTGGCCGAGTGAACCACTCGAGTAGTGGGAGTCCGGCTTAAGAGTTGAAATATCTCTTCCCGATGTACGTGTAATCTTATCTGCTCTTCAGCTTCCTCAAGGGTGGATATAGTTCTTTTTCATGAGGGGGAGTAATATGATTGAAAACCATTAAATCAGGTACACAACATCCTCAAATAAACTTCGAAACGTAATTTTTTCTTAGGTCTTCGATACTTATGGGGGGTAATTACTCCCATTACCCCCCGTGAATCCGCCCTTGACCTTCCTCTACAGGAACTATCAACTTTTCCTTCTCTCCAATAGTCATAACGTCAAACCTACGTAAACGCTGATAATCCTCGGGTTTTTTATTTACCACTTCGCTTCTAGATGTTTTAACCTTTTCTATTAACTCCAAGTATTGTTGAACATAATTCATCCAGACGTTCATCAAAACGATGCTTCATGTCACTGACATCAGTTACTAACTGTTCCTACATTTTATTTTATAGAAAAATCACTAACTCTAAATAAACAGAACTCGAAGTCAATTTAACACATACATACTTCAATTAACATTTATCGCACATAAGCTAAACAACATCCAAAGACAACCGGGAAACGTAAGTAATGCGACGCAAGCCACAGGTACCGGCACGCATATTCATATGTTACCGACACAACCAAGCACCGCGAGAAGCCGAATGATTTCAAATAAGTTACCGACGTAACTTTAGGATTCTGTCGGTAACTTACACAAGCATTAAGTCCATCGGCACCTTATATACCTACATATAACAGGTTTTGAAAAAAAAACTTGTTATATTAGCGAGGATGGTTGATTATTAGTCTGAACAAAATACATGTTTCCAGCCTAAGAGTTCACTGGATGAAACCACCACTTGTATAATCGTTAAGTTACAGACAAACTAAGAATTACGTCGGCAACTTATTATGATTATGATTTTTTTATAATTATTGAAGTTATAGTAGATATGCTTAATTTTTTCGGGTGAAAAGTATAGCCTATGTCACTAAGGGATAATGTAGCTTTCTAAGCGTGAAAGAATTTCTGAAATCGGTCCAGTACTTTTTGAGCCAAATCGTATCAAACACACAAAATTGCAAATCTTTCCTCTTTATAATATCAGTATAGATTACCCTCAGTAGAATATTGGTAAAGTTTTGGTGAATTCTCTAAAGTTACTATTTCATTTTGGTAATGAAATAAGCAGTATTAAAAATATGCAACATTGCGATAACTGAATGCACTTGTTTGATAAAACCACTACTCGCATAATAATTAAGTTACCGACAAACTGAGAATTACGTCGGCAACTTATTATTACGTGTTCGGCATCGCTCGGAAAACCGATTGTGTGTTTGTGTCGGTAACATATGAATATGCTACCGGCACAGGCGACATGCGACTGAAAATGAATGCTGATTGGCCAGCCAGAATCACACCAAACGCACGTGGTTGTCTCACTGCTGTCAATTAATCGAAGTTTCCAAAGAAATAAAGACGGTATTTATAATGACCGGGCAATGTGAGAAATTATCGTAAAGTAATTCAAATTCATCAAATTGCCCAATTTTAATGGTCATTATTCATAATAACCAAGAATTATGAATACTGACCTAAATAATTACATTGCCCGTAACATGTATCTGTTATATACCCAAATTTCTCTATTTTTTCTGAAATTTATTTTTTAGATGATTGACTTATGTAAGTACTTTTGTTTATAAACATGAATAAAAGAATCTGAAGCTGAAGCTGGGCCACAAGGTTTATAGAAAACCTACCCACACAGGCAGATATCTTCATAAGGAGTCCAATCACCATCTCCAACAAAATTGGGGAGTGATCAAAACACTTGTTGAGGCGAATTGAAATTTGCCACCAGCATTCATTTCAAATGGGTACAACTCGAAAGTGATCGATCAAGCCTTGAGACCGAGGCGAACAACAGGTGAAAGTAGACCATTCGAAATCATTTCCAAAGGAAATTAGCAAGAAGAAGAAGAACATCAAGAGTAACTGTCTTAGGATGAATATGGAGGCAATCTATAAGCACAAAAACAACATGAACCGAAAAGAGAAAATTCCCATTGTTAAAAGTGCTTGGTTGCCGGCCATCTGCAAGGCCAGAATCAAATCGGTCCGAAGCGGAGTGGAAGTAGCGGCCGGTCTCACCAGTGGCGGGCTTCGAATACGGCGGGGGATCCAGTGACATCTCCAGTTCTGAAGATGCCTACCGCAGTTGTGGGCGAAACGTTAGATGCAATTCTTATTGGACACCGGTCAGAAAACCCGGAATACTCTAGATTTGAAGTTTTTCGAAAGTTTCTCTTTTTACAAGCTTTTATTTAGTTTCACCTGTCCCGGTGTCTGTCTGTCTGTCTGTCTGTAATCAAATCTTGCAAGTTAAATATGACACACTTCTAATGGTCCGATTGATTTGAAATTTGGCAGGTGTACATAATTCTGGTGACAATGCATCATGAAAATTTTTTATAGAAAAAAACAAAATGGCGGCTCCAAAATGGCGGATGAGTTTTGTAATTATCATCCGATTCCATTCAAAATTAGTATCTGGGGGTTTTTGGGGTCGACAATGATGATTCTTCTGTCAAAATTGAAAAATTCAAGATGGCGGCTACAATATGGCGTCTACAATATGGCGGACAAGTTTTGTAATTAGGATCCGATTATCTTGAAAATTGGTATCTGGGGGTTTTCTGGGTCGGAAATTACGATTCTTCAAAATTGAGGTATTCAAGATGGCGGCTTCAAAATGGCGGATTAGTGTTGTTATTATAAAAGCTTGTCTAAAGAAAGTTTTTTTTATAATAGCTTGTTTAAATAATTTTTTGAGTATGAAAAATCTAAATGTTTACTTAAATATCTCGTTAATCATTATCAATAATTGGTATAATAATTTCAGACAATTTAATTTATATGGACATCTTGTGAACGTACCTGCGATTGTTCATAGATGTTATTGGCTCCCAAGTATTCATTTTTATATTGAATCTTTCACCACTGGACATACACATGGTTCCATCGTTACCTGAAAATCAAACTCATTAGATTTTGGGTTTAAATAGAGGGTGTTTCATTGGTAAATAAACATACGGTAACCTGAGCTAGAACTACCCTAGGCGAGTCCAAAAAACCGATATATGATAGGTCTAATCAATTCCATAACCGAGATACAGGGTGGTTTATGACGTCATTTCACTTAAGTTATGCATTGTTATCAACATTTGTATTTTTTATTTGAAATAAAGAAATGTTATTATTATTATTATGTATTCACAGAAAATTTCAATTTCTCATAACTTTTGAACCAACCAGTATAGTCGGTTGATATTTGGAACGTATGATTCACTTCTACAGGTCGATCGATTCTCTTTTGAATTTACAAAAAATTCCAGGTCCATATTTGAAAAAATATGGCACTTCTTCCAAGCTAAGATTCAACAGCTTGTATTTTGAAATTTTGGGATTTAATTGAGATATTTTACAGAAGCAGAAAATTTTCAATGCGGTTCAGTAGATTTCATTGCCCCGCACGTCATTTTGCTCAAAGAGAGCATCAGGGAAAGATGCAAATGATTATTGGAATTACACAAAATTCTCAGAAAAATCGTACATTATGATCAAATCGAATTTTGTATATTATCAACAGCCGCGCATTTTCTTTGAAATGTAGACATGTGGACTCTTGAGGTCAAAAGAATTCATTTTTTTCAACTAACCTCCTATGCAATACAGATGACCATCTAAAGCAGCCACGCCACAGCTACTTCGCCTAGAAATCATTGATGGAACTTCAAACCAAATCCCTTCCCTAGGATCGAATCTGAAAAAAAAATTCAGAAATTATGAATACTCAAAGCATTATATATGCATTAGATATTCCGCTGAAGCGCACATGTCCAATGGAGTGTAAAATATTCGAAGTGAAAAGCTAACAATTACAATTTCAAAAATAAGCCACACATGGTATTATACTGAAATCATCTTAAAAAATTAGCGATTACAAGTTTCCTTGCGTGTTATCATTGAAGTGTCGAAGAACAGAATTAGAATGTTTTTTGAAGTTAATGGGTAATGATTTAGTTAGTGGAGATATCAGATTCAGACTTTTAAAGTATCAAGTTTTGTATATTTTTGGAATGGCATCCTCAAGCTCTACTCGAATATACGATTATACGAAAATCTTTAGTGTCAGAATCCCGTTTGAAACAAACTATTGTTCTATAAATAAATATTGATGGGCTTTATTATAGGAAAAGCTGCCGACACCATTGTATATAGTACATAAAAAACCTCAGAAATATTTTCACAGAAACGCAGAATTTTACACTGGAGAAAAGTTGCAGCCACTTTTCAAAAATGAATAAAGGTACTAAACTTTCATCACATAAAAATGCCATTCTGTGGTCATCGCAATGACAAGTATGGCATACACCATGTTTTTAGACATCTTAGTAGGACCCATATTTATCTACTAATACCAATGTGGATTATACCCCTGCTTTTCACAATCACAAAGTGAAGCTAAATCTTTGGTAAGGCTCGAGTTGTACGCTCAAATTCAAAAATTGCGAGAAATTTAGAGGTTATGTTTATTCTGAAAGACAACAAGAAAATAGACATCCAGAATGAAAATATTATGTCACTTAAGGTGGGCGTTCAATGTAGTGTGTTTTTATTTCAAGTTGCATTTGAAAATGGTTTCACTTTGAGAACTGAGATTTTGTGGGTAAACTCAGAAAGGATTGAAGTTCTTAATGAGATAATTGAGATTAATTGCATTTCAACAGTTCATTCTTTTTCTCTGAAAAATAGAAGAAAATGAGCCAACTCATGCTTCTGTTTTATTTCAAACGAAAGACACATGAAAATAGTTCAACTTCCGATTAAAAGTAAATCTACAGATAATTTCATTCAGAAAAACCACTTGAAATACGAAATTGGCAGAGAATGGCCAAATTCAAATTTTAGCGGGAAAAAGTTCCTGCTTTACCCACATTTTCACTAATTTCATAGTTCAGCGAGTTTCCGATAGAGAACGCCATTGTACATTTCATTCATAATTAGAGAGATATTCATAGAACTCATAGAGAAAATGTAAGTTCTATGGAGATATTCCATAAAATGCACGGTGGCGCCTCTATCGGTTGACTTTTCCTACGCGCTTCAAACGGCGGCCTTAAATACTTTCAATTCAATTTCAGAATATGAATAGGAGTTAACAATGATATTGAGGACTTGAAGAAAACGAAATAAAGCGATTGAAACATTTCACATGAAGTTAAGAATGACATACGTTTCACGACATAATACGATGTGTCAGAGACAGATAGAATTAAAAAAATATTATTATTCTCAATATTGCCGCACAAGCGCAGATCTGGATTGTATCCAAAAACCAGCTTCAGTTTTGATTGGATCATTTCCCATATAGGAATTATTTACTCCATTCACTTTTATAAAGTATCGCGGTTTGCCATGAAATTCTGACACATTTCAACGTGTATGTTTTGAAAATGTTGGGTTATAGTCATTCTTCTGTCAGTTGAACGAGCCAACGAGCAACGTTGCCGTTTCTGCTAAAAAATCGTAGTTATTAAGTATTTATCAAAATGTTTCTTTACTTTGGGAAATTAATGAATTTGAGAAAATATGTGAATTCAGAAGACATTTAAATACATTTTTGCACAACTTGAAATACTCCAGTATGAAAATGTAGTAGTTCTAGGAAACTTGCGCCAGAGTTAAACCTTAGACGAACTAACTCCATTTACAAAGTTAAAAAAGAGTAAATAGAAAGTAGACTTGGCAATGTCGCTTGATTTTCACGAGTACCAACCTGCGTCCGTTTCAAGTGAAATAACTTGACGAACCTAAATCATGGCTAACTGCGATACTTTATGAAAGTGAATGGAGTATATGCTTTCAACAAATAAAAATGTCATTTTGTGGTCATCGCAATGACAAGTATGGCATTGCGGCGCCGCCACGAAACAAATCCAATATTTTAGATTTGGTCGAAGGTCAATGCATTCAAAAATTGACAAGTACATACACCATGTTTTTAGACATCTTAGTAGGACCCCATTTCAGATTTTCTTTCGACAAGAAAGTCTTAAACGAAATCTGTGTCAACAACACCAGGTATTCTATGCATCTATGCATACGTCAACTGGAAATTCAAAAATCGCGAAAAACGTAGAGATTATGTATATTCTGAGAAAAAAACAAGAAAATGGATTTCGCGGATGAAAATACGTCACTTGAATATTTTCGTTATAAGTGATATCATAAGGGCATCCAATTTTTCCGAAAAAAATCGAAAAAATACGTTGCTGTGTAATATTTTAACAAGAAGCATGAGTGCTGGTGGGCCTTGAACATCAGCGTTCTTAACGGCTTATCTCGTAAAAATTTCAATTTATGTGTCTGGGATAATTCTACACGTTTATATGACTTCCATCTTGAACTCGATTTCAAAATGAATGAAGTTGGAATAATTCCTTTTGGCATTATCCAGGGTACTACGTTATCAATGAAACAATCTGAAATATAAGTTGGAAAAATAACCTACCTTTCTACGGAATCTTGGTAGTTAGCGGAATCGAACCCTCCAAGAGCGTAAACACAATTTTCTGTGAAAAAATTGAAATGAGTTATGAACCATGTATAATTGGATACATGAAATAAGAGAGGCGTGAGGTACGGAATGAATTATTGATTTTTTATATGCATATTCCAACACTCAATCATTACTGAGTTAACAATGATTAATCAATCCGACAGATCGCGTCCGTTGATATAAATATCAACCAACGCCACATTCCGGACTCGAACTAGTCGAACTTGCCATAAATCACCATCCACGGGAAACTAGCGAAAGGTCCATTCTATCAATGAGAGTAAATGCTGACACAGGTTTCGATCTATGTAGATCTCGTCAGAGCAACATAACTTCATTCTTAATCCGATTCCCATCGAAGTTGAGTTATGTTGCCTTGCCCTGTCGAGATCCAAATAAATCGAAACCTGTGTCAGCAAAGAAATGAAAGGGAGTATCCTTCTGCTCATTATATGATCAATCGAACCTCACCTACTACAGCAATTCTACAGTAGCGTCTCCTGGTACTCATCGCTGGACAACTCGACCATACTCCCGTCAATGGATCGAATCGTTCCATTGAGCTCAAACAAGAAGCTCCGTCATATCCACCACATACATAAATAAGGCCATCAAAGGAGCATATACCTGAAAGTTTTTCGACAATGTGAACACGATTAATTTTCAAAAAATGAACATCAATTTGTGACCGTTCGAATATTTACGAATACCGAATACATAAACCGTGAGTACCATTGTTTCAATATGCACTTTGTGGTATAATGTATGTAGGATTTCATTCCCATCAAGTGTACATATAGGCCATCCAAGAATGATTGACATCAGAGCAGGCCTTGAAAGTCCAGTCGCAGCTTCATTCTAGGTACAAAAAAGTACAGTGGCTTTATACAAGACAGTGGCGACAATAGGGTCATAGAACACGTTTTTGCACAAACATGGCGGATATTTGTTTACATTTGAGTGTCGGGTTGTTTGACATTTGCCTCGATTTTGAGCTTTATACACTATGACATGACAACAAATCAATGGAAATCCGCCATTAGTGGTCGAAAACAGTCCGACCAATCAAAACGTGAACGTCTATTGTCGCCACTGTCCTGTATAAAGCCATTGTACAAAAAAGGACCTAAATATTTTCTGTGCTTTCATCATAGATATAGAAATAACCTACAAATTGAACGATATTTTTTAAAGTAAGGAACTTTGAACATGAAAATGTTCCCAATTTTCTCATACGATTACCAGCGTGTGAATCTGTATACCAGCTGTATATTATTTTCAACTTGTATTCATACATTTTCGATCTTACGATCAATTATAGGAGCATACAGCCTGGAAATTCTGGTTTGATAACGAAAAATGGTCCTTTTCAATTATTCGCTAAACCGAAAAAATCTAATTGATAATTTGAAGCGTGTTACTGCAATGTGAATGGATTGGGAAATCTATATTAATAAAAGAGTATCTATTTGCCCTAAAATGGATATTTTCTGAGTTAATATCCACTTTAGGGCAAGGGTGTGATGCATACACTCACATTATTTTTTAACGTAGATTCAATATCTGTCATAAAAAAATGGGGTTCTAATTTGAAAAAATTGATTTTTCACGATTTTGTCATCCCTAACTTTGAAAGCGATTTTTTCACCCCCTGTATCATGAATCGCGATTTCGATTTTTAAAGTGGATACATCAATCTTACATCTTGAAAAATCCCAAGAATGAAAATTTTCCATCCAAAAACCTCGAAGTTATTCTTGTTTCAGCGGAGCTCTATTTTCGATTTTTTTTTCGAATTTTCCCGCTCAGAGAGAATTTTCCAACCAAAACTGAAAAATGTTACATCAAAATAACTTGAAATTTTCTAAGGAATCTATTTCTGCAATAAAAAAATGGTGTTCTAATTTGAAAAACGGAAGTTGACGTCATTTCCGGAAAAACCGGAGGTGCTCATGCCTTGAAAATATTTTAGATTTCATCAGCATCGTGAAATACCTTCAAGTGCTGAATTTCATGAAAATACGTTCAGTAGTTTTCCGTATAAATATGGGTGAGGTTCCTCGTGAAAGACACTGTATATTAATAGAGAAAAGAAAAACACTTGACTAAGTTTCACGATTTATAATGATTATTTTTGGACGTTTCTCGAAACCAATAGGAATCTTCAATTTCAGTAATTCATATACGTTCTAGCCAATCAAAACATTATTATAGTGGAAATAATCTACCTACATTATTCCAGCGAGAGTACATTGTTTTTATTGAATGACAACCACATGACAACGGATTTTCTTGATTTGACGCGTCTTTCGTGAATTTTCAAGAAATTCGTAAAATGAATCCCAAACGTTTTAGTGAATCATCAGTCGATGATATAAATAATATGATCATTGAAAGTGCATGTTAGAATACCAACATAAGCAGCGCGTCGATTTGGAAACAATTCAAATTATTTTGCGACGAGAGGGGCTTGAAATTGGAAGAGAAGACATCAACAACAAAACAAGCGTTATTTTGAAGGACTATTATGGGTTCAATATGAAGAAACAGAATGGAGAAGACAATGTGGAATAAAACCGCAAAATGAATTGAAGAGTTGTACTCATAGAACTTATAGTACATGGAATGCCATTAGCCTTGTTGCTCAGCTTAAAAAAGTGGATAAACATATCCAGTTGGAGGAATACTGAAATTTCCATGGTGCCATGGTTACGACTTGTTACACAGAATAGAAACACAGAAATACTATGAATTTAATCGTCAAGATCCGATTCACTTGGCATTTCGGCAAACATTTCTGTGTTTCTGTTCGGTGTGACAGGTCGTATCCATGGGAACATGGAAATTTAGAGATTCCTCCAACTTGAGATGTTTACCCACTTTTTGATCTGGCAATAGCATTCCATGTAATATAAGTTCTATGGTTGTACTACGACCAATTAAATAGAAGATTCGACCCATTCAATGATATCGAATTCAAATCCACCAGATATGCTACAAACACCAAGCGTAAGTTATTACAGGAAGGAAGAGCTCGAAAAGAGGAAATAAAGTTCTGCAAGTTTGAGCAAAGGAGAAATCTTGGACATGATAAAACTCAACGACGAAAACACACCGTCTGGCTTCCAGAAGAAATTGTATTTTTCATGTTCAAAACTTCAATGCATCCTAATTTGAATAACTCATTCTGTGTATATTGATATACATTTGTTGAATAAAAATTTGAAATCTTGAAAATGATTTTGATTGTAACGCCAGAGAATAACGTCAAAAAATAATCCATCGAATACCAAACGAGAGTTCGATAAATTAGATAATAATTCTCCAGGCATTTTCTCAAACTTGTTGCCATTTGCCAATAGCCACTCGCGCCCTTCGGGCTCCCGTGTCTATTGCCTGGCAACAAGTTTTCTAAAATCTGTCGAATTTTTTTCAATTTATTCTCACTCTCTTGTGATATTACTACTGAAAATATATTTTTCTACAACCGGGCCTAACTAACTACTTTCCCGCATTGTTTTCGATTCGGAAAGTGCACTTTCCCACACTAGTGCGGGAAAGTAAATATGTGTTGAATTTGGGTATAATAATACCTTAAACAAGAAATCTCTTAATCTACTTACTTATATTTTTAGTTAAATATTTCAAATTATGCAGTTTCATCCATGTCAAACTAATTATTAATGCAGATTTCCGTTTGAAAATTATTGCATTTTCAAAGAGAACTTGACATCCTTCAAAAATTATGACTGGCATACATGGATCTGTGTATTTATTTCTATGTCACGGTCTATGATTTTCCGCATAGAATCCTAAACTCCTTAATTAATGTGTCAAAACGAATATTCGAGTTGTGTAGAAATTTTTTTTCATTTTATAATACGGTTGTAGAAAATAGTATATTGTATAATTAGTGGGAAAAGCATAATATTCCCAAACGACTGTGATAATTACCAGACGAGGAGCGTAGCGACGAGTCTGGTAACACAGGAGTTTGGGAATATGCTTTTCCCACGAATTATACATACTATTTTTTCTCCGATCGTCGATTTATATTTGAAAAAATTATTAAAAAATATTTCATTCAAGATGTAATCAAGTAAGTTTAAATAGGTTTCTCTATGTTCATATTTAAATATAGAAGTGGTAACTATGGAAATTACTTTGTTATGACAGAAGTAAAATAATTTTCAAGCCGATTTTGTTCGATTCGTTGTATTTTATAAGAAATTAAAAAAACAGTAGTAAACATGGACACTGATGGTGATTATTCGTTACCTTGCACGCCTCCTGAACTTGTAGAAGCAGCGAACGCGGCTTCACTTGATTTACTTCCGGCGAAATCCAGAGAGAAGTATGAACTTGCGTACCAACGCTTCATGGATTTTTGCAGAAAAAACAACAGTGTATCCTTTTCTGAGAATGTACTGATGGCGTATGTTGCTGAATTGGCTAAAACAATGAAATCTTCGACGTTGTGGGCACATTATTCCATGCTTCGATCAACTTTGTCTATTAAAAATAATATTAATATTGCCCAGTACCATAAACTGAGAGCATTTTTGAAACGTCAAGCTATAGGATACAAACCGAAAAAATCTAAAATTTTAACCCAGGAACAAGTTCAGAAATTCATTTTAGAGGCCTCAGATGACATATTTTTATCGACGAAAGTAAGTAGATAAAGATTAAATAGTATTACTTAAATTAAATGAAATACGAAATATACAATGTTCGATTAATTTTTAGGTGGCTCTGATATTTGGAATAGCAGGAGCCTGTCGACGAGATGAGCTTGTCCGAATAAAAGTTCAGGATATAGAAGATTTCGGTTCAAAAATACTGGTAAAAATACCAGAAACAAAAACAAATAGACCTAGATCATTCATCATCAACGAAACCTATTTAAATGTTTATAGAAAGTACGTATCATTCAGGCCTAATGATTTTGAAAATCCTAGATTTTTTTTTAAATTCAACAAGGGAAAAGGATGGAAGACAGTCATTGGAATTAATCAATTTGGAAAAATGCCGCAAATTGTTGCAAGTTATTTACAGTTGCCAAATCCGACAGAATATACAGGACATTGTTTCCGAAGATCATCGGCAACACATTTGGTAGATGCTGGAGCTGACATTCTTTCTTTAAAGCGCCACGGAGGATGGAAGTCTTCCCATGTGGCGGAAGAATATATTGACGAATCACTTAATAATAAAGTAGAAGTGGCTAATAAAATATTCAACACCCCTGCCTCGACTTCAAATGAAAATGATCGAAACGAGATAAACCAAACAACTAGCCATGCAGCTTCAACGTCTATAAATTCTCGTTGCCCTCCAGTACAATTTACAAATTGTACAAACTGTACAATAAATGTAAATATTAACAACAATTAATTGTGTTCAAGAATAACGTTATAAATTAGATGTTTCTTTTATTTATTTCATACCAAATTTATCAATATTAAAATGAAAACCATACTTTGTTTCATTTCATTGTAATAATCCATTTGTAACATTACCGCACGCTACAGCAGTGCGGTAATTATTACCGCACTGTTATTTTCTAATTGCTTAGCAACTGCCCACTGTTCTGGAATGTTGAGCTTTGCGCATAGAAATCAGGTCAAAATAGTGTCACTTTTCCCACGATCGGAGAAAAAATATTGTTCCTATCTAGTGCGGGAAAGTACAACTTTCCGCCCTTGATAGGAAAATAACTATTTCATTACACCGCACTGAAAACCCTATCATAACATGTGGATTTAGAACATCGAAAATGACTCTTTTCCGCACCGCAAAAAGTTTTACGGTGCGCTGAGGTATTAGATGCATCCCATGATTCCTATGCTGAGACACAGAGCAACGATTGCGTGACAGTAGATGTCAGTGTTTTGAATAATTATTGTTTCACAATATCGAAATGCTTTCTGCTGAAAATTTTTCCCGTGTTATTGTTTTCAGAGAGGTGTAATGAAAAATATCGTTCATTACACGTCCAGAAAGGCTTTTTCCGTGCTTGCACGAGTTCCCGCACATCGCGCGCGCACGGAAAAAGCTTACTTTCTGGACTAGTAATGAAATATACTAATTGTTGACATGCATGTTTCGGGTTTTATCCCATTTTCAAAACTGAATACATAAATACAGAGGGTACACATTCACATAATTATTAGGTAACACATGTAAGAACCGGAGATAGGCGGAAATCTAGTTGGTCGTTTACAATGGGGAGATTTTGTTTTTGAGCTGAAGATATCTCTAGGATTGGATCTCTAAGAGATCCAAACGTTTACCTTTATTATCTTTATGTAATATTTTTACATTATTGAGGTCTATGAAATGGTTGTGATTGTTGCAGAGAAACTAATTGTGGACTTATTTTGCAGAATGGATTTTTAGTGAACCAACAACTTAATGAAAACCCTTTCGTCACATAGATATAAAGGAAGAGGCAATGCAACTTCTCATGATATGTCTGGGTCAAAGCTATTTCAGGTTCAATAACATTATTCATCAACAACTAGATGGTTTACCAATGGGTTCCCCCTCATCTAATTTTTTCAGCGAAATATTCATGACCGCTTTAGAAAAGAAAATATTCTCCCCTAATAATGTTGCTCTGACTGCCTTTGTATTGTACTGGAAACGATATGTCCTTAAATAACCACCCAGAAACAACGGCTACTCCTCTAACATTATAGACAAATTAATTTTCAAAAAACAACAAACGAAACTCAAGGATGAAATCAGGAAATTCATTTACATCAATTACATCCCATCTCTCAGTGAACAAATTTGCAAACGAATAAGAAAAAATGAGATGTTATATGTACCAATAAAAAGAACATGAGATCAATACTTTTTAGTGGCAAGGATCGACTGAATATCTCACAGTCGAGTGGTGAATACAAACTGCTATGTGTCATAGGTCAGACGGGCCGGTCTCTCGGAATTAGAATTGAAAAACACAAAAAATCCATTCTGCGAAATAAATCCACAACTGGTTTCTCTGATCACTGCATCACTCACAACCACTTCATAGACCTCAGTGACCCTCAGTGACCCAGTTGGCGTCGGAGATAAGGAGTCTTCGGAGCTCGGTCGACTTCTGTTCCAACAAGATCAGCGATTTCGAATCTAAGCTGGCCAAATTTAATGAAGTATTTTCTCGTAAGACCAAGCTTGAAAATGAAAATATGGCGCTCAAAAAAGAGGTTTCGAACCTCAACATTAAAATTGAAAACTTGGAACAATTCAGTCGCTCCAACAATTTGGAGATTCAAAATGTCCCTGAGAAGTCGAGTGAAAACTTGGTCGAAATTATATCTAAGATAGGATCGCAACTTAATGTACCCATTGATGTATCATCTTTGGATCATATTGCCAGGGTTCCTACGAAGCTACCCAACAAACCAAAAAATATCGTGGTGAGATTTATATCTAAGATCAAGAGGGATAATATTTTGACTGCATACAAGGCCCTGCGTCGTACTAATGCCAATCCTAGATCTGGTATCGAAGTGAGCGGTGTGGCTGATGGTTTGTTTATTGGTGAACACTTGACAATGCAGAATAAACTGCTCTTCAAGGAGGCTCGTGCTTCTGCGAGGAGGATGGATTACGGTTTCGTGTGGACGCAGAATGGTAATGTCTTGGTGAGAAAAAATGAGACCTCCAAGATAATTCATATCACCGATATGTCAGACCTACAGAACTTATAAGTAGGTTGGAGCACCCCGTCTCGGAACTAAATTGACCCTTTCCATCTTTTTATGGCTTTGCACATCTTCTATCAGAATGTTCGCGGTCTTAGAACTAAGCTTCCGATATTTAAATGTAGTTCTACAGGCTACAGCTAGTAATTATGATATATTAATTATCACCGAGACATGGCTAAACAGTAGGGTGGAGCGAAAACGGCCAAAAAAAAATATTTTTTTGTTTCTGATTTCTAATAGTTATAAAAAGTTGCTTCGTTGTATGGTCTTAAAAACAAGATTTGAAAATAAAAAAAATTAAAATTTTTTGAGGGTCCGCCAGCGGTTTGAAAAATCATATTTTGAGAAAAAAAGGTTATTTCTTTTCAGACGAAATAAAACATGTTTTTACTTATTTTTGTTTTTTAATAGTAGAAAACCCATAGAAAATGAACATCGCTACATAGCAAAATTAGAGTTTTAAAGAAACATTAACATCCACAGGGTCCGTCAAAAGTAACAATATTCATGAAAATAGCTATTTTACATGTCCCCTTAAAATTTATATTCTCTCTAGGTTTCAAAAGTTGGCATTAAAATTTGGTACTTCAGTTTGGCTTTGATTAAGCACTTCATAACATCGAAATATGTGGGCAAAACGCGTTCATCAAAGTCTTTGCCTGGTCCAAAGATAGGACACAAAATTTTGGTTCGAGTTTTTACCGCACCAGCCATTTTCACTTTGAAATGTCTCTAATTTTTGGCAACAATCAATACACCTCAAGTACGTAAACAGCAGAAAATGAAACATACGAGATCTTCACAACGCGGAAAGCTAATCGGTACTAATGAAAATAAAAGACAAGACAGGGTCCCTTGCAGTCAACAAGACAATCAATGGTAATATCCAGGGATCCTGTCAGATGCAAATTGGTAGTCGATAATGCAACAATACAGCAGGTATCAAGATTCAATTACCTGGGAGTGAATATATCTAGTGAAAGAAACCTGACAGAGGAGGCACAAGCGATGGATACACAAGCGATGAAAGCATCAAGAGTCAGCGGCAGTCTGAGAGATATAGTGTGGAGGAATAAAGCGATGAGTTCACTGAGCAAGACCAGAATCTATAAAACGTGTGTGAGACATATTCTCACATTATGTCCTAGAAACCAGAGCCGAGACATCAACGAAAATAAGAATAATGAGAACCATGAAAATACTGCGAACCATCAAGGGAGTCACCCTCAGGGATCAAATAAGTAGTGATGACATAAGAGAAGAACTGGGCGTGCAGGATGTGGACGTGGTGAGATGGATCAGGGCACGAAAAAGATTCTGGAGGGACCACGTCGAAAGAATGCCAGAAGACAGATGGGCAAAGTGGGCTAAAACTCAGAGACCGAACACACGCAGACCTGTAGGCAGACCACCAAAGAGATGGTACGAGAGCTGGAGTTCAGCTTTTCAGGAAGATCCAGGAAGGGGGCCAAACCAAAGAGTAGATAGTTACACTTTGGCCAAACGTACAGAATTGAACAGGACCAGGTCCTATTGAAAGAGGAAGAATAAGAAGAAGACAGGGTCCCGCGATAGCAGCGCAAGCGTCTATTTACTCCCACTCTTTCACTTAGGACAGGAACGGACTAAGATGTGAGCCTCGATTGAATGGAATCAAACAAGGTTATCAATTTTAGTAGTAGGGTTGAAACGAGTAACCATATTATAAAATTCATTGCTATTATAAAATTAAGACGGAAAGAATGCAGGCATATAGAAATTTAAAAAAGTTGAAATTTTCAGCTTTTCATCAATATTAATCAGGGTCTGGCGGACCCTGTAGAATTAAAGCGATTGCAATAAAAATTGGTATAGTTAATATGCGATTCCTAACACATCTTTTAGTAACTATTACATTATGCAATTGAAAAGAAATTCAAGGCATATAAAAATTTCAAAAAGTTCAAATTTTTAGCTTTTCATCAAGATTAATGGGTCTGGCGGACCCTGAATAATCAAAGCGATAACAATAAAAATTGGTATGGTCAATATGCGATTCTTAACACAATTTTTCGTTACTATTACATTATGGAAATAAAATTTTTTTTTTCACTCCACCCTACTAAACAGTGGTGTGTTCGACGCGGAAGTTATGGACCTTAGTGAGTACGAAATTTTTCGAAGGGATCGTGCCTCTACGGCTAGTATAAAATCTGAGGGTGGTGGTGTTCTTGTGGGAGTCCGGAATGAATTGGAGCCTTGCATCGTGCGGGAGTTTCAGAGTGATGCGGAAGATGTATGGGTACGGATCTCAGCAAATGGTGTGAAGGTTTACATATGCTGTGTATATATTCCTCCCAATGATACTGTAGCAATGTTGAGTTTTGTTTCTAAGCTAAACCATATAAAAAATGCGGTGGGGGATAATAACATTTTGATGTTGGGTGATTTCAACTGTCCTGGGATTTCCTGGGTTGAAGACAGTTCGGGCAACTACTTGGAGCCTATTAATGTTAATCCCGGATATGCCCAATTGGTTGATTCTCTTTCATTTCTTGAGCTGATGCAGTTCAACAATTTCGAGAATATCAATAACAGAATCTTAGATTTGGTACTCACCAACACATTCAGAATACAAAAACTAATGAGATGTGTTGATCCAATGGTACCCGAGGACGGCAATCACCCGCCACTAGAGTTTTTGTTCAATTTGGGGATCTCAAGGCCATTGCAGCAGGGGATCTCGTTTTATAATTTTAAAAGAGCCAATTATGATTTTATAAATGAATGTTTGTCTAGCACACCTTGGAAAGAATTAATTATTGCTGATAATGTGAATGATGATTTGGTAACTTTCTATACAATATTGAATGAACTAATCGATCAGTATGTTCCAAGGGTCACTAAGGTTAGAGGTTTTCCATCATACTTTTCTAGAGAAACAATAAAACTAATTAGACAAAAAAATAAATTTCATAAGAAATGGAAAATCTATAAAGGCTCTGGTGACTATAAAACATTTCAGGTTTTGAGATCCAAGTCAAAGCTCCTCATAAGATCTGACTACAAAAAATATTTAATGTCTGTTCAGTCCGAGGTCCGTACTGACCCCAGAAAATTGTTTAATTTTGCTTCTGTTAAATCTAGGGAACAGAAAATACCAAATGAAATGTCATATAAAGATAGTACAAGTAGATCGGGTAATGAAATTTGTAATTTGTTTGCTAATTATTTTGAGGGTGTTTTCATCAGGCCTGGCCCAGTCCATAATAACGATGGTGAATACTACAGCCCTGAACATAATAATTTAATTGTTTCGGATATTCCTGTTTTTCTTGTTGAAAGGGCATTAGAGAATCTGGATGGGAAAAAAGGAGCCGGTCCGGATTGCATTCCTTCAATTTTTGCCAAAAAATGTAGCTCCTCCCTGAGCCTTCCCTTAACTCTCATCTATAATAAATCTCTTCGTGATGGCATTTTCCCTGACATCTGGAAAAAAGCCTGTATAGTCCCAATCTTCAAGACTGGAATTAGAAATCTTGTTGATAACTACCGCCCAATCAGTAAGCTCTGCATTTTCGGGAAGATTTTCGAGTCACTAGTTTACCCTCACATATTCCATCATATAAAAACGCTAATAATACCTGAACAGCACGGATTTTTTAAGGGTAGATCGGTTGAGACAAATCTTGTAAATTTTGTGGAATATGTTCAAGAAAGTCTTGATGATAGAGTTCAGGTCGACGCCATATACACGGACTTCAGTAAAGCCTTTGATAGGATTAATATCGACCTTCTTCTACACGAGCTTGATAGTGTGGGTGTGGGTGGGAGGTTGTTACGGTGGTTCGAATCTTATTTGAGAGGCAGAAGCTATTGCGTTAAGATAGGGGACTTTGAGTCTAGAATCTTTATTTCAACATCTGGCGTACCCCAGGGTTCTCATTTGGGGCCCCTTCTGTTCACTGTTTATATTAATAAAATTGTAACCTGTTTCCGAATGTGTAGATTCGTGCTATTTGCGGATGACTTAAAGATGTTTGCTCGGATTAGGGATGTTCGAGATTGCATGGATCTCCAGTGTGATCTTGACAGACTGGCAATTTTCTGCGAGAGGCATAGTTTATTTCTGAATGTGTCCAAGTGCCATGTTGTATCTTTTACACGTAATAAGACCCAGGTTCATTTTCCATATTCGGCTGTCGGAGCCGCTTTGAATCGCACAAATAGTGTCAGAGATTTGGGTGTGACATTGGACTCGAAGCTTCTGTTCGATGAGCACGTGAACAATGTAGTAGCTGCCTGTAATAGAATGCTGGGATATATTGTTAGGCACTGTCGTCAATTTTTTAGCCGCGAGGCTATATCATCTCTTTATTACGCCTTTGTATTCAGCAAGTTAAACTTCGCTTCCCCGGTATGGTCTCCCCATTATGGAATCTACATCGACAGATTAGAGAGGGTTCAGTGCAGGTTTCTTAGATTTCTCAGCTTCAGGTCTGGTTTCCGACTAACCCGCGGTGACCCGAATAATTACTCTATCCGACTGAGGCACTTCAAGATGATGAGTTTGAGCAACAGGAGAAAAATGAATGATATTTTATTCATATTCAAAATACTGTCTAACCTAATTGATTGTCCTGACATCCTGAGATCAATAAACTTTCATGTTCCATCAAGGCACCTCAGACAACATCTAACTTTTTATTTACCATCCAGGAGAACAAACAGCGCAAAGTATTCACCATTGTCGAGAATGTTGGACCTATGTAACGCTTATGGGGTCAGATTTGATTTATTTTCGGACGTAGCCTTGTATAGATTCAAGAAAACATTGAGAGCTCTCTTCATGTAGGATTGGATACGTTTCTCTTATGTGCATTTGTATATCTACCTACTGTTACCGTTGCATGTTGGGATTTTCTTTTGTTTTCCGTTGTCAATTGCGATTGGACTTGAGTCCTATTGCTATATAAATTGTATGAATTGTTTATTGTTCGCACTTTCTATATATTAGAATTAGTGAATGCTGTTTTTGGGTGTTCGTACACCTGTTGGCATTCTTGTCTGTAAATAAATAAATAAATAAAAATAAATAATGTAAAAATATTACATAAAGATAATAAAGGTAAACGTTTGGATCTCTTAGAATACCTAGAGATATCTTCAGCACAAAATCAAAATCTCCCCATTGTAAACGACCAACTAGATTTCCGCCTATCTCCGGTTCTTACATGTGTTACCTAATAATTATGTGAATGTGTACCTTCTGTATTTATGTATTCAGTTTTGAAAATGGGATAAAACCCTAAACATGCATGTCAACAAATATATTTTTTTTATGAATCGTGAAACTTTGTCAAGTTTTTCTTTTCTCTCCTATTATTTAAAATTATGAGTTGTCTTTCCGACCAATATACATATACATATAGGCGATAAAATAACCTTTGATGAATTAAATTTGGCTACTTCAATAATTCTCTCTTTCTACAGAGATAACAATGAGACTTACCTAGACAGGATCTTTTTGTACCCATTGGGGTTATGGGAACCCAGGTATTGCTCAACGGATTATAACACTCAGCGGTGGCTACATCTACTGATCCATCATATCTGAAAATAAGATAATCCAGAATATAACGAACTTAAAATTTCCCCAATTCAAAGTGTCCATTGTGAAAATCAAGTGACTGCTCCAGCAGGACGGATTCTGAGTTATATCTGAAGGGATTCAGGACCGGTTTCTCATGTAGTTTAATTCTCATGAGACGTTTCTGAATATTTTTTTCCTTTTTCAAAATAGAATATTTCGAAACGTCGGCAATGAATTTAGCGTTCAGACTACTGTCTCCAAAACCCTCTAGATCTATATACCTATATATACTAATATCATAAAGAGGAAAGATTTGTATTTTTGTTTGTTTGATACGAATAGGCTTAAGAACTACTGGACCGATTTCAGAAATTCTTTCACCATTAGAAAGCTACTTTATCCCTGAGTGACATAGGCTATACTTTTCACCCGAAAAAAATAAGAATACCAACTATAACTTCAATAATAACAAAAAAAATTTACAGATTTCGCAATCCTTGCAACCATCAGAGACATTGGAAATGATAACACAACATGTAAAATCTTACCAACATTTATTCGCATTTTAATTCAAAATAAAATAGTATTTGCAATAATAATAATAGCAAGAAACAATCAACATTCCTATTCCTAACATGAACATGTAAGAGGAGACTTGTCGCTGTATTTTAAAACAAAAATGTTCTTTCTAAAGTAAGTATTCTTAAGATATAATAAATATACCAATATTAACACATGGATGTATCGAACTTAACAGAGCCAGTACTTGTAGATGCGCCTACATTTACAACATCGTTATCATCACTTGAAGATGAGTGAACTCCTGGACTCTTTTTGAATTCTTTTAATTGGTCGAATCCGAAAGACCGCGGTCTTGGTGGTCTATCAATTTGGGAGACTTTCATATAGGCTAATAACTCTACATTGAAGTCTAAACTATAACCGCATTTAGTGATTCAATAAAAATATTAATAATAATAATAATAATATTCTTTATTTCCACAATCAAAATACATTCTAACGGGGATACAAGTCAACTAAAATTTTGAGCATACAATATATTAAGTGAAAGCATTAAACTTGGAGATTTCACTATTCAGATATTCATCCACATTTATCACTTGATTAAACAACAGTATAAACACTCGAAGTGCTATTCTTCAAATACCGAAATAATTGCCCAACTGGCAACGTTGCGGCGAATTTGACGGACCGCTCACCGCGGCCCAGATCTTACTTGATTAAACAACAATATAAACACTCGAAGTGCTAATGAAGGAAATGAAACAATGACCTATTCTTCAAATACCGAAATAATTGCCCAATCTGGCAACGTTGCGGTGAATTTGACGGACCGCTCACCGCAGCCCAGATCTCACTTGATTAAACAACAATATAAACACTCGAAGTGCTAATGAAGGAAATAAAACAATGATCTATTCTTCAAATACCGAAATAATTGCCTAATCTTGCAACGTTGCGTCGAATTTGACGGACTGCCCACCGCCGATTCTCGTGTGCTGGCCCAATACAGCTATGTTAATAAATCACGCGATAACTTTCGAATGCTTTATTTGGTCTAGTGGCGACACACCGTGTCTTTTGACCTTGAACGAAAACTCGTAACTTGCCTGCAATATACGAACATAAACATTTCCAATGTTAAAAATCAGCCATAATCAGCTATTTTCACGTGCGCTGCAAAAACCGTAAGACTTACGTGGATACAATGTATGACAGAAATGCACCTCTTAAATAGTTCTACAAAAAAGTCTCCGATAGCATATGTCTATCTCTCAAGATTGACTTGCTATTACCTGTTTATGGTAATCAGATGTTTTCCAAAATTATGCACTATTTGGGAGTGCGTTTTTTGAATAGGGTATCGATCCTCATCCAACGTAATACGTATATAAGTAGATGGGCAGCAAGAGTTCTGGCGTAAATTTGACCATTTTTACATGTAAACTCCCATAAGGAATTCTGATGTCCATTTTGCAGAAATCATACCAAAATCGAAAAAAAGTCCAAATGACGCAGCGGGTGGTCCCACTGGCGTCTATTATCTTACACAGCTTTTCTCGGTGATTTTCTTTGAAACCCACCAAGTAGATCTGAAAGGAGGGAGAGACAACCTGACATTGAAGCAACCCTTCAAGAGCTCGAAGTAGGGTATTTGGTATTCAATTAAAGTTGGATTAAGAGTAGCCTGCTGGGGCCAGTATCAAAGAGTTGAAGTGTTGAGGTATCTTAACCTTAGTTCTGACGCTAATATTTGTTTATCATAAAGATTTCACATGACATTGGCCATGAAGAATGGGAATCAATTACTCACGGAACATACATCCAGGAACTGTCCGCTTCTCTTGACCTTCTTGATATCAATTTTTTATTATTATTACAAATTGATTTGAATCGAGGACAAGGTCCTTTATGATCCAATGTAAAAACACATTATAATTAAATAGACAGATAGATAGATACTTTATTGTGCCAACTACATTTTACAAATGTTTACACTCGTCATAAAGAAACATTGAGAAAAAAACATTATCACTATACGTATAAAAATAAACTAGCAAACTAACTAGAGGGCCAAACTCTGGCGAAATTGAAATCAAAATATTCATCCAAACTATAAAAGGCACACTTCATTAACATTGACTTCACGGCACTTTTGAAAACCTTTGGATGAAAGGCCTTCACAGATGATGGAAGTTTATTGTACAGTATATTTTCGACTGATAAAAGGGCCCATTCTGGGTTTTAGTGAGCCGACAGAAGTTACTACGGAGTAGGTGCCTGTCTCTTGTAGGATAATCATGGAAGTCAGCATTTACCTCACAAAGGACAACATTGTTGTGCGCAAATATCAGAGCCTCAAAAATATACAACCAGGGGAAAGTGAGGAAACCACCCTGAATAAACGCGAGCCTGCAATCGGCTCGATAATTAAGGCCAGAAATGACTCTAACGGCCGTCCTCTGAAGAGAAAATATTCTATGTCGTGAAGAAGAATTACCCCAAGCCAGAATGCCATACCTAAGCAGAGATTCAACCAACGCAAAATAAGCTGTTCTCAGGATATTAGGAGATAAACGACTGGACAGACTCCTGAGAAGAAATATACTCCCACACAATCTCCCTGCGAGCTGTTCGGCATGGACACTCCACCGGAGAGTACTATCCAAAGTTAGGCCCAGAAACCTCGCACTACCAGTCAAGTCAGGAGAGTCCATCTCTCTCAAAGAAAGAATAAGCCTGATGGTCTTCTGCTCATTTATTACCAACCCATTAGAGGTAAACCAGTCGAGGGCCCTCGACAGTGCAACCGCACCCTGCTCTAGCAAGGCAGTCAGGGAATCGGATGCCAGCGAGACAGTCGTGTCATCAGCAAAAAGAATTGTTGAATAGTTGCTCATGAACAGAGGCAGATCATTAATAAAAATCAAAAACAATAGAGGCCCAAGAATAGAACCTTGGGGCACTCCATAATTGACTTCTCTCAGACGAGACCAAGTATTATCGCTGAAAACACCTTGGAATCTGTTCGTCAAGTAAGAGTCAACTAGTGCACAACTGTCCCCCGAGCATCCATAAGCCCTCAACTTACCAAGCAAAACTCGGCGATCCACACAGTCGAAGGCTCTCGCTACGTCCAAAAATAAGGAGAACGAATGTTTACCCTCCTCAAAACAATGAAATGTGTTCTCAATGAACTTTAAGATCGCATCAAGAGTATTTCTACCCTTTCTGAAACCAAACTGATGACAGCTGAACAAGTGCGAACAGACATCAACAAAAACCCTAGTGAAAATGAACAATCAATTCCAAGAAAAAAAAACATAGTAAGTCAAAAGCTGCTCCTACTACTAATCTCTACCAATTCACCAATCGAATGAAAGTATAAATCAAATCGTATCGATTCTTATAAGTGTTCACTGTGGGGGAGGTCACAACACTAGGGGGCAAAGAGTTGCACTGTCCAAAAACTCGATTTGGCAAAAACTTTTTTCTCACCACCGCGCTAAAATTCCGTTGTCTCAACTTGAGACAATGTCCACGGAGTTGGGTGTCATTGTTTAGCGCGAAAAGGTGTGACAAGTCACAACCAACGAAGCCCTTCAACGCTCGGAAATTCCAAATAAGGTCAACACGGAGTCTCCTTCGTTCAAAGGTTGCCAGACGAGACATTACAAGCCGTAGACATGCGCGTAGAGGCACGTTGCACCGTCTCCAGTAGATTACGATTCCGCACAAAATCGACACTCCAAACCGGTCCAGCGAACTCCAAAATCGGCCTGATATACACACAACCAAACTTATATGGAATCACCCTGTTTATTTGGAAAAAAACGAATTTTAATTAAAAAAAAGTCGCTGAAAAGTGAAGAGCAGTTTTCCCAAAACAAGTGTATTACAAAAATAATATAAATTATTAAAAGATTATTTTTATAATAGAACAGAAAATTAAAAGTGTAAATTTCTCTAAAAATAATTTTTATGTAACTGAGAATTGAACAACAAATGAAACCATTTTAACAAATCAATTCAATCAGTATTACCACCCCTGGCATTGATAAAAGCTTGAATTCGACGAGGCATGCTTTCTATTAAGTTGTTAATTTCTTCTTCTGTAACATTGGCCCATTCCTCTAAAGCCGCTTGTATAAGTTGCTCTGCGTTACCAGGATTATTTTGACGAGCTCTAATTTTTCTTTTGATCCTATCCCACAAGTGCTCGATAGGATTAAGGTCTAGTGAACAAGAAGGCCACTCTAAAACAGTCACACCTTCTGTTTCGAAAAAATTTTTTGCAACTCTGCTGGTATGTGGCATTATCCTGCATAAATAGGAAATGATCTCCAAAAGCACCTCGCCAGAGCCTCACTACAAGTTGTAGCACTAGATCAACATACCTAGGCCCTGTCAGAGATTGTCTAATGGGAATTAAAGGAGTTTTCTCACCAAACATAATTCCGCCCCAAAACATTACAGTGCTACCTTTGTATTTAGGGATCGGTCTTGCAGCTTGGAGCCTAGCTTGCCTCCCTCTACCTCTTAAAATGCGAACACGCCGGTCGTCTGATCGTAGGCCAATTCTGGTCTCATCCGAAAATAAGACATTTTTCCAATCTTCAATAGTCCAATTTTCATGCTCTAAACACCAATTAAAACGGTCAACTTTATTTTGCCTTGATAGTTCTGGAACTCTTAACGCTCTTCTCTTGAATAATTCCCGAGCGCGAAGTCTTTTTCTGATAGTTTCGACAGAAACACTAACACCTGTACCTTGCAAAAATTGCCATTGAAGCTCTGAATGAGATACTGCGGGATTTCTTCTTGCTGTTTGGGCTAAAAAGCGATCCTGCCTTTCTGTAGTTACTCTTCCACGACTTCTTCTCGGCCTATTCTTTAGGGTTCCTAACTCCAGAAACCTTGCATAGGTTTTTGAAACAACCCCTTGTGTAACCCCCACCGTTCTTGCAATCTGCCTTTGTGACATATCTTGTTCTGCCATAGTAATAATTCTTCCTCTCTGGACTTCCGATAAACCCACATAAGGCAATTTTTTTTTTAAATTCGCAAAAAAACAAAATATAAATTCACTGCGACGTTCGAACGAAATGGTAAAATCGACACTGCAAAGCCAAATCTTATCAAGTGCTTATGAACCTAACTGTTTTTGTGAGTAAAAACATGCACTTTTTATTTGCTTCTAACGAAAAAGATATCAAAATAATATTTCATATAATATTTGGTTGTGTGTATGTTGTGTAAAGCTTGATTGAAGTGGAGAAAGATTAACGCAGCAAGTAGATGGAAGTGTTGGCTCGTTTGCAGATGTAGGCAATATGTTTGGACCAACTCAAGTCGCTCGTTACCAGCAAGCCCAGTTCTGCATGGGAGTCAACCCCGGAAAGAGCAACCCCATTGACGTAATATTGCTGTTGAGGATTTTTCTGGCCAATGTGCAGCACGACGTATTTAGAGATGTTTAGGGAAAGCAGCCAATTTTGGCCCCACTGGTGGATGCGTCCAGATCTTGCTGAAGCTGCTGACATTCCGTCCAGGGATCAGCATATATTTTGATATCGTCCGCAAAAAGGGAGCAATGTGACGTCACTGAGAGGGGAACGTCTGAAACCTGAACAACAAAGAGAAGGGGCCCAATTACCGAACCCTGGTGCACCCCGCTGTTAACTGGTCGGCTCAGGGAGAGAACACTGCCGACACTCACACGAAACGAGCGTCCCGACAAAAACGCGGATATCCACCGAAGTAAGTAGGCCTCCTGTACTGTAATACCCGAATGTTCAAGTTTGTGCAGCAGTCTCCGTCGTGGCACGCGATCGAATGCCTTGGAAAAGTCTAGGTACAGATCCACCTTGTAGGGAGATTAGCATTCAAGAATCCAACGGAAATTTTTTTTTATAGCTGTCGAGAAAACTTCGACGGAAGCTGTGAAATAAATCGTTAATGATCCCGAATCTGATATTACAAAAATTTTGGAAATTCGCAAGGATTTCATATACAGGGTGTCCCACTAGTGCCGCAGCGGACGATATACGCGTAACGGTCTGAGATTGGCAAAATTTTTTGATGCAGACTTGATGTACTCCAAGAAGAGCACATCCTAAAAATATTTTCGAATATATCGGGTGGCCCACAAAAGAGGAATAGCGGGTGACTCTGTTTTTTCAAATGAGACACCCTATATTCAATAGTGTTTTTCAATTCTCTGAAAGTTCCTGCATGCTTTCGTATGCTTTTCACATATTTTTATTCGACAGTTTTCGAAATATTGGCTATTTTGACAAAAAAATGATACTTGTAGAGGCTATGTTATCCAATTATTGTATTTCACGAACCCTTGCACATACCAATAACAGTTTTATATGGATTGAAAGACAATACTTCTAAGTATCCTACCCAGCTATAATAAAGCACAGAGTGTCCACAAAAAGACTATCAACATGACTAATTTAAAATCGATTTTTCTTCATTTTTTTAAATGCAATGCATATAATTTTTTTCATCATTGTAATCACCATTCATTTAACTTCATTTTTTGTCAAATACATGATATGCATTTCTCTAACGGAATAGGATTTTTAAGCGCTTTTTCGAAATGCTTTCCTAAAATTCACATATACCTTCGAATTCAAATAGCAGATTTGGCTTTTCTGTGGTTATTGAGAACTGTCAAACTATTCCACTCAGAATAAGCATCAGTGGAGATTCAATTCATAGTATAGCGAAATGAGGAACTAGAAGGTTTCGATTGTAACCCCGTTACAATACTCTCAAAAATGTGATGAAATCAGTTACTAAAGACAGAAACTTGCTTTCTGTACCCATTTTTCAGAATCCATTTTTGATAATTTTCTATGTTTCTACTTGGAACGTCGAATCTTCCAAAAATTTCAAACAAGCTTTGAGCTTGCGAGCTTGAAGATCTGCGTGCGTGCCTGTGAAACTTATGAATCTAATTTTTTCGAAGAAAGTTGTATAAGGATAAGAGCGAGCACTTTTTGTATCCTGAAGTTTTGAAACTCGTTTTTTTGAAACATTCAAAACTTGTACATTCAAACTCATCGGTATGTTTTGAATTGTCACATCATTGTGTGAGTATTCATCCAATCCGTAAAAACTTTGATGATTTGAATTGAAGCTGCAATGATGTTTATTTTGAATAGAATAATTTGACAGGTCCCAATAACCACAGAAAAGCCAAATCAGCTTTTTGAATTCGAAAGTAAATGTGAGTTTGGAGGAAAAACTCTGAAAAATCCTATTCCGTTAGGGATATGCATATCATGTATTTGACAAAAAATGAATTAAAATGAATGGTGATTACAATGATGAAAAAAAATTATATGCATTGCATTTGAAAAAATGAAGAAAAATCGATTTGAAATTCGTCATGTTGATAGTGTTTTTGTGGACACTCTGTATGATGGAGATGCTTTATTATAGCTGGGTGGGATACTTTGAAGTCTTGTCTTTCAATCCATATGAAACTGTTATTGGTATGTGCAAGGGTTCGTGAAATATAATTGTATAACATAGCCTCTACAAGTATCATTTTTTTGTCAAAATGGCCAATATTTCGAAAACTGTCGAATAAAAATATGTGAAAAGTAGACGGAAGCATGCAGGAAGTTTCAGAGAATTGAAAAACACTATTGAATATAGGGTGTCCCATTTGAAAAACAAAGTCACCCACTATTCCTCTTTTGTGGGCCACCCTATTTATTTCAAAATATTTTTAGGTTGTGCTCTTCTTGTAGTAAATCAAGTCTGCATCAAAAAATTTTGCAAAACGCAGTCCGTTACGCGTATATCGTCCGCTGCGGCACTAGTGGGACAGCCTGTATTCTAATAAGGCGATCTGTAAAAATTTGACATTCAGCTCAAACAAGTCATTCCCCCTAGAAGCGCAAAACTTCAACTCGATCGAATCTGTAGTTATGAATTTATGGGAAAACATAATTTCGAACAGCCGTATTCACGGAACCCTGGTCGAATTCTGCCCATTAACGAAATCTTTAAAATTGAAGTTTCTAGGTGTATTCATTCGAGAGTTATCGTGTTTGCAGATGGACGGAAGAACCGAATTGAATTTGACCACGGATTCTTGATCAGTGAGTCGAAGGACCCCGCCCTTTCCTTATGGCAAATGGCGTGCCGTCAAATGTTCTAATTTTTTGGTATAAGGTAGTACTCGACCTACTGATCAAAAGTGTCCATGACTAGTTTTTGAGATACAGGGCGTTGAAGCTGAGAATTCCCCACTTTTACTACGCGCGTATCTCGAAACAGAATCGAATGAACTTCAATTTTTCTCAACAAACATTTCATTTCATTCCCAGGAGTAACCATATAGAAGAATATGACCGAAAATCGTTACGAATACAGGGTTATCCATAATCGATGGCATGCCCGATTTTGAAAGTATAAAATATGTCAGTTCCAGAGCGAGAACGTTCGCAAAATGAACTATTTCACTAGATATGTTGTTGTTACAACGACCAAACCTGAAATACCCAGAATTCATACTGGGTGATCTATTATTATAGAAACTATTCACAATCAAGGTTAAGTGGACACCCTATATGTTTGGATTGATTTGAGGTGTATGTAAATTGTGAACTTCACGAAAATACCCAAAAACCACCCCTTTTTTTCATCTATTTCAAGATTAAGTCTGTTGAGGTGGGAGTTTTCTTTCACCACTGTACTTGATATAAAAACATCAATACGGCTGGCAGTTTTTATCCACTTCTTATGACCAGATTTTTTTTTGTTATATGAAAATTATTAATTTGCAATTGTGATTGAAATCAAATGAAAAACCACCCTTGAAATCAAATCGGAATCACTACAAGAATCGTAACTTGAGGTTCGATTATTAAACAGCATGGTTATATTTGAAAAGCTTTATCGAAGATAATTTCGTTGAGATGGTAAAAGTGATTAGGTATTCGTAATTTTTCGAATTTTCGGAAACAAAATTCACCTTGACAACGAAAAACAAGAAATCAGCTGTCAGAAAAGTCCATGATCATGATCTCCCGGCTGGGACAGTCCACTGCACAGAGTTTTCCGCGAATGAGAAACCGGCCCCCACCCAGCCTTTACTGTTGTTTCAGTCTATGGTTTCAGGATGAGGTAGGTTAAAGCAAAGCATTTTTCTTACCCTCCAACAACGAACAGTAGTCGTCTCAACCCAGTGACGCCTGATCTTGCACGCTGAAATTCCATCGGTGCAATAGCGTTCCATGTATCAGTTTTTGGGTTGTACACTTCACACTCTGAGTGAATGGCAAATAACGAGCTACCACCTGTTGAAAAACAAATAATATTTATGCACACTTGCACCGTGCGGAAAAGGAATAGCAGGGATTTTTCCCGCACGCTTTTATTAAGGAATAAACTGAATTATGATATGTCTCTATGCACCAAACGCCACAGACGACGTTGCTATGGAAACGACATGTGAATTAACCCTTTACCGCATCGTGTGCCATATATGACACAAACCAAAAAAATTTTTTTTTATTCAACTGAATCTTTCAGTATCTGCATAGAGCAGCCCATATCTGGCACATTCATAAGAAGCAGTGTGATACACGCAGACACACTGCACTTAGCAGAATGGCTACAATAGTTGTTTATTTTTTCATTTTTGTCAAATCTTGTTCCTGTGATAGTTCGATTATAACTGTGGTCATTTATTATCGCAGAAAATTGTTTTTTACGGCGGAAAATACGAAAATAGTCATCTTTGTATCTAGTGCGCGAAATGATACTTTGGTGATCGAGAACTGATTTTTTCGAATAATCAGATACACCGCGTTCATTGATATAATATATCAACAACCGCCATAGATCCGACTCGAACTTGCCACAAATTATCATCCAGGGAACTAGCGAAAGTTCCAACCTCATCGAAGCGGGTAGAAGTCGACCTAGGTTTCGATCTTTTTAGTGATCTCATCAGGACAACATAACCCTACAACGATGAAAATTGAAGTGGAACAGAGGTCCTCTTAACAAAACTAGATTAAGTCTTTAAGGTACAGTGTACGTCAAGGCGACATCTAGTCAAGAATTAGACCAACAATTCCCTCTCGCAGTCCTGGACGACGATAGATGGCATACCTCTCATTTGCCCCTTATTCGTTTATTCTATTACATTTTCCTTATGGAACGAAACTTTATGTTTAATTTTTTTAACGAGGCGCAGCCGAGTTAAAAAAAATAGTCGAGATCACCAGAGTATTTGCGCATGAGATGCAAACAAAATTTTTTCTACAAACGACAGAAATATTGTTCTAAAATGAGTAACATGCTTAGCTTAATATGAAAAATAGAATTGAACTGGCTTAAACTGAATCAAGAAATTACTGAACTATGCCATGGAAATAAATGGCATTTGTTGACAATTATTTCAATGTGACAGTTCTTGATAATTATTTTGGAGTGACTTTTTATTCGCGTCAATTTCGTGCGTGATATTTATAACTGTAAAATAATGGAAATTTCGAGCGACGAAGAAGTAAGCAGTACCCCACCTAACTTGACAGATGCGGCCAATTCAGTAATTTCAAATTTTCTACCGGAGAAATCGAGGCGTCAGTATGAAAATGCATATCAGCAATTCAAAGAGTGGTGTGGAGCGAATAAATCCAGAAAAATATCCGAAAATGTGCTGTTGGCATATTTTGCAGAGAAGTCTAAGAAGCTGAAGTCTTCCACGTTATGGGCAATACATTCTATGTTGAGAGCAACACTCAATGTTAGAAAACGTGGATTTTGAGAAATTTACCAAGTTGGTTCCATATTTGAAAAACTTGTCATATATTATCGGATATGTGTTTTGAAGCGCCATGGAGGATGGAAATCTTCGACTGTGGCCGAAGGATACGTGGAAAATTCTATCAACAATGAAATTCAAATATCAAATAAAATTTTAGACTGTGAAATTTCAGGATCAAGTGCTGATTTGCAAGCAACTGTCGTAGTTGCTTGAAAATCAAAAATGGATAGTCTTCCAACTCCCAAAACTACGATATCACGAGCTGAATCTGAGTTATCTGGTTTAGGAATAAATATTGGTTCGTGCACTGGCTGCACCATTAATGTTAACATTGTAAAATAATAAATAAAATGAGGTAGTGTTAAATTTTCTCACAATTTGAAATCCTTTATTATTGTTATACATTAATAAATAAATGATTTCTTGGATTTCTGCTTGATTGAGGAACATAAAGGTTAAAATATAAAAATCCCATATAGTTTACATGCAGTGCGCGAAGTAAGTATTTTCATTACACCGCACTGAAAATCCTATCATAACATGTAAATTTAGAACATCGAAAATGACTCTTTTCCGTGCGGCCGCACCGTAAAACTTTTTGCGGTGCACCGCAAAAAGTTTTACGGTGCGCTGAGGCATAGATGCATCCTATGATTCCTATGCTGAGACACAGAGCAACGATTGCGTGACAGTAGACGTCAGTATTTTAAATAATTATTTTCTCACAATATCGAAATGCTTTCGGCTGAAAATTTTTCCCGTGTTATTGTTTTCAGAGAGGTGTAATGAAAAATATCGTTCATTACACGTCCAGAAAGGCTTTTTCCGTGCTTGCACGAGTTCCCGTGTGAGGCGGAGCCGAACACGGGAACACATCGCGCGCGCACGGAAAAAGCTTACTTTCTGGCCTAGTAATGAAATATACTATTCGCACACTACTTCGCGCACGGTGTCATGGTAACGAAGGAAAATGAAAAAAAGGGCCACTTCGCATATTGTTGTCAATGCGCGAACCTTGTCATTTTTTGACGTTTGTAGAAAAAATATTTTGGTCATACCAGGTATTTTTAGAACCTATTCAGGTAAGTTCCAATCATTTTGATCATCAAAAATTCATAGAAAATATAACAGAGAAGATTGTCCCATATATGGAACATCATGCAGTGTTAGAATCTGAAATAACATTGCTTATTTGTCGTAGATATGGATCGAATCCTGTTTTATGGAAAAATAAACGCCGCAAGAATTCCTGATTTTGACAGTGAAAATTATGATTTATCAGATGAGGATGCCACACGACCAGAAGTAATACTCGCATCGGAATTTGATGAACTTGAGGAGCCTGAAGTTGTCAAAATTTATGGTGACATTATCATTCCCGAAACTGACTCCTCAGATGATGGAATTCCCTTCTCAATTCTCCAAACAAAATTTTATAAAAAATAAACAAAAAACAAAGAGTTCGAGGAATGGATGGATAGATGGTAATCTGAAGGAATCTGAAAACGATATGAAATTAGTTCCCAAGAAGATACGAAACTAGCTAAAGCAGAGATACTCTTTGTACAGCAAGGAAACCAAACCAACTCGACAGAACAGGGGAAGACCAAGTGGAAAGCTCAACCAGATGTATGAAAATAAGCGGAGAAAAGGACCAACAAAGGAAATCCCCCAAGAAGACGTGCGAAAGGATAGTTTCGATCATTTAGCATTAGCAGGAAACAGATCGTATGCGCTGTGAATACCCAGGCTACTCAGGAAAACTTATATAATTTGTTTCAAATGTCAAATTCCATTGTGTCATTACGAAAACTATGTTTTCATACTGAATAAGGGTTAACATATTTGTCATTAATATGAAATTATTTGAAAATATCAAATCGAATTTGATCTGTATGTTGAAATCAAATCGATATCTCAAAAGCTCTTGTAGAAAATAGTTATTTTCCTATCAAGGGCGGAAAGTTGTACTTTCCCGCACTAGATTGCAAGCAATCGAGTGCGGGAAAGTACTTTCCGCTCAAGATAGGAACAATATTTTTTCTACAACCGTATTATAAAATGAAAAGAAAAAACTTCTACACAACTCGAATATTCGTTTTGACACATTAATTAAGGAGTTTGGGATTCTATGCGGAAAATCATAGACCCGTGACATAGAAATAAATATACAGATCCATGTATGCCAGTCATAATATTTGAAGGATGTCAAGTTCTCCTTGAAAATGCAATAATTTTCAAACGGAAATCTGCATTAATAATTAGTTTGACACGAGGTTTGACATGGATGAAACTGCATAATTTGAAATATTTAACTAGATTAATAAGTAAGTAGATTAAGAGATTTCATGTTAAAGGTATTATTATAGATACCCAAATTCAACACATATTTACTTTCCCGCACTAGTGCGGGAAAGTAACACTTTCCGAATCGAAAACAATGAGGGAAAGTAGTTAGTTAGGCCCGGTTGTAGAAAAAATGTTGTTCCTAACTCGTGCGGAAAGTGTCTCTTCCGCACTAAACTGCTTACCCGAACTCCGCGTCGTTCGGGCAACGGCAGTTTCGTGCGGGAAAATATCTCCTTCCGCACTTGTTAGGAAAATAACTATTCCAATTCCTGAAAACCCATTCAGAAGAAAAATGGATCACTACGTGAGTTCGCGAGCTTTTGAGCTCTCGTTAATTTTCCTTGAAAGTAGATCAACTTTGAGGGTAGCTTCGCATTCATCAAAATGAAATTGATATGAAAATATGCACAAATGTCAAAAAAATCAGTGAAATTTTTTTTTGATAATTCGCTAGATTTGCATATGCTGGTTGCGCTTTAACAATAAACACAAACACACACACACACGTGTAATACACAATCATAAAGTGTGGTAAAGCTAAATGGAATAAATTTACTTTTTCGGTTAGTGTATATACTCATGAAATATCCTGAAACACGTCGAACTTGAATCTTATGCCGGGTTTCCACCAAGAGGACTGGACAAAAGCAAAACACGAACTAGGTCCGTTTGTGACAGTCGCGAACTGTTTGCGAACTGTTCTAGAAATTGTGGATCGTCTTAGACCATATGGTCTAAGTGGATCGTTTTCCGAACTCGTGAGTCCGCGAATGTCGGTAACTTCAGGGGCGTTCGAGTTGACGGTCGAAATGCTCCGAGCGCACTCCACCTCTACTTTAAAGTTTTATTTCTCAAAAATGAATTCGAATTTCTGTCACAATCCAATTCTTCCGTTAGGTAAGGTAAGCAATCTTTGATTCCACCGTGTTCGATTTGACAAAAGTGCTTGGGATCTCCTCTTTCTACTGTGTTCACTATTCTACTCGCTCCGCCGATCGTCAACTCAAACGCACCTTTCAAAGTATTTACGAGTTCTAGGACTGTTTGGCAGCTTGGTGTAAACGTCCAATTTGTTTTTATTTTCGTTGTTGCGATCTGGTGGTAGTTTGCAGCGCGCCACATTTTCACAACTACATGTCCGCAGGGCCTCCGCTACCATGTGTGCGAAGTGTGCAATGCACACGGGCGCCATCCTTTTAGGGGCGCCAAAGTCCTGGGTCAAAAATCGCAAAAAAAAAATAAACAAAAATTAATGCTAAAATGAAAATGCTTGTATTTGATGCGTCTCTGTAAACGTTCTTCAACGCACAGGTACGCTTTCCTCGGGCTGGACGTCGAACGCCGCATCCACGCTGTCAATCTCGTTTCTACGAAACCAATGTAGTTGTTCTCATTACCTGATGATACTGACCCATCAAGTATTTTACAATATATTTTTGAAAACAATTTAATCTCGACCCTTCCAAACCTAAGCATTTCACCAAGAATTCTTCTGATATTGCCTGTATCTGTAGCTTCTGGCGAGCGATCTTTCTCAAAGTTGAAAATCATTAAAAATTATTTAAGATCGACAATGCTTCAAGAAAGATTGTCTGGACTAGCAATATTAACAATTGAACAAGAAATTCTTGATGGTAGGTATCAATTTTAGCGATGTAATTGATGAATTTGCAACAAACGGCCAAGTCTAGGTAAATATCGCTGCTATATAATAGCACTTTTTTATTCTTCTACTGTACCTAGCTCCTAGCTTTCATTTTTGATTTTATGGGGAAGTGAACTCGGTATTTTTCAAAGGAGTACCTGCATATTTTTTAAAATACCTAAGTATAAGTAGAAAGTGATACTTTTATATGAATATATTCAGGGTGTTTCAGAATGAGGGACCATAAATTTGGGAACTTAATCCTCAGATGATTTTATGACATAAAGTTCCTATGGACCATAGGTCCCTGACGCACTGTTTCTGAGATACGGGGTGTTGAAATTAAAAAAAAAATTGGTTTCATGAAATTATTTTCTACACCGTACACGATTTTTTTTGCGTTTTGGTAGGTCATGAGTACGCATCAAGACGTACAGACTTCTGTCCGAATATATTCGGTGGAAAAATTGGTACGCCAATGATTTTTCTCGAATTTTAAATTATTTTCGTAATCACCATATTATTCACAATAAGAATGTTTTCTTGAGTTTTTTGCCTGCGACGAATACTTTCTGAGAAAAATAATAAAATGCAATCTCATCATGTGTTTGAATGCGTACTCATTTCCATAATAAGTTCCCGTGAATTCGGGGTCTTAATCTCCAGATGATTTTATGATATAAAGTTCCTATGGACTATGGCTCTCTGACGCATTGTTCCTAAGATAAGGGTGTTGAAAATAAAAAAAAATGTTTGTGAAATTTACCATCTTAGATATTCTGTAAAATCAGCAGTCGAAATCAATTTTGCAAACATCAAATATGAAGGCGACTAAGCTGCCTTAATCTGTGTCCAGACGATTTTAGAAGTAGGTAATCAAAGAATTTCTTAACTCTCTTAGATGAAATTGCATTTTATTTTTTTTTCAGAAAGTATTCTTCGCCGGTAAAAAACTCAAGAAACCATTCTTATTGTGAATTATATGGTGATCACCTAAATAATTTAAAATTCGAGAAAAATTATTGGCGTACCAATTTTTGCACCGAATTTATTCGGACAGGAGTCTGTACGGACGCCACTGGTGAAAATTGAACATCATTTTGTTTAGGAAAAAATGTTTCTCAATGCGTACTCATAACCTCCGAAACCCAAAAAAAAATCGTGTACGGTGTAGAGAATAATTTCATAAAACCAATTTTTTTTTAAATTCCAACACATTAGCGAATATTTCTGTTTTTTGTTCCTGAAAAAGATGTGATTTTTAGTTTTGGGTTATTTTATAGTATTTAACAACAGAGTGTCTGTACCCTACTAGTCAAGAAAATACTTCAAAGTGGTTGTGAACAAGAATTTATTTTGAGTTATTTATTTCGTTATGATTTTATTCTGTTTGTTCTGTTGTGTTTTGTTTGTTTTATTTTCTGGTTTACAAAGAAATATCTAGTTTTTGACTTCTAAAGTTCAGTTTTTCAATATATTTCAAGCACCAAGCTATCTTCCCACCTAATAAATAAAAAAATCCAAAAGGCCTTAAGGGGCGCCAAAATTCTTTTTGTACACAGGCGCCAGTAGCCCTTACGGGGGCCCTGCATGTCCGGTGTCTCTATGTAAACTGAACGAAACTTAGACAAAACACGAACAATTTTTATTGATTTCTGTTCATGACTAGTGTAAACATAAAGTCCGTTGAGAACCCAACAGTCTTGGAACATTTTCAAAACAAAACTGTTCGAAATTTTTGTTCAACTGGACAGTTCGTGGTTTGTTTTGACCAGTCCGCTTGGTAGGAACCCGGCATAAAATGCGGACCCTACCTTAAACCCCTTTCGAAAGACTGGTAGGTGCAGAATAATATTCCCAAATCATATTAGGACATATACTCCATTCACAATTATAAAATCATAACTCTGGCCATATGGTTTCGTTTTCAGGAATTGGTGCACCTGATGAAAAATCTGTGCGCGTACAGAGAATATTGTTAATTACAAAACGTTGTTGCCAGTTGCTTTGTTTACATCAGATTAAAAGTCTCAAAGATATTCCACATTTTGTTAGTTCGAATCGATCGGCGATTTTGGGGCGAAATATCGATAGGGAATCGCCTATTTTTCCGTTCTTCGTCGTCCAGAAGAAGTTTCCCGTCGATTTCGTGCAAGTGTCATTTTTTCCTTTCACGACTTTTGGCGTGAGTACGAACGGCAAATTTGAATTGGACCAAAAATCGATTAATAAGCATAAAAAAAGCAAAAGTAAGTACTAATCGCCTTTTTCACACTTGATAACGAAGTTTTTTTAGGTATCTGGCCGTTTGGAAAGATTTCAAACAAAATTCCGGTCCCCCAGAAGTTTGGTTAGTTTCGGTATCGTTTTTGGTGCTCAAAATTTATTTGGGATGTGTAAATGGAAAAAAAAGGCCTCCTTATACGATCTTCTAACGAAAGCGACCGGAAAATATGGTTCAGGTCGGATTTTCGAGGAATTATGAGGAAAGAACTTGCAGAATGAAATTGCACGATTTTCGTAAGTAAACGGGTTCTGGATGGGCATCATTGGTCTCTAAATGATTATTGTTGATCGTTTTCACGTTTCAGAAAAAAACACGTCGAAGAAGCTAAAAAAAAGAAGAAATATGACTACCTATATTGCACTCAACGATTCAGATTCCGATGAATTGAAATATGTGCCACCGGAGCTTTTATTCCTATCAATCCTTTGCCGAAAGTAGAAATAGGCTATATTGAACCAGAATACATCGGTTTTTTCCATATTCCAGGAGTTTGCGTCTTATTTTAGAACAGGTGAATTATAAATGTGAAGCCATATGTTTGATCTATTCCATTTCATTTGTACAAACCTTCTGTGGTAGTAATGTATGAATCTTTTTTAAACTTACAAATTACTATACAGCCAGAATATTTTACCCCTTGTTCATAAGATCAAATAAATGAAATGTATATCTATGAAGCTTTCAGGCTTATTAATTTATATTGCATTGAAATTATTAGTTTCTCTGTAAACAAATTCGTTAATTTAGTTATTATGTTTATTTTCTTTGTGATGAATGAATAAAACTGTTATTTATTTGAAATAAAGAAATATAAGAAATAGAAATGTTATGCACCCTCACAATCATATCACATATTCGGATTCCAGTATAGAGGGATATGATATTCCATTATTCTTGATTCTTGTAATTACCCATCAATTCATCTTATATCTTTATTCATTTTTAATGAATTCTTGATCAGAATCAACAATTGATGTCGTCAAGTCTTGAACTTTCAGTTCAAGAGGATAATAAACATCAAATCTTCACAAGCATGCATATGAAAATTATGTGAAAGCAATGCAATTTTCTTCCATGGCGAAAAATTATATATTTCAACAGTGACCTCTTGTACTTTTCATGCAAACAACTAGAAAAGGAATCCTTTCCATCAATTCATATAAAAGTTAATTATTTTCGTCCATCACATATTTTCCAATTCATTCACATTCTGAGAAATACGCTAAGAATGTAGAAAGGGCAACATAGTGTTGACTTGGAACATATATTTTGAAAGACGTCATAACTTCGATACAGAGTGGAATGTGTCAAATTTCCAAGGCCAGAGTTGTGATTTTATAATTGTGATTGTATAATTACTCAACTTATTTAACTCCAAGATGTGAACCACAACATTATGTTTTCCAGATGCTACCCTGAGTTATAGTATACCGGGTGATTTTTTTAAATGTTTCATTAGACGTATTCAAAAAAGGAATTTAGATACAAATTCAAGATTCTGTATTTTTGTTTTAGAATACATGAACAATCGCTTGAAGAAGTTGCGCATATCATGCATCAAATCAGTGCAGAATTGAACGAATAATCCAAATATACAGGGTGAGTCTTTGACTTTTAACAGAAGTAACCTTTTTTTCATCTTCCATTTTTCCGAATACGGCTCTTTTAAAAAGGATATAGCCATTTGAAAAAAAAAATTGGGATGACTACGCCTCTGAAATGATCTTCTGGAATTGATGCAAAGTTCATTTTTCTCGATAGAAATTGAGTTTATACATTTAGGGAATACTCAAGTTCTAACCTTTTTTTTTGGAATAAAAATGTTGCAAACACGATAATTTCAACCAAAACAGTTAGTTTCATCGGATTATATCTTGCAACTAGAAAGCCACATTTCTCACACCAACATAAGTTCCTTCTTCGATTTTTCTGCAGATTAGTTTGTAAACACTAATAACTTGTTCATATTTTTCTCGAAATTCCCAAACAATATCATGAAGAAAGACTTTCCATTCAGATTTATTACTAAACAACCTACCCTAATCTAATTTGTATGGATTCTGTGAATGTTTGCACAGAAATTTCAAGAAGATGTTGTCAGCTTGCTGATATTTTCATTGAGGTTGAGGATTTTTTACGAAACATAGTATAAATCACGATACACTTGTGTACCGTGGTATAATTATCTATGAATTCTGCCGTTTTCATCATAAATCGACTTGGCCGCCAAATTTCACCACGCATGCGTAGAGCGAAAACCGAAGGATTGGTTATCTGGAGGCCAACTATAAACAATAACAAACCAGAGTCTCTGAACAAACTGTAAACATTATGTGAAGTTCTGAATACATTCAGTGAATAATAGTTCTAATGTGATTATTATGTGAAGTGAATCAATATAATCTTAACCGTGTCGAGTTTATGAAATTCCAAGAGGATATTGTTTAGGTAGAAACATCTACACAGATTATAAGGTATCATTTTATTTTCCATTAATTTCAATTTAATAGGTAGTTTGTATCGAGATTCATCATTCATATCCGAATTTTGTATTTCATCGACATTTAACTTCAATATCGACCGGTAACTATGAATTTGTGGGATTTTATTATTAAAATATCTCGAAAAAGTTGATAAATATTGTGACAACATTGTAAACTCGTTTGAAGACCAGAGAAGGAATAATATTCGATGATATTTAGTTCAGAGACGCATTCAGATTATTCTTGGAATTAATGATGTTTTCGTCAAATTTCTCCGGGTAAAATTGGAAAAACTCGAAAACTATGCGTTTTATTGAAAAAAATAGAAATACTTTCAGTTTCTTAAATGATTGATTCTTTCGAAAATATGAACCGTTCATCTTTTTAAAGTGGTTTTATGGCGTTTTAGCGTTTAGTGATAAGTCGACTACCCTGTAACTTTTATACTGGTAGAGATATTGAATAGGTTTCGATTGAGAAATTTGCACCATAAATAGAGTAAAAACTCAACCGAAATTCAGTTCATTCAAAAAACGGTTCCGAAGATATAAACAGAAAAGTGTTTTTTTCATTGATCCTGTATCTTCGAAACCAAACCCAATTTTGAAAAATGGTATGGGAAAAATGTGTTTCGTTTGATGAGAGGAATCTACATTTAAAATATATGTACAAGTCAAAGACTCACCCTGTATATAAATATATATGGTGTTATATTTGAAATAACGAAGTTCAGATTCGTTTCCGGTAGTACCGGAAGTAGTTTCCGCTTGAAAATATTTAACAATTTAAGTTCATGAACTCTGAAAAGAAATACAGAGTCTCGAATCTGTATCAAAATTCCTTCCTCGAATACATACGTCAAATGAAACACTCAAAAAAATCACCCTGCATACTTTGAGGATGTAACTTTCTTAGTGCTCCTTTCAAATCTATAACAAAATTGGATCAGAAATGAGTATCCGACTCTGAGGCAGAATATGTCCATTTTTTTGCCAAACTTTCTGATACCGATTTTTGATAATCTGGATTTCTTATTGTCACTTCTTCAAATCCATCTATAAGGAATAGGTATTTCCCATTCTAAAACCTGTAGAAATATTAATTCAATAAATGACACTTGGATGGTGCCTATTCGTCAACACCCAAAATGAATGAATAAGAAAGTGCAATTTTAATTGATTTAATCGTGGACTGAACCATCAGACACATTATTTCCATAACTGAATCAGTTGATTCATGGCCATCAAGTGGCAATAAAAGAATCGTTGTCTAGGTCAGTAGGAACATTGGGTAATGTGAGAAATTTAAGCATAGGGGCGGCAAATAGAATTATTCCCAATTCCAAACCCATTAGTTACATATTTCTTTGTATTGGTATGAGCATTATTCTTTCCATGGCCATATTTATTTGTTAACGAATGGTGATACCATTTTAAAATAAGGCACCATAAGCTGGACAATCATATACAGAGTGTAACAGCCAAATGGAATAAATTCGATAACGAATAAATGAGGGCTTGTTGGGAAAACGCTCGGACACGTCGATTTGTTATTTTAAATGCGCATATTTTTCAAGAAAATAATATAATATAGGGTGTTCCATGCGACCGTGGCCAATACCAACTTTCTCATTTCTCATTTCAAATGCAATTATATATTATTTATTTTTTGGATTCTTCAAAAAATTCATGTACCATGTCCTATACCTATCTCCAACTTTTTCGGAAATATAAAGTGTTTTCAGATTTTTTACAAAAATTAACATTTTAAATGAAAATTATTTTATTTCACAAATTCGATACATTACACTCAATACTTATTTCTCATTTACCTCTTGATATGAAGCCAGTAAGCAAAAACCATTACTGAGAAGAAATAAAAAAAAACAAAAACAGATTTGTTTAATCTCATAGCCTTAGTAACACGTTGTCTGTTTGCATGACAATAAGTGATCAGTGTAAGTGCTATTGTCTTTTGAATTTCGATAACTGTACGTAATAATATTAGAAAAATGGTTCATTTAACAGAAATGCACAAAATAATCATTCTTCAAATGCTTGGTTATGAAGATTACACACGGACACAAATGGAAGTTTCTCGCTTATTTCACGAAAAATTTCCAAATTTGCCGCCCATATCCCAAGGAACAATTAGCAAAATAGAAAAGTAGTTTCGAGAGCTTGGTCATGTAAGACAAATAAAAAAAAATTGCTGCCAATTCAGTAAGTGATGATACGAAATTGGATATTATGCTTGAGTTTCAAGAAAGCCCACATAATTCTGTTCGAAAAGTAGCCCCATTAATGTTTCCTTTTTTTGATTATTAAAAAATAATCAGTAGGTATAACTTATTAGGTTTTAAGTGTAATGTACGTTGATTTTTGCAATAAATCTGAAAACAGAGATAGTTAAAAATAGGTATAGGACATTGTGCATGAATTGTGTCTAGAATTCTCTGAAGAATCAGAAAAATAAATAATATACAGGGGGTTGCATTTGAAATAAGAATGTTGGTATTGGCCACGGTCACATGGAACACCCTATATAATATTATTTTCTTGAAAAATATGCGGATTTGAAATTACAAATCGACGTGTCCGAGCGTTTTTCCCAACACGCGCCCTCATTTATTCGTTATCGAATTTATTCCATTCGGCAGTTACACTCTGTATATATAGCCGTGTAGATGACATCAATAAAGACATTTTTGCCATTTGACATATACCCCTTTCCCGAAGCATTAGCGAGATACAGGGTGTTCAATGTCAACTTTGAACAATATTGTGATAACTGAAGTTATGCGTGACAGTTGGAATAACGGTTTCGGTCACATCTTAGTTTTTTTTTAAGATCAATTCAATTGTGGAGTAGAATTCTGAATCAGAGTTGAAATTTTTCATTTTCTATTTCCGACTGGGATAGATTTATTTCAACGTACTCGGTTTTCTCAGATTCTTCGTGAATGTTTTTTCTAAAATCAACGTTTTTTATATGTCCTCAGTAAAAACAGAATTCAACTCAAATTGTTGGAATCTTTCACGGTTGCACTATGTTTCATTCAAACACTGGTGTGAAAATAGCAAAAAAAATCCATTGGTGTTATTTTTTAGCCTTCCAAAAATTCCGCTAATTGCTCTAATGGGCTGCCAGAATGACCCGGATAGAAATTTGAATATACAAAAAAAATTTTCTGAAAACTTTGGTGAGAATTGAACTCTCCTCACTTTCGTATAAAAGGTTTTCCTTTCCTATCGAGTATAAATTGAACTTATTCTAATCTGATTTATGTCCATTTCCCAGCAACGCTAGTTGATCGAATGTGAAGGGAGTTCGGCTCTCACCAAAGTTTCTTGAATTTTTTTTTCATTTTTAAATTCAAATTTTTATCTAACATTTATTTGGTAGCTGTCATAAAATTTTTTGCGTTAGATTCTCGAATGAGAATCTACTTACAAGGCAGATGAAAGTGCTTCATTTTTGTTCTTTAATTCGTCACATTTGGAATCGCTTACCTATGGCGAACAAGTATGGCTCAACACCTTTCGGTTTTCTTTCGACAGTTCTTTTGCTGGATAAGGCACATCGTCTCTCCGGTGCCAAATGGTATCTCATTGCTTCCAGCAGTAATTCTCTACATTCGTTGTTCCCCCTGATTAGACTTTCATTGTCCACCCTCGTCATTAGGAACTCCCTGTTCACAAGTGGCAATCTCACATGAACCATAAGCTGAGAGGAAGATTTCAGTTTATGCGAACGACTGAATTAGCGTTTCGAGAAACGAATATCAGAATTCGGAAATTCAAAGATACAGGGTTCGCCACAATTGGCTACCCATGTTGATAATTGAATTAAAATTTTCTAAGTTGACAAAACAAATTTTTCATCACACTTAATTACAGCTAACCTTTTGGGATTTAAGATAAATTATAAATATTTGGTTAATTTAATTCTAATATTGATAGTTGATAACGTCCATGGTTCTTTAGTAGTAAAAGCTTTATTTCACGAATGTGGACAAAGGACCCAGCACTTTCCTCATGGCAAATGGCGTTCCGTCAAATGTTCTCATTTTTTGTTATAATGTTGTACTCGACCTACTGATCAAAAGTGTCTTGGGCCCCAACTCAATCCTATGACTAGTTTTTGAGATACAGGGCGTTGAAGTTGAGAATTACCCACTTTTACTACGCGCGTATCTCGAAACCGAATCAAATGAAGTTCAATTTTTCTAAAAAACATTTCATTCCATCCCCAGGGAGCAACTATACAGGGTGAGTCTTTGACTTGTACATATATTTTAACTGTAGATTCTTGAGGCCTAAAGAAACCTTTTTTTCATTTTCCATTTTTCCGAATTCGGCTCGGTTAAAGAGATATAGCCATTTGAAAAAAAAAATTGGGCTAATTACGTCTCTGATATTATTCTCTACAAACACCTCAAAGTTCATATTTTTCAATTGAAATTGATGTGATTATTAGATATTCTGGGTGATACATTTAGAAAATACTCAAGCACTAACCTTATTTGAATAAGAATGTTACAAACACGATATTTCCTAACAAAAACGCTAAGTTTTGTTCCATCATTTCTGCAATTGAAATGCCATATTTCTCACACCAAAATAAGTTCCTTCTTCGATTATCCTGAAGATTAGTTTGTAAACACTAATAATTTGTTCATATTTGCCTCGATACCCTGAAACTATCTTATAAAAATTAGTTTCTCACTAACCTATCCTAACTCCATTAATCAAAGTCATATGATTCGAGGTCAATGACCTAACCTAATCCATTCCTCTGTGATAGTGATCACAGAATTCTAGAGAAGACGATGCCAGATTGTGTTGATTTTCTCAGTAAAAAATGGTATAGGCGAACTCAAGAAAGCAGAACGTCCCCTATCGTTAACGGAAGAACTAGTTTTGTTTACTTTTCGCTAAAGGCTTCTACGCATTGCTCTTTGGAAATGCCAAACGAGTAGTTCTGATTCTCGCCGATCTAAATTTCAGTCGTGGTGCGCTGCCGGCTGCGATGTAGCCGCCACGCAAGACAAGCCGTTATTCTGTGTCTCATCACACTATCACAGGCCAGCTAGTCTGTGATAAAATGAACGACGCCTAAACGCGATAACCTTTCTACATGGATTCAATTCATTTATTTATTTACTCGCAGAGAATAAAGCAAACAGGTGTGAGGTGATGCTTGTGATTTGTGATGTGAAAACCGTGTAGGGTCGATTAAAAATTCCAAGAGGATATTGTTAAGAAGATAGATATTTTCCTGAAGGACTGGTATCAATAAATTTTTAATAGAAACTTGCTTATAAACTGTGTAATTTCATGCTTCTCGGAATTCAGTTGATAAACATTGACAACATTGTTAATTTGTTAAGAGACCAGAGAAGAAACAATATTCGATGATATTTTGTCCAGGGAAGCATTCAGATTTTTTATGAAATTCATGGTTTTTTCCTCAAATTTCTTCGTACACATGTAGGAATAACTCGAAAACGACGCGTTTTATTGAAAAAATATAGGAATACTTTTATTCTCTAAAATGGTTGATTCTTTCGAAAATATGAACCGTTTATCCTTTTCAAGTGATTTGATAGTGTTTTTGCATGAATTTATGAGTCGACCAACCTGTAACTTTCGAACTAGGAGAGATATTGAATAAGTTTCGATTGAGGAATATGCACCATGAATAGAGTAAAGAATCAACCAAAATTCAGTTCATTTGAAATAACGGTTCCGAAGATATGAACAGCAAAGTGTTTTTTTCGTGGATTTTTGACACCCTGTATCTCCCAAACCAAACCGAATTTTGAAAAATGGCATGGGAAAAAAGTGTTTCGTTTGATGAGAGGAATCTACAGTTAAAATATATGTACAAGTCAAAGACTCACCCTGTATAGAGAAATATGACAGAAAATCGTTACGAATACAGGGTTATCCATATTTGAATGCTTGCCCGATTTTGAAAGTATAAAATATGTCAGTTCCAGAGCGAGAACTTTTGCAAAATGAACTATTTCACTAGATATGTTGTTGTTACATCGAAAAAACCTGAAATACTCAGAATTCATACTGGGTGATCCATTATTATAGAAACTATTCACAATGTAGGTCAAGTGGACACCCTGCATTTTTGGTTAATTTGAGGTGTTTGTTTGATTTTTTCAGAACATATTATCATGGACTTCAAAGAATACAGGGTGATTCAGTTATGAAATAAACTGTGAACCCCACGAAAATACCCAAAAACCACCTTTTTTCTTCATTACCCTCTATTTCAAGACTAACTTGGGAGTTTTCTTTCACCACTGTACTTGATATAAAAACACAATACGGCTGAGAGATTTATTCCCTTCCTATGACCATATTTTGTGCTGTGATAAGAATAGAATAACATAAATAAATAATTTTCATATTAGATGAAAGAAATCTTGTCATAGGAAGTGGATAAAAACTCTTAGCCGTATTGACGTTTTTATATCAAGTACAGTGGTGAAAGAAAACTCCCATCTCACCGGAGTTAATCTTGAAATAGAGGGTGATGAAAAAAAAAGTGGTTTTTGGGTATTTTCGTGAGGTTTACAGTTTATTTCATGGCTGAACCACCCTGTATTCTTTGAAGTCCATGATGACATGTTCTAAAAAAATAAACAAACACCTTGAATCAACCCATAAATACAGGGTGTCCATTTAACCTTCCTTGAGAATAGTTTCTATAATAATGGATCACCCAGTATGAATTCTGGGTATTTCAGACTTTTTCGATTTAACAATAACATATCTAGTGTAATAGTTCATTTTGCGAACGTTCTCGCTCTGGAACTGACATATTTTATACTTTCCATATCGGGCATGCATTCAATTATAGATAACCCTGTATTCGTAACGACTTTCAGTCATATTTCTCTATATAGTTGCTCCCTGGGGATGGAATGAAATGTTTTTTGAGAAAAATTGAACTTCATTCGATTCTGTTTCGAGATACGCGCGTAGTAAAAGTGGGTAATTCTCAACTTACACGCCCTGTATCTCAAAAACTAGTCATAGGATTGAGTTGGGGCCATGGACATTTGTGATCAGTAGGTCGAGTACTACCTTATACCAAAAAATTAGAACATTTAACAGAACGCCATTTGCCATAAGAAAAGTGCGGGGTCCTTTATTAGCTCATTTATCAATACCTTTCCAACGCCTCGAATCATTTGTGATTCTTTTTCAAGGCTGAAATATACAAAAATTTAATCTAAATGGACTGCCTCAGGACAAATCCAACCCCCATTTCCTATTTCAATTCAATTGAATTTGGTTAGCTATCATGAAATTCTTGTCAGATTGATTCTACGTAAAAGACAAAAAATTCAATTCATTTCTTATGTTTTGAAAATCTCATAAACCATAATGTTGATACGACGGTGATGAAATGAATCTGTCAACCGGCATGTTCCACAAATCTAATCGAGCACCGAGTAGATGGGTAGGTAGTAATAAATAGATTTGATTTAAAAATATTTTCGATCAGATTTCGTCCAAGACTTTCTTGTCGAACGAAAATATGAAATGGGGTCCTACTTTTCATTTTTCCCGAAAGGGGTTGCGCTATTTTCCGTTGCCGCAATAACGCTACCATCGCGAAATATTGCGGATTATTCTGGAAGTAGGACCCGATCGGAAATCTAGATTGCCGTTTTGATCTACAAATTTTGGTCACCATTTTTAGTGAGCAGTCGTTACACCAGGTATTCTATGCATCTATTTTAAAACTCATTCGTGGCAGACGCTTACTCGATCAATAATCAACTCAACGCCCATAGACTACTGAACATATCCCCAAAGAGAACAACTTATTCAGTTATTTCGTAGGGACTTATTAATGAAATGAAATGGGTAGTCTATTATGGGAAACCCTGTAATAATGAAAAGTTTATCAGTTGATAGTACTCGACAATGAAGGAAATTAATTCAATGAAATTATGCCGACGTTTTGATCATATTTGAATCATCTTCGGGGCTCTGAGATATACAGGGTGTCCGGGAAAATGTGGGAAATCTCTCGGATTCGGATAAAACAAGGAATAAGATGACATGTTTCCATTATTTTTTTTCTTGCGGTCCTCCCTACAGAGATATGACCTCCTAAATGACGTCACTGGAAATCCATTTTACTCGAATACTTTTCAAACTACTGAATATAATTTGAAGAAAATTTGATATGATGAACAGTAGTAAGGACCTCTTGAAATACTGCCCTTAAATTTAAATAATCTCCTTTAGTTTACCAGGGGCGTCCAAGGTTGTACATTTTAAAGCTTACATTTTCAATACTCTGCTGTATGATAAGGAGTAGAAAAATACAAATTTGGATAGCTTGAACATTAAGCTAAAAAAAGTACTCCTGTTCATTGTCGATAAAATGAACCGTTTTCGAAAAATAAAATTACCTAGATTCTTAACTATGCAGTTTTGGCACAGAAAGGCACGTTAACAAATATTATTTTTTAGAAATGTACTCTTGTGAAGGTTTTAATTGATTATTTATAACTAGCGTATTTATATTCAATCCTTGCAAGCTTTATTGAGAGTACATTTCTTAAAAATAATTTTTGTTAACTTGCCTTTCTGCATAGCTAAGAATATTTGTAATTTTGTTTTTCGAAAACGGGTCATTTTATCGACAATAAACAATAGTTCCTTTTTTTTAGCTTAATGTTCAAGCTATCCAAAGGACCCCGCACTTTTTATAGGTAAAGTGGCGACCGGTCAAATTTTCTGAAAGTTTGGTATGTTGTTGTACCCGACTCAGTGACCAAAAAAGTCAATGGGTCCATCCCAATCCTATGGCTAGTTTTCCAAATACGGGGTGTTAAAGTTGAAAATTGCTCAAATTTTCGGATTTATTCTTTGATTATTAAGAGTTGGATTGGATTTCTGTTATATACACACGTTTACTACAACTACATGTTCTAGTAATGAAATTAGTGGATACGTATGATCAAAAATATTTATATTTACAGGGTGATTCACGAATATATGACGGTAGTTTTTTGCCAAAATCCACTTTTTCTACTGTGACGTCAGGAAGACATATTTTTGAAATGTTCTTTTCGATTTAGTATTATGACGACCAAATATTGCACAGTGCATATTTTTTATACAGGGTGTTTCACAGAGAGAACCACTAGACATAATAATTTTTTTTTTAATTAATTCGAAACCCTGTATTTTTGAATTTATTTTTGGGATAAGTAATACCACAAACATATGTGTTTCTCTAATCTCCAAAATATTCATGGTGGTTTATTCATAGGAAGCTATTCCATTCTGGGAAAAGTTCGAAAAACATAAACACCCTGTATTCGAAAATTTACTCGGTCAAATGCAACTATTTTCTCACTATATATTGATTTCTACAACATCTCCAGAGGTATGAATTCTGAATCGGATACTATGACCAGTTTTCGAGATACAGGGCGTTGAAGTGGAGAATACATGATTTTATCAGTTTTTTTTCGATTGAAAAGGCGAATCGATTTTATGTTGTGCCCATGAGTTCAATATGAGTACACATAAGATGCGCATGGAAAGGTTCAGCCTAAATATTTACTGTTACAGGGTGATTCACGAATAAATCACAATAGCTTTTGCAAACACTCGATAATTCTACAGTTTCGTCACAGAGGAATTATTCCATGAAGTAAATACCTAGTCATTCACAATTTTCAGTCTGAAATACTTCATTATGATGACTTATCATACAGAGTGAGCCATACAGGCAACCATACCAAAAATACTTATGCTATTGTGATTTATTCATGAATCACCCTGTAACAGTAAATATTTTAGCTGAACCTTTCCATGCGCATCTTATCTGTACTCATATTGAACTCATGGGCACAATATAAAATCGATCCGCCTTCTCAATTGAAAAAAAAAACTGATGAAATCATTTATTCTCAACTTCGACGCCCTGTATCTCGAAAACTGGTCATAGTATCGGATTCAGAATTCATGCCTCTGGAGATGTTGTAGAAATCAATATATAGTGAGAAAATAGTTGCATTTGACCGAGGAAACTTTCGAATACAGGGTGTTCATGTTTTTCGAACTTTTCCCAAAATGGAATACCTTCCTATGAATCAACCACCATTAATATTTTAGAGTTTAGAGACACACATATGTTTGTGGTATAACTTTCTCCAGAAATCAATTCAAAAAGACAGGGTTTCGAATTAATCCTAAAAAAAAATTATTTTGTCTAGTGGTTCCCTCTGTGAAACACCCTGTATAAAAAATATGCACTGTGCAATATTTGGTCGTCATAATACTAAATCGAAAAGAACATTTCAAAAATATGTCTTCCTGACGTCACAGTAGAAAAAGTGGATTTTGGCAAAAAACTACCGTCATATATTCGTGAATCACCCTGTGAATATAAATATTTTTAATCATACGTATCCACTAATTTCATTACTAGAACATTTAGTGAACGTGTGTATGCAACAGAAATCCAATCCAACTTTTAATAATCAAAGAATAAATCCGAAAATTTGGGCAATTTTCAACTTTAACACCCCGTATTTGGAAAACTAGCCATAGGATTGGGTTGGACCCATTGACACTTCTGGTCACTGAGTCGGGTACAACAACATACCAAACTTTCAGAAAATTTGACCGGTCGCCACTTTACCTACAAAAAGTGCGGGGTCCTTTGTTTTTTTTCCACTCCTTATCATACAGGATGTTGAAAATGTAAGCATTAAAATGTACAACCTTGTTCGCCCCTGGTAAACTTAAATAGTTAATTTAAATTTAAGGGCAGTATTTTAAGAGGTCCTTATTACTGTACATCATATCAAATTTTCTTTGAATTATATTATGTAGTTTGAAATTTATTCCAGTATAATGGATTTCCAGTGACGTCATTTAGGAGGCCGTATCTCCGTAAAGAGGGCCACTAGGAAAAAAAATTATAGCAACTTGTCATCTTATTTTTTTATGTTTTATCTGAATCCGAGAGATTTTCCACATTTTCCTGGACACCCTGTATTGAATTTGTGTTTAGAGTAAGCCGATATTATGTTGAAAGGCATATTGGTTTTTTCACATTCTGTACCTATACTAATCTGAAACTAGAAAAAAACAGAAGGACATAACGAATGAAGTTTTGTATTTTTTTGATGAAATTGTAACGAGGATGAAGTATTGAAAAAAAGACACGACATCTGATGACGAAATATTAAAAAAAGTTGTGACAGATCGTTTCATTATGTAACCAGATGTAACGACTCCTTACTGAAAATCGTGACCAAAAATTGAAGATCCAATCGACACTCTCGATTGTAAATGATTTTCCAATAAGAGGTGTTATTTTGAATAGCCCGCTATTTCGGTAGATGTCACTTCTGAAGTTGTCATTTTTTTGACATTTGACAAGTATAAACTAAGCAATCAATAAAAATGGAACGATACACGATTCAAAAACGCATTGAAATTATTGAAATTCACTATCAAAATAGTGAAAATTTGGCAGAGACGGTTCGTAAAATTTGAACATTTTTGAGTCTTCGTGAAGCACCTTGTCGCATCGCAATACAGAAATTGGTGGGAAAATTTGAGCGGTTAGGACAAGTTAGTGATTTGAAGAATAAAACCCGTGCACGACGCTCAAGAACAGCCGAGAATATTGCCGCTGTAGACGAAAGTATTGAAGAAAACCCAGGTTTCTCCATTCCTCATCTTAAGTGTAAACTTCTGTTTACACAAGAACTCAAGCAGGCCGATCATCAACTACGTCGTGTCTTTGCTGATTAGGTACTTGAATGCATGAAAATGATCCTATATTTCATCGAAAAAACATATTGATTAATGAGGTCCATTTCCACCTCGGTGTCTTCGTCAACAAGTAAAACTGACGCATCTGGGGCTCGGAAAACCTTATTATTATTAAGTTATTGTGAAAAAGCCTCTCTTTCCTCCACGTGTGACTGTTTGGTGCGGTTTATGGTCCGGCGGGTCATTGGACCCTACTTTTTCGAGAATGAGGTTTGAGCAACACTTAAGGTGAATGCTTTGCGCTATCGAGAGATGATTGATGATTTTTTACTTTCAACAAGACGGCGCTACATGCCACGAAAGCAACGGAACCACTGATTTATCACGGGAAAAGTTTCCGGACCGTGTCATCTCTCGAAGAGGTGATCACAATTTATTGGCCACCGAGATCTTGTGATTTAACACCTTGCGACTCTTTCCTTTGGGGCCATGTACAAGAGAAGGTCTGCGCCAAGAGCCCAGCGTCGATTCAAGACCTCAAAGACGGAATTCGTGAGGCTATCGAGGACATAGGGCAACTACTTTGCGAATTGGTTTTGGAAAATTCCATGAGAAGGAAATGGTCCTGAAGACGTGGTCGTGGTGGTCATTTGGCTGATGTTATTTTCCATCATTAACGGCATACTTTCCTCTTTTGAATGAAATGAACATCCGATCATTTATCTAAAAAAAATTATATTTTTCTTTGAATGTCAAAATAGCACCTCTTATTGGAAAACCATTTAGTATTTGTTTCAGTTATGGAATGATCCTCGATGTTTCACGGCGTGCAGTTATTTTTTTGTGAGATGGATTATGTTATGTATTTATTGTGTTAAGGAAGCACACATGTCAAAAATTCCATCGAAACATGTATCTATTAAATTTGAATGTTATAGGATTATGGAATTGGCGCGACCTATTTCGGGAGAAATGAAAAGCGGAACAAATACTCAAATCTACTTTCGGTTTGAGTTCACGAAAGTGCAGGCCTAGTTTCGCCTGAATCCAGCTACCTTCGGCTTTACCCGCATGCGTCGTGCACTATCCTACTCCAAACCACTTCCCTTCAACGCACATGCGCGCACTGGTTCTCGCGGGAGCCAGACAAAATCCACTAGATGTTTCAGATTCAATTTTAAGGTACTGAATTATGTGATCGCAACAATCCAAATTATGCTCAGTTCTGTGCATAGTAGAAAGATGCGTAGAAACACTGGTGTAACGACTCCTCACTAAATATCTTGACCAATAATTATTGTAGATCGGTTCGACACTCTTGATTGAAGTTTCTGGTTCAGTTCCGAAATGACAAGCAATATTTAAAGTCGTGGCGTTAATGTGAAAGGGTTTCTATGAATGTTTTACAGTAGCTGAGTAGTAACCAAACTTGTTTGATAAGCATTCATATTTTGTTTTACCTTCGAAATGAATTTGCTTCTTTCTGTTAGGTCATGTTTCACCCAGTTCAGTACAGCATTGAAGACATCTTCTTCTGAACAAATGTTCAGATGACCGTTAGATATTAATTCCTCTACCTGTAAAAAACAATTTAGATTACATACAAAAATACCCAATGAACTAATGATTCGGCATGTATTAATTAATTCATTTTCGGTACGGTACCACAGGGCTGAAAAGATTGAAACAATTCTATAAAATAACAAATTTTAAATTTCGTGCTCTTATACATGGTCGGGATTGTACCCTGACGAAAGACTTCGAACAGGATCCCCCACTGTATTTATAGCCGCAGCCCACCACCTGTTCTTTCCCTCCGCTCCGGACAGGCTTAGTCCTAGCAGTGCAGATGCCTGGCAACCAAACACTACGAACAATGAGAGTATCCTTTTTCATACAGTCGATATAGAGAAAGAGCCAGTGACCAATTTCCATATGTTATTTCATAACTCACCAAAATTTACTTGTTTAATATTCAACATCTGCTCGAAATTAAAAACCATTTCTGCCAGCCCATAATGGCCGGAGAAGACTACCATAAGCGCTCAAAGAGGCCAGAAAATTAGGTTCACCTATGTCATAGTATCATTCACAAAACTTTCAGGAATTGTTATTGATGATATATTGAATCTATTAAAAATAATGACAGAACTTTTTCGTCCCTCCTAAGTGTTGGCAGAACTCTTTGAAAATTCATTAAGAAAAGCTGTAGGTACTTATGTCATTTCAGTACGCTTGAAATTTACAGGAAATGAAGAAAATGTGTCTAGAAAGCGAATTACAATCATGACAGAAATTTTTTACATCACGAACCATTTGCCAGAACGAGAAATGTTGCCGCGCAAGTGCGAGCGAAATGAGCTTATTCATATTTGCAAGTCAGACCGAGAGCGCATATTGGGCATGTATTATTGTCAATTGAAGGAATTGAAGGTGTTTTTCTAACATCACAACAATTCATTTAGTAATAAACTATTCAAAAAAATATTCTCTTCCTACGCATCCTCAAAATTTGTTTCCTCATCGTCGTCATCTTGGTTGACATTTTCAATGAATGAATTGTTTCTCGAAGAATATTTTTCAACAGTATTATAATGGTTAGTTCTCAAAAAATGAGTAAAAATATTTTCACCAACAGATTATTAATAAACATTGACTTGTGCGTTTGAGTTGACGATAGGCGGAGCGAGTAGAATAGTGAACACAGTAGAAAGAGGAGATCCCGAGCACTTTTCTCAAATCGAACACGGTGGAGTCAAAGATTGCTTACCTAACCTAACGGAAGAATTGTATTGTGACAGAAATTCGAATTTATTTTTGAGAAATAAAACTTTAAAGTAAACGTGGAGTGCGCTCGGAGCATTTCGACCGTCAACTCGAACGCCCCTTAAGTTAGATGAATTCTGAAATCTGAACTGAGCTCCAAGAATTTTTCGAATGGATTGAGGAGGTCTTGAGTATACCTATACCCGTGTGACTTACGAAACATTCAAAGAAGTGTAAGATCTCAATAATATAAAGAGGTAAAAAATAAACCATCAGGGCATTTAAAACCCCAAAAGTTGGGTAGACAAAGAGTAGTTAAAGAAAGTATAAGACTTTCACAGTGAGCTTTTGTATTACGAGTACCTACATGCGAATACCCTTATCATCGGATCAGGTGAATGAAACTGAAAACAAACTCTTAAATTCATAAAAGAATTTTAGCTTCCTCCACATAATTTCATATCAACTTTTGATGAGTCTCGGACTGACTTGCAAATATGAAAGCTCATTTCGATCGCCCTTGCGCGGCAACATTTCTCGTTCTGGCAAATGGTTCGTGATGTAAAAAATTTCTGTCATGATTATAATTCGCTTTCTAGACACATTTTCTTTATTTCCTGTAAATTTCAAGCGTACTGAAATGACGAAAGTACCTACAGCTGTTCATAATGAATTTTCAAAGTGTTCTGCCAACACTTAGGAGGGACGAAAAAGTTCTGTCATTATTTTTTATAGATTCAATATATTATCAATAACAATTCCTGAAAGTTTTTTGAATGATACTATGACATAGGTGAACCTAATTTTTTGGCCTCTTTGAGCGCTTATGGTAGTCTACTCCGGCCATTATGGGTTGGCAGAAATGGTTTTCATTTTCGAGCAGATATTGAATATTAAACAAGAAAATTTTGGTGAGTTATGAAATGACATACGAAAATTGATCACTGGCTCTTGGTCTAATAACACCGTTCGTGTTCTTCGATCCATGTATGAATGCTCTTTTTAGTGTCCAGATATAAACTTTCCCGCAGTCGCAAGGTATTCTATCGGGTGTTTTTTAGAGTGATAGAACTTTAAATTGAAATAAAAAACATTAAAATTGAGATTGCAGCCAATTTTTCTTCATTTGGAGATATTTTTTTGACATTCATGTTTCAAAAATAATTTCCGGCATATGTGCTCTGAGGAATCGCATTCGACCAGACCAATTTTGGACCACTCTTTCGAGTAATTCAGGCCTTATTACAGCAATAACACGAGTTTTGTTGGCTTCCAGAGCATACATTGTGGCAATTGAGAGCACACAGTAAGTAGAAGTACAAACAATTGGCGCCTACAATTTTTGACTTAATTACCCACCCCCAATTTGCTCACCGGCGAACAGCTGCCGTACACTGTCTGTGTTCCTATTTTTATGGAAAAATACGGCAGAATTAAAATGAGAGATATTCTCAAACTTCATGAACTTCCTTGAGTTTTGTGGAGCAGTATAGTATACCTATTCATAGCGCCCTCAGAGCAATAGAAATTCCATTGAAGCTGTATGATCGTCTCTGTCTTGATAAAAATATCTGATATAATATATCTATTATCTCAAATTTCAACACAAAATACTTAAATGAAAATGGAAAATCCAAAAGAGATCATGGAATTCCTAAATAATAACAAAATCTTTGCTTCGAACCAACATGGGTGTTCAAAAGGAAGATCAATAAATACAGCTGCGTATAAAAACAGTTACTGATGCATTTGAAAACAAAAACATGGTTTTTGAAGCCTTTCTAGATTTGTCAAAGGCATACGATTGTCTGGATTTGACACTTCTTGTAAAGAAATTGGACAGTTATGGTACAGGGTGGGGCAGAAAAACCTATCCGATTTCAAAACGTTATAAAATTAAAACCACTCAGCTTGTCAAAAAATTTTTTTTATTAACATATCGCAAATTTTATGCCATTTTTAAATTTAAGCTTTGAAAAGCACATCACTCAAATGTCGTCCTTGGGAGCGGATACACTTATTTAGGCGCTCGCGGTAGCTTTCCATGACTTTCACCGTCATTTCCACAGGAATTTCTTCAATTGCCCGAGCAATTTCCCTTCGTAAAGCAAGAAGGGTCCTTGGTCGATGCTGGTCTGTCTAAAATTTGACACCCACACTTTAATCGTAGCGTGATGTGGAACAGGATCATGACGCCCGAGTCCGAAATGAATTCGAAAAGCACGTTGTGTAGCCATTATCGAACCGCCGCATTCGATAAACCGCTCAATAACAAAAGCACGATGTTCACCAGACCAAGGCATGTTGACTACTGACAAATGGCATAAAACCAGCTTTCTAACGGTTTTTACCCCACTACTCTACCTGCTCTCTCTTCTGAGAAAAAGGGATTTGAAATCGGATAGGTTCTTCTGCCCCACCCTGTATAAGAGGACCAGCAATAGAATGGGCACAATCATATCCTTTCATTATACACACAACCAAACTTATATGGAATCACCCAGTATTAAGATGAAATATTATTTTGATATCTTTTTCGTTAGAAGCAAATAAAAAGTGCATGTGTTTACTCACAAAAACAGTTAGGTTCATAAGCAATTGATAAGATTTGGCTTTACAGTGTCGATTTTACCATTTCGTTCGAACGTCGCAGTGAATTTATATTTTGTTTTTTTGCGAAGTTTAAAAAAAAATGCCTTATGTGGGGTTATCGGAAGTCCACAGAGGAAGAATTATTACTATGGCAGAACAAGGTATGTCACAAAGACAGATTGCAAGAACGGTGGGGGTTACACAAGGGGTTGTTTCAAAAACCTATGCAAGGTTTCTGGAGTTAGGAACCCTAAAGAATAGGCCGAGAAGAAGTCGTGGAAGAGTAACTACAGAAAGGCAGGATCGCTTTTTAGCCCAAAAAGCAAGAAGAAATCCCGCAGTATCTCATTCAGAGCTTCAAAGGCAATTTTTGCAAGCTACAGGTGTTAGTGTTTCTGTCGAAACTATCATAAAAAGACTTCGCGCTCGGGGATTATTCAAGAGAAGAGCGTTAAGAGTTCCAGAACTATCAAGGCAAAATAAAGTTGACCGTTTTGATTGGTGTTTAGAGCATGAAAATTGGACTATTGAAGATTGGAAAAATGTCTTATTTTCGGATGAGACCAGAATTGGCCTACGATCAGACGACCGGCGTGTTCGCATTTTAAGAGGTAGAGGGAGGCAAGCTAGGCTCCAAGCTGCAAGACCTATCCCTAAATACAAAGGAGGTACTGTAATGTTTTGGGGCGGAATTATGTTTGGTGAGAAAACTCCTTTAATTCCCATTAGACAATCTCTGAAAGGGCCTAGGTATGTTGATCTAGTGCTACAACCTGTAGTGAGGCTCTGGCGAGGTGCTTTTGGAGATTATTTCCTATTTATGCAGGATACTGCACCTCCACATACCAGCAGAGTTGCAAAAATTTTTTTCGAAACAGAAGGTGTGACTGTTTTAGAGTGGCCTTCTTGTTCACCGGACATAATCCTATCGAGCACTTGTGGGATAGGATCAAAAGAAAAATTAGAGCTCTTCAAAATAATCCTGGTAACGCAGAGCAACTTATACAAGCGGCTTTAGAGGAATGGGCAAATGTTACAGAAGAAGGAATTAACAACTTAATAGAAAGCATGCCTAGTCGAATTCAAGCTTGTATCAATGCCAGGGGTGGTAATACTGATTATTGATTTGTTAAAATCGTTTTATTTGTTGTTCAATTCTCAGTTACATAAAAATTATTTTTAGAGAAATTTACACTTTTAATTTTCTGTTCTATCATAAAAATCATCTTTTAATAATTTATATTATTTTTGTAATAATTTTGTTTTGGGAAAACTGCTCTTCACTTTTCAGCGACTTTTTTTTAATTAAAATTCGTTTTTTCCAAATAACAGGGTGATTCCATATAAGTTTGGTTGTGTGTATATCTATTATCTCAAATTTCAGCACAAAATACTTAAATGAAAATGGAAAATCCAAAAGATATCATGGAATTCCTAAATAATAACAAAATCTTTGCTTCGAACCAACATGGGAATTCAAAAGGAAGATCAATAAATACAGCTGCGTATAAAAACAGTTACTGAAGCATTTGAAAACAAAGACATGGTTTTGAAGCCTTTCTAGATTTGTCAAAGGCATACGATTGTCTGGATTTGACACTTTTTGTAAAGAAATTGGACAGTTATGGTATGAGAGGACCAGCAATAGAATGGGCACAATCATATCCTTTCATATAAAATACCACAAGAAATGAAATTTTGCCGGCAAAATTTCTCGATTGTAACATGAAAGTTTGTTGTCGAAAAGCAACAAACAACAGACTATTCTGAAATCAGAAAATTGGTTTATGAATAACAACAGGGATCTCAATGAGAACAAAACAAAAATGATGATTACCCACCCACCACATAATGAAAGAGATTTTTCAGATGCAGTAGAAATTGGAGATTGCAAATATAAAATATCAAATTGCACAAAACTTTTGGGTGTTATTGATTACCAGCTCACATAGAAAAGTCACATTGAGTATCTCAGAGGCAACATAATCTATCTCATCTATAGCTTCAAAATAATGAGCAGGTACCTTTACCATGGAGTACTGAAGAAGAAGAATAGTGTTGAAATTTTCTTTAAAAATAATGAAAAAAATAGTCCGTTATTTCATGATAGTTCATTCGAAAAAAGTATAAAAGTACTCGAATAACTCGACAGAAAAACTTATAAACGAATAGTAGAATTCCCCACTTTTGAAAATCCTCAAGAAATAAGCCTACAAAAGACATCAGAATATTTTTTTGGAAAACATAAAATACTCCAGTTTGAAAATGCAGTAGTACTACGAAACCCGTGTCACAGTTAAACCTCAAAAGAACTAACTTCATTCACGAAGTTTAAAAATAGAAATTAGCATTGGCAACGTCTCTCAGAATTATTTGAAATTTAACGAGTATCAACCAGCGTCAGTTTCAAGTAAAAAAAACTGAATGAACCTAAATCATGGCCAACCGGTATACATTATAAAAGTGAATGGAGTATACATTCTTGTCCACAGGAAACATGTTTAATGTTACAGAACCTGATGAGGGTGGGACTGTATTCTTCTTCAGCATGCTTATCATTCTAACTGAAGTTTGAACTAACCCTTTTGGAAATAACACGATAACTGCATGACAATAATCAAACATCCAAGTAGAGCTAGTGATATTACTCAAAATGATTGAGACGACTATTTCCCTCGTCTAATAACTTCCACCAATCAGAAACTCACAGTTTTGAATTACAAATGGTTTCTAGATGGAAAAACTGTATGCCAGCAGCTGTCAGAAGTTTTTTCGAGTCTACCCGCGGCAAAACTTGACATTTGTTGTCACCGAAAATTACAATAATTAAGTTTGTAGTATTTTGTGATTGAATAAATTACCTGTTTTTCAGTTCTCAAATTAATGCATATACATAATGCATCCAGAATAATCTGTTACTCATGAAATAGTCTTGTCAATTACCATTCGGGCATCTAATTTTTCCTGTGGAAAAAATCGAAAAAACACAATGCAAAGTAATATTTTCCAACAAAAAGCATTCGTGCAGGTACAACAATCCTCGTCTTCGATATGGATTTTTGTTGCCACCAGCACTCATGCTTCTTGTTAAAATATTACTTAACGAACTGTTTTTTCGATTTTTTCGGAAAAATTGAATGCCCTTATGTCCTTACGATAATTTTATTTCATGGAATTGAATCTATCATGTGTTCAGAAAATTTGGTGCAGTAGATTATAGATTTTTGAGTGAGAATTGATGTTTCGTGATGAGTGTGAAAACAGATGGCTTCATTACTTTATGATGGAACACTGCGAAATAAAATTCACTGATTCAAAATAATTGAATATCCATATTAGGAACACAGATTGTTGTGAATCAAGCTTGAAAAACGAATTTCTTATTGAAAATAAACTACTTACTTCTTGGAAAGGTAGCAACAAGAACTCCTCTGTCCCTACAACTTGTTGAAAATTTTGTATCGCGAAGGCATGGGATTTTAGAAGTAGTTCTTTGCATGAATGAGTATCTGAAAAAAAAACGATTTGGATAAAAAAAAAACTAATAGATAGGTACCTACTAGTGCTTAACAAAATTAGATGATCATGAAAAAAATTTCCCAGAGGTATATGCCTACACATCGTTGATGGGCATTTGTTTTGAGTGGTCTACAATTTTCTACATGGTTTTTGAAGACCTATAAATCTGTGCGAATAATTGCGAAACTTGGACGATAAATCTCTCTTTAGTTATTTTATTTGGATTGTTCCAGTAGCTCCCTCATCATATCACCATATTCTGATGATTTCATCACCGTCACTTTGCTTCTATCAACTTGGAGTACAATGATCGACTTACGTATCTTCATTGAGAGGTAGCTTGGCTTTCTCTGAGCGTTCTACAGAAGTGTAGCTTTCCTGATGATTACAGAAGCCTCAGACCTCACCTTCCCAGCCGTGATATCGGTATCAAACGGAAAAGCCTGCTTTAATGGTCTCACATAACATTCTGGTCCTTGACACAGAGGTCACACCCAACATCACGAATTATTATCCTAGGATCAATATAGAGGCAATCGAAATTTAAAAGCACAAAAACAACATGAACAGACAAGAGGGAACTCCCATTGTTCATAGTGCGTGGTTGCCTGCGATCTGCCATGCTGAAACTTTACCTGCCTGAAGCGGAAGGTATGAAACGACCAACTACGCCGGTCATTATGTTGCGGCTATAAATGCAGAGGTAGAGCCAGTAACATCACCATCACCATCTGCAGTTTATAAAACGAATGTAGCAATGAAAAGATTAAACCCGATTATAGGCAAAAGAAGCCAAATGAACAGAAACACGAAATTGAGGATCATGAAAGCAGCATGGGGCTATGCAGCGAGAACCCATATTAACAGGATAGAAAGTACAGAAAACAAATTTCTGAGATGGGCATTAGAGGTCCCCTGGTTTGTTAGGAATGAAAAAATCCAAAAAGACTTAAAATGGGAGTCCATTACTACATTCATCAAACGAAAAGCTGCAAAAGCCTATGAAAGAGCTAGTGAACATCCAAATGACGACCTTAGAAGGTAAGTTGACTATGACCCCGCTGAAGATGAAAAAACAGCGAGAATTTACCGCAAAAGACCTAGAGACCAATTGCGAAAATGAAGATATAGAACTCCACACTTAGTGAGAGATATCCAATTGAACACAACTCAGCATAAAAGAATGCGAAAGGGAATATATATATACAGGGTCTTTCACGAGGAACCTCACCCATATTTATACGGGAAACTACTGAACGTATTTTCATGAAATTCAGCACTTATAAGTATTTCACGATGCTGATGAAATCTAAAATATTTTCAAGGCATGAGCACCTCCGGTTTCTCCGGAAATGACGTCAACTTCCGTTTTTCAAATTAGAACACTATTTTTTTATTGCAGAAATAGATTCCTTAGAAAATTTCAAGTTATTTTGATGTAACATTTTTCAGTTTTGGTTGGAAAATTCTCTCTGAGCGGGAAAATTCGAAAAAAAATCGAAAATAGAGCTCTGCTGAAACAAGAATAACTTCGAGGTTTTTGGATGGAAAATTTTCATTTTTGGGATTTTTCAAGATGTAAGATTGATGTATCCACTTTAAAAATCGAAATCGCGATTCATGATACAGGGGGTGCAAAAATCGCTTTCAAAGTTAGGTACAAAATCGTGAAAAATCAATTTTTTCAAATTAGAACCCCATTTTTTTATGGCAGATATTGAATCTACGTTAAAAAATAATGTGAGTGTATGCATCACACCCTTGCCCTAAAGTGGATATTAACTCAGAAAATATCCATTTTAGGACAAGGGTGTGATGCATACACTCACATTATTTTTTAACGTAGATTCAATATCTGCCATAAAGAAATGGGGTTCTAATTTGAAAAAATTGATTTTTCACGATTTTGTCATCCCTAACTTTGAAAGCGATTTTTTCACCCGTGAAAGACCCTGTATAGGCTTATGCCCGGAACCAACCGCAGAGTTGAATCTGGCTGTGAAAGTTTTTTTTTTTGGTCCAACTGAAGGACGTGACCTTTATTATTATTTTTCAATAAACCTCATCGTTTGCCAAGCAAACAGTTGATAATAAAGGGGTTTACAATAAGGAGTGTTATTTTGAATAGCTCGCTATTTCGGTAGATGTCACTTTCTGAGCTGAAATTTTTTTGACATTTGACAAGCAGAAATAACGCCATAAAAAATTGGAACGATACACCCTTCAAAAACGCATTGAAACTATCAAAATTTTCTATAATTGGTCTAAGCCTACAGTGTGGAAAAAGTCTTTCATGACCCCCGTGTTTAAGGCAGGGAATATAGAAGTGATGTCGTGAATTATCGGCCTCTTGCTTTCATTGGTGCAGTATCTAAGATAATATTCGACTCCATAGTTGCGATGAAACATTCAGACTTGTGTCTTCAGTTTGTTGTTCGGAATCAGCATGGTTTTGTCAGGGGGAGGTTTACTTCAACAAATCTTATCTTTTATAATAGTTTTATTGCTGATACTCTTAATGATGAAACTTGCCCTGATGAGGTCAAACAGGTTGATGCTATTTACTTGGACTTTGCAAAGGCCTTCGATTCCGTTAATCATAACTTCTTGTTTATAAACTATCCAAGTTTGGACTTAGTGGTGGCACATTGAAATGGATATTTTCTTATTTGTCTGAACGCAAATTGCTTGTGCATATCAAGGGTGATCTGTCACACCCTTTCATTGCAACATCCGGTGTGCCTCAGGGATCTCACTCAGGTCCTTTACTTTTTATATTGTTCATCAATTATGTTTGTAATTCTCTAAGGTTTGTTGTTATACTCATCTTTGCTGATGATATAAAAATATTTAATAGAGTCAGGTGCTTCTTTGACCAGATTAGGTTGCAGAAGGATTAGGACCTTATTTATGATTGGTCCTGTATTAACTTGATGAAGTTAAACTGTTCCAAATGTGAGGTTTTGCCTATAGTAAGGAGTAAGGAAAGAAAACTTTTTTTTAACTACTCTGTTGATGGCCAAGTTCTTGAGAGGGTTGATAGTATTGAGGATCTTGTTGTAGTTCACCAGAGTAATTTTGAATTTGATGTGCATTTGAATGCCACTATTCCTATAGCCTTTAAGTCAACTTCAGAATTTAAATCCTGTGAGACTATTCTCCATCTTTATAAAACTCTTGTTAGGCCTATTTTGCTGTATGGCTCTATTATATGGTCTCCTTCTAAGGTCACTCATATACCGATTCTTGAATCCGTTCAATGTAGGTTCTTCAGGTATCTTGCTTTTAAGATGGGTAAGGGATTTCATTATAACGAACATGATAATTCGTTATTTGCTTTATCAGTCAGGTTGGAATCTATCAAGTCACTGCACATTTACCATGACATTTATTTTGTGAAGAAAGCCCTACTGTGTCTTGTAAATTGTGATTGCCTATTGAGGCTATTAGCTAAAAGGGAGGTACCATATGAAATCAGATATGTTAAATTGCTTTTTGAGCGTGGCACTTATAAAGAATATGTGTTTTATTCAACTATTTTTAGACTGAGGCGGAAGTGGAATAGAGAAGTTGTTCCCACAGTTGTTCTTAATACTGATAACCTAAGGTCATTTAAGAGGAAACTTCAATTGGTTGTTAATCGTTATTTTTGGAATTGTTCTATTTAGTTGCTCATTATAAGCGGGAAAATTTCAGGACGACTCCACGTCAGAACATCTTGCAGAACAGAGTCTTCAGTGATTGGAACGGTCTTCCCAACTACGTTGTTCAAGCACCTTCTATCAACACATTCAAAAATAGATATGACGGATGGAGGTCAGCCCTTTGACTGTACCCAATGGATGGTCTAAGGGTCAGCCCAGCAGGGAGGAGGCTCTGGTGTTAGATTTTCTTATCTTCCTTTCAAATTCTTTTTTTTTTTTAAGTGCAAGTGTACCTTATAACCATTATTTTGTTCATTTTGAGTTTATAGGTTATGAACCTCAACTCTTATATTTTTATAATAATAATAATAATAATATACAGGGTCTTTCACGAGGAACCTCACCCATATTTATACGGGAAACTTATGAGTATTTCACGATGCTGATGAAATCTAAAATATTTTCAAGGCATGAGCACCTCCGGTTTTTCCGGAAATGACGTCAACTTCCGTTTTTCAAATTAGAACACCATTTCTTTATTGCAGAAATAGATTCCTTAGAAAATTTCAAGTTATTTTGATGTAACATTTTTCAGTTTTGGTTGGAAAATTCTCTCTGAGCGGGAAAATTCGAAAAAAAAATCGAAAATAGAGCTCCGCTGAAACAAGAATAACTTCGAGGTTTTTGGATGGAAAATTTTCTTTTCTGGGATTTTTCAAGATGTAAGATTGATGTATCCACTTTAAGAATCGAAATCGCGATTCATGATACAGGGGGTGAAAAAATCGCTTTCAAAGTTAGGGATGACAAAATCGTGAAAAATCAATTTTTTCAAATTAGAACCCCATTTTTTTATGGCAGATATTGAATCTACGTTAAAAAATAATCTGAGTGTATGCATCACACCCTTGCCCTAAAGTGGATATTAACTCAGAAAATATCCATTTTAGGGCAAGGGTGTGATGCATACACTCACATTATTTTTTAACGTAGATTCAATATCTGCCATAAAAAAATGGGGTTCTAATTTGAAAAAATTTATTTTTCACGCTTTTGTCATCCCTAACTTTGAAAGCGATTTTTTCACCCCCTGTATCATGAATCGCGATTTCGATTATTAAAGTGGATACATCAATCTTACATCTTGAAAAATCCCAAAAAAGAAAATTTTCCATCCAAAAACCTCGAAGTTATTCTTGTTTCAGCGGAGCTCTATTTTCGATTTTTTTTCGAATTTTCCCGCTCAGAGAGAATTTTCCAACCAAAACTGAAAAATGTTACATCAAAATAACTTGAAATTTTCTAAGGAATCTATTTCTGCAATAAAAAAATGGTGTTCTAATTCTAAAAACGGAAGTTGACGTCATTTCCGGAAAAACCGGAGGTGCTTATGCCTTGAAAATATTTTAGATTTCATCAGCATCGTGAAATACTTATAAGTGCTGAATTTCATGAAAATACGTTCAGTAGTTTCCCGTATAAATATGGGTGAGGTTCCTCGTGAAAGACCCTGTATATTCTTATGAAATGAAGCTGTTACAGAATCGTTTTTAATTATGGCATGTATCTCGAAAAGGCAACAAGGAACAGATCATTCAAACAAAGATATTGATCCATTCCCCGCTCCTAATCTCAGTATTAGCAGCGGAATGTCAAACGGGGCACCATACAGTTCTGCGTATGATGCAAGAGCACAGATAAAAACAGGTACGTTAAGTTGACAGCCCACCAAAACGGATCGACTTCGGACCTATGCCATAATTTTGTACCCATTTTGTACCAATTTGTACCGGCTTTAAAAAATTTTGTACCCCAACCGTTTCCGAGATATCGACCCCCTCTAGGTGGTGTGCCAACTTAACGTTAAGTTGGCACACCACTCTGCAAGAATTGATCGTATCGAATTCAAACAAAAACTGCAATTTTGTACCCATTTTGTACCCTCCTGAACCACTTTTATTTCTTCTCTAGGACCTACCGTTCCCGAGATATGGGATTTTGAAAAAAAAAAATTTTTCAAACATTTTGAGATTTTTACTCCATAATTTTGTACCCATTTTGTACCAATTTGTACCACCTTTAAAAAATTTTGTACCCCAACCGTTCCCGAGATATCGACCCCCTCTAGGTGGTGTGCCAACTTAACGTTAAGTTGGCACACCACTCTGCAAGAATTGATCGTATCGAATTCAAACAAAAACTGCAGTTTTGTACCCATTTTGTACCCTCCTGAACCACTTTTATTTTTTTTCTAGGACCTACCGTTCCCGAGATATGGGATTTTGAAAAAAAAAATTTTTTCAAACATTTTGAGATTTTTACTCCATAATTTTGTACCCATTTTGTACCAATTTGTACCACCTTTAAAAAATTTTGTACCCCAACCGTTCCCGAGATATCGACCCCCTCTAGGTGGTGTGCCAACTTAACGTTAAGTTGGCACACCACTCTGCAAGAATTGATCGTATCGAATTCAAACAAAAACTGCAGTTTTGTACCCATTTTGTACCCTCCTGAACCACTTTTATTTTTTTTCTAGGACCTACCGTTCCCGAGATATGGGATTTTGAAAAAAAAATTTTTTCAAACATTTTGAGATTTTTACTCCATAATTTTGTACCCATTTCGTACCAATTTGTACCACCTTTAAAAAATTCTGTACCCCCACCGTTTCCGAGATATCGACCCCCTCTAGGTGGTCTGCCAACTTAACGTTAAGTTGGCACACCACTCTGCAAGAATTGATCGTATCGAATTCAAACAAAAACTGCAATTTTGTACCCATTTTGTACCCTCCCGAACCATTTTTATTTCTTCTCTAAGAACTACCGTTCCCGAGATATGGGATTTTGAAAAAAAAATTTTTTTCAAACATTTTGAGATTTTTACTCAATAATTTTGTACTTATTTTGTACCAATTTGTACCACCTTTAAAAAAATTTGTACCCTCACCGTTTACAAGATATCGACCCCCTCTGTGTGTACTGCTAACGTTCAGCAAGCGCTCATATTGCGAGGGTTGATCGGATCGAATTAGAACAAAAGCTATCATCTTGTACTCGTTTTGTGTCAATTTCAATCACCTTGAATTCATTTTGAACCCCCCACGGTTTTCAAGAACTACTATTGTGTACCAATTTGTAACATCTTCATTGCATCTTCATACAGAAGAACGAATACAGTGCAACAAAAGTGTCGAGTATTAATATATCTATTTTCAAGACATTTTACAATATATTTTATCGTAAGTAAGTATACAAGAAGTTGTATTTGATTTGGATTTTATGATACTATTGTAATCACATCCTTCAGGTCATCAAAATTTTGCCACTGCTTATTCGGCGCAAAGAAAATGAAGGAGGAAGAGTTAGTTTTGACGATTTTGAGGTGAATGAACATATTTTCTTCAATTTATACACTTTGAGTAACTTTTTTGAAAGAAAACTAAATTCAAACCCAAAAAGTCTCAAAATAAAGAATAAAATATTTCGACTTCGTGGATGCATTGGTTTTCGAGGCCCTTATTCTGCTAAAAGTGTAGGACACTTCGAAGCCTTTTGCTTACGCCTCAATAAACAGTGGCAAAATTTTGATGACCTGAAGGATGGAGTTAACACAGTATCAGGAAATTCAGATATTAAAATACAACTCATTGTATATACAATAACAACGACATCTTGAATATTAATATATTATTCTATGCCCTTTTGTTTCACTTTTCGTCCCCTTTTCCTACTTCTTTTCACTTCGGCTTCCTAACGAAAAGCCGAAGTATTTTTCTTATTATTTTTCTTCCATCGACTTTCTATAGAAAGATAGCCACAATATTCATTATGGAGCAAAAATACAAAATATGATTGGGATTGGAAAATACAAAATCCGTTTAACCGAGCAGACAAACCAACTTTCAGGATCCCACACACCGGCGCGAATTTTTTCACAGTGTTAGATTTCTACCAATGGGCGAGCAGCAACTTGACCGATGCTGCTCTGCTATTGTTTCACGCCGGTGTGTGGAATGCTTTAAGCTCCTATCCTACATACGGAAGTGCGACATCTCAGAAAATGTAAGTCCTAGACAAAAAAGAATGCTGCGTTTATTGTGACGGACTTTGTCGGCACGAGGTAATTTCAATCTGGTAACAAAACAAAATGGTTCCTGGTTTTTAAATTATTGATCATGAATAAGAACACCAGTGGCGACTCGTGGACGTAAGTAGCGTTTACACATTTCAATAAAAGCTATTGATTTTATTGAATGAGAAGATACCACATAATTCACTACTGTATACTGTGTAAGAAAATAAAATCTTTACTTCTTTCTTTGCAGCAAAAATACCGATAAACGCATCGTTGAAATATGGTAAAAGGTAAAATTTCAAATTGTAAAAATGATGTCTTACTCATTGATATATTATAAGGTACACTTTGTTTTCACTCTTTTCGTTCTTATGTATCTTTTTTTCGATTTTTTTCAAAATCCAATATCTCGGTCCTAGAGAAAACATGAGAGTGGTTCAACTTGGTGCAATACTATATATTTTCTTCGAATTCAATCCAAAGAACCCCCGAAATGTTGGCGCTAGCTGAACGTTGAACTGGCAGTCCACTAAGAGGGGGTCGATATCTCGGAAACAGTGGGGGTACAAAATTTTTTAAAGGTGGTACAAATTGGTACAAAATGGGTACAAAATTATGGAGTAAAAATCTCAAAATGTTTGAAAAAATTTTTTTTTTTCAGAATCCCATATCTCGGGAACGGTAGGTCCTAGAGAAAAAATAAAAGTGGTTCAGGAGGGTACAAAATGGGTACAAAATTGCAGTTTTTGTTTGAATTCGATACGATCAATTCTTGCAGAGTGGTGTGCCAACTTAACGTTAAGTTGGCAGACCACCTAGAGGGGGTCTATATCTCGGAAACGGTGGGGGTACAAAATTTTTTAAAGATGGTACAAATTGGTACAAAATGGGTACAAAATTATGGAGTAAAAATCTCAAAATGTTTGAAAAAATTTTTTTTTTCAAAATCCCATATCTCGGGAACGGTAGGTCCTAGAGAAAAAATAAAAGTGGTTCAGGAGGGTACAAAATGGGTACAAAATTGCAGTTTTTGTTTGAATTCGATACGATCAATTCTTGCAGAGTGGTGTGCCAACTTAACGTTAAGTTGGCACACCACCTAGAGGGGGTCGATATCTCGGGAACGGTAGGGGTACAAAATTTTTCAAAGGTGGTACAAATTGGTACAAAATGGGTACAAAATTATGGAGTAAAAATCTCAAAATGTTTGAAAAAATTTTTTTTTTCAAAATACCATATCTCAGGAACGGTAGGTCCTAGAGAAGAAATAAAAATGGTTCAGGAGGGTACAAAATGGGTACAAAATTACAGTTTTTGTTTGAATTCGATACGATCAATTCTTGCAGAGTGGTGTGCCAACTTAACGTTAAGTTGGCAGACCACCTAGAGGGGGTCGATATCTTGGAAACGGTGGGGATACAAAATTTTTTAAAGGTGGTACAAATTGGTACAAAATGGGTACAAAATTATGGAGTAAAAATCTCAAAATGTTTGAAAAAAATTTTTTTTTCAAAATCCCATATCTCGGGAACGGTAGCTCCTAGAGAAGAAATAAAAGTGGTTCCGGAGGGTACAAAATGGGTACAAAATTGCAGTTTTTGTTTGAATTCGATACGATCAATTCTTGCAGAGTGGTGTGCCAACTTAACGTTAAGTTGGCACACCACTTGGTACAAAATGGGTACAAAATTATGACATAGGTCCGAACTCGATCCGTTTTGGTGGGCTGTCAACTTTACGTACCTGATAAAAACCTCAGCAAAAACTCTGTCTCCCCGTATAAGTGTAGGGATATTGGATTTGTTTTCAAATATTCATATTGGAGGGCATCTTCTTCTACGAAACTAATTCTTTCTTCATTTCTTCAAAGGGGTTGACAAAGCATTTTCAAATAATCTGAAACAAAAACCAGAGGGAGAAAAAACGGAAAAGCAAAATCAACTAATATATTCAAATTGTTTTGAAGGTACCAACCCATCTCAAAAATGAATCAGATACTGAGTGAATAGAGTTAAAACCATCTGGAAATTTATATATTGAACAATTATTGACCAAATGGTCAATAGTTTGCTCTTCATGCCCACACTCACATCTCGGGCTATCAATGGCATTCCATTTGAAGAGCATACTATTACAACGTCCATGACCTGTCCTAAGACGATTCAATAGACACCAATTTTTCCTAGACAGATGAAAACCGGGAACTTTCTCAGAAGGATCGAGAATTAAACTTTTATTGAAAAAATCATATGAAGTCCATTCCGAACTCCAAATTTCTTTATGATTTTTTCTGGAATAAAGGAAATCATTTATCCATAGAGGCTTTCGAGATTTCAATCTAGCCAGTCTTGTATCTGGCATATAACTCATAATAGGAAATGAATTTGGAAAGGAATGAAATTTATCCCAAGACTTCAGGGTAGCCACCTGTCTACCTATGTCTACTATGAGGAGGTATTATGTTAGAAAGAACTGGTAACCAAGCTAATGGAGTAGATTTAATGGTTCCAGTTATAATCCTCATAGAAATATTGAGTTGCCCATCAATTTCATGGACATGGGAACTGTTCAACCAAACAGAACAGCAGTATTCAGCTGCAGAAAAAACCAAGGCTAAAGCAGCCGTACGAAGAGTGGTAGCATCGGCACCCCAGGATGTACCAGCTAATTTTTGAATTATATTATTCCTCGTCTTCAACTTTAGACGTAAACTTTCCAAATGAGCCTTAGAAGTCAAAGAAGAATCTAGTTTTATTCCAAGATACTTGGGAGTGAAATTATGATTTAAAACTGTATTATTTAAACTAACCCTCAAAGTTTTAGTGGGACTCGGGCATAAACGCCACTCCAGAAAATAGTTCCTCAAAATTTCTAAATCTTCAGTTAAAGTATTCTCAAGAATGTTGAAATCAGAATGACGGAAGGCAAGAGCAATATCATCTGCATAAATAAATTTCTCGGAGGAAGTATCAGAGAATATCACTCAAATATAAATTAAAAAGAAGGGGTGACAACACCGATCCTTGGGGAAGTCCGTTATTCAAAGTCTTGAAACTACTACTATCACCATCAATATGATGATGATACTCTCAATATGGAATTATTACTATTATTTATGTTACTTTGTACTATTGTAATTACTTAATTTCTGTTAAATTTATTATAAAAGGATCTTTGATCTGTCGACTATAAAATAAAATAAAATGAAATAATAACGGTGAAAATTTGGCAGGGACGGTTCGTCAATCTCGAACATTTTTGGTTCGTCGTGAAACACCTTGTCGAACCGTGATACAGAAATTGGTGGAAAAATTTGAGATGTTGGGACAAGCTGTGTGGAGAATAAAACCTGTGCACGTCGCTCAGGAAGAGCCATAGCCGAAAGTGTTGAAGAAAATCCAGGTTTGTCTATTCCTCTCCGTTTTTCGAAAGTTCAGTTAACACAAGAACACAAGCCGGCCGATCATCAACAACGTCGTGTCTTTGCTGATTGGGTCCTTGAAATACATGAAAATGATCCAGAATTCCATCGAAAAATCATCTTGATTGAAGGGGCCCATTTACCACCTCGCTGGCTTCAGTGGCTTCCTGAACATGCAGAATTGTCGCATCTGTGGCTGGGAAAACCCAAGAGTTATTGTTGAAAAGACTCACTATCCGCTGTGAGTGTTTGGTGCGGTTCATGATACGGCGGGGTTATTGGACTTTACTTTTTCGAGAATGAGGCTGGAGCAACAGTGAAGGTGAAAGGATTGCGCTAGCGAGAGATGATTAATGTTTTGTTTATGGCCGGAATTGGATGAAATCCATATGGACAACGTTTACTTTCAACAAGACGGCGCTACGTGCCACACAAGCAACGAAACTGTTGATATTTCACGGCAAAAGTCTCCGGACCGTGTTATCTCTCGAAGAGATGATCACAATTGGCCACCGAGATCTTGTAATTAGACATCTTGCGACTTCTTCCTTTTGGGGCCATGTGAAAGATTTGAAAACCCCTTATGCTATTCATATCAATCCCACAATTGTGCATTCGTTTAGACGATAGAGGAAGCATCAAGGCTACCAACGTTAGGGCCAATGAGTTCTTTTTGAGAAGGGCGTGCCGCTCAAGTGCTTGAGCTCCTGCTGAGCTTGTTTGAGCATTATTTGCGTTTTATTTGAGATGGTTCATGGGCAACAAATCATGGGATGACCCGGTGGATGAAACGGAAGCGCCTTACACCCCAACTGAACCCAGAGGAGGTCTATAAAAGACACTAACGTTGAGATTCATGTATTCCGGGTCACCGTGGAGGATGAGATTGAAATCGCTGTAACACTTGAATCCAGAAAAATCGTTTTGGGAAAAAAAATAGGTGTGTTTTCTAATTTCAATATGGCTCAAGCTTTTGGAGCGGAAACTTACCAGCAAAGCTCCTTATCCCCAAGCAGTTTGTAGGATGCAACTGTTTCAATAAGAATTGACAGCAAGCCTCTCTGACCTCCTGCATCTGCAGAGCGCTACTGGCTGGAAGCAGAACTTGAACATTATCTGGTGTTATGTCTATTTGTCCAGAGTAGGCGTAATCCATAAGTAATCCTGTGGCAGTGGCGTCGATGTCATGGATTTCGATTTCAGGTAAAGAATGTTCTTTCATGTCACCTGGAAAATGGTGAGTAAAATCATTTGTATCTTTGTGCCATTGAAGGGATATATGCACATGAAGAGTAAAACAAAAATATGTATTTTTTCGGTGGGCATTCTGAAGTTTAACCTAGTTCAAAGGTGTAACTTCAGTGGTATGGTAACTGCGATCACATGTCGTTACCTCTGTTTGAGTAGTGATGAATTAATATCGGCAGTAAAAAACTAGTAATCTACCCATTAGCTGTAACAGATCTGGACTGCGTATCAGATCTTACAGATTTCCCTTTCGTGTGTGCCTAGGTATTATGTAGTTATCTTTATCGGTAGATCTCTGCAAATCAATTTTTCTGAATACTAAGCTATTTTGCTGTGACCTTTCCTTTTCCGATCCGTATAGTATTTACAGTACGGTTAGGCTATCTGTGAAAAAAGTTTTGTTGAGTTTAAAATTTCCCTTTCTGCCAGATTTTTTCGGGATTATCGCGAAATTTTTTGAAATACTTCTATATCATATTAAATGAATTAATTATTTTTCAGGATCGAAGTTTATCGAAATTTCTTGATAGATAATGTCACTTATGCTCTTAACATCAACGAAAATGAGACCATAACTGGGTACATAGGTGAAGGTGTAGAAAATAGAGGAGAACTGGATTGTCGCAGGTTTTTCAAAATTGGCAATCGGCTATTTTTATGTGTGGGTTGATGTCTGTGTGCTCTCCTACTCCTACTGCTTGCTATTTATTTGATTCTTATAGTCCTGGGAAAGACGGAAAGGCCATCGAACAGGACGGTAGAGCATGTTCAATTAAATTTCCTAACAGCAGAAGTTTGGCTATATTCATGTTGCAAAATTTCGATCGCAATCAATTTTACACTTTGGTACCGATCAGGGAAAGCATCGGTCAAACTGTTAATCTGACGGACGCAGGCCTGTACCCTGAAGGTCTACGACGCCACAACATCCGGCCACTCTTCTTCCAGAAGAATATAAACGAAACCGATACGGACTTTGGGAAGGACATCCGATGAAGTTGTAGGTGAATGCGAAGGGGATTGTGAAGCGCAGGCTTCTACGACGGTCGTGCGTGAGGCAGCTGATGATCATCCAGAAGCGATGGACTCTGAGTGTACCATCTGCAAATCCCTATTTTTTCGCAACGAAAATGAGCCTGCTGCAAGAAAGGCGCAGTGAGCATCCCAGCCAGTTCTGGGTATCCGAAACTGCTGAAGGCTCTACTCACGGAAGACACTTCTCGATCCAGAGGATTCATGAGAAACGTGAGGAGGTATAATAATAATAATAATAATCATCATCTTTATTCCGAAAGAATGTCCTACAAAATACAAAGTATTCTAGTAAGTACATTAGATGGAATAGTGTCAAAACAAAAATGTCAAATCCTCATCTCCTCGACTTGTATTCATCAATGGAGTATGGTTCCATGTTAATGAGTATTTTCTTCACATCATTTTTGAACGAATTGAGTATAGTGGACTTTTTCAAATTCTCTGGAAGCTGGTTGAAGAATTTTATTGCGGCATATGATGGATGTTTCTCGTATTTGACCAATCTATGTTCGGGATAAAGAATATTTGTATGTCTTGTATCATGAATAAATAAATCAAACACTCATATATATACAATACAAATACTGTCATGATCTGTTTCTTCTTAAAAATACCTCTGCAAGATTCTCTCTGTTTAAGTCCATATATAGTTCGTATGACTCTCTTCTGAATACGAAAAATCTCCAACAATCCTGTATCAGATCCGTAAAAAATCAAACCAAATCTCATTGTACTTTCAAAATTGGCGAAATAGAAGATCCGCAAGCAATTTTCATTCAAATATTTGCCGATAATTTTTATACTATAGCTGATTGAGTTAAGTTTTTTTCCTGTGTTCACGATGTGGTTGGTCCAGTTTAGATGTTCATCAATTTGGATACCCAGAAATTGAGTGCAATGTTCAGGTTTGATGCTCAAATTTGAAAGTTGTATCAGGGATGGCGTTGTGATACCTTGTTGTTTGGTTCTGAAGAGAATAGTGGTAGTCTTCTCCTGACTCAAAAGAAGACCATTTCTCTCAATCCAGTCCTTAATTTTAGTGTAGGAAGTACTGGCTTCATTTATTAAGCTGGGGTAGATGGATCCAGCAACTAACAAGTTTGTATCATCTGCATAACTGGTGAGAAGACTCGAATCGGATGTCAAGACTCGTTCCATATCATTCATGAATAAAATGAATAAAATAGGGCCTAATATGCTTCCCTGTGGTACACCGTTATAGTTGATTCTCATTTCTGATTTTACAGGTTTTCCGTCTTTTATAACCTTTACTTTCTGCTTTCTGTTATACAGATATGATTCGAACCATTTCAGAGCATTGTCCCTGATTCCATAAGCTTCAATTTTTGCCAACAGAAGTGGCCGATTTAGGCAGTCGAAAGCTTTCGACAGATCCAAGAATATTCCAAGAAGTATCTCATTTCCTTCAAAAGCCCTGAATATATTCTCAGTGAACTGAATAGTAGCCTTCACTATCGATCTCCCCCTGATATATCCATGCTGGCTATCACTTAGTGAATTGTTCATCAGTAGGAAGTCAACCAGACGGCTGCACATAGCCATCTCAAAAAATTTCGAGAAACTTGGTAGTACACTGATGGGTCTGTAGTTTCCAAACGACTCACGATCGCCCTTTTTATAAATTGGTGTAATAACAGATATTTTCAATTGACTAGGAAAAATACCATATGTGAATGAGTTATTAATTATATAGCATAGTACTTCTGCTAAATCTTTGACACAACATTTTATCAAACTTATAGGTATTTCGTCATCTCCACTGGAATGTTTATTCTTAATTCGTTTATTCAGTTCTTCTATTTCCTTCGGTGTAACAGGTGTCAAATATCGATCGGGCGGGCCTTGGGATATCACATGATGATGGTATGTTTACAGGCAGGATGGGTTCATTTGTTGTTAGGTATTCATTAAACTCATTAGCTATTGCCTCCGGATTTCCGCTAATGAATGTGTTTTTCACATTATTTCTACCAGTAATTTCGCCGAAAATATTCCACATGGCTTTCATTTTGTTATCGGATTGAGATATACTTATTTCATATTTTTCAGTTCTCTTCTTTGCAAGTAATTTCTGATATTCTTTCTTGAGATTGTTATAGAATATTTTTAGTTCTGGGTGATAATGCATAACAACCCCTAATGCACTCAGTCTACTTTTACAATCCAATATCTCTTGATCGGGTTTAGATTTCAATGATTTCCTGGTAACTGTTCTCTTGAGTGGGAAGCACTCATAGAAATGCTTTAAGAAGATATTCACAAATAGATTCCATTGATCATCTACTTGGTTGGCACTATGTTGGACCAATCTTGTTCAGCTATTTGATTCTTGAATGTAATTTTATTTTCTTCAGAGAATGGCCTGATGTTTTTATAAATTTTGTCTTGTTTTGTGTTTGTTGAAAATTTGACTTTCACTCCCATGTGATCAGAGCCATTAGTCTGCATAATACTCACTTCATCTATGTTATTACAATTTGTAAAAACATTATCTAAACATGATTAACTTTTGTGAGTAATTCGTGTGTATACTCCATTCACAATTATAAAATCACAACTCTGGCCTTGGAAATTTGACACATTCCACTCTGTATCGAAGTTATGACGTTTTTCAAAATATTTTTATGTTCCAAGTCAACACTATGTTGCCCTTTCTACATTCTTAGCGTATTTCTCAGAATGTGAATGAATTGGAAAATATGTGATGGACGAAAATAATTAACGTTTATGTGAATTGATATAAGGGATTCCTTTTCTAGTTATTTGCATGAAAAGTACAAGAGATCACTGTTGAAATATATTATTTTTCGCCATGGACAAATTGCATTGCTTTCACATAATTTTCATATGCATGCTTGTGAAGATTTAATGTTTATTATCCTCTTGAACTGAAAGTTCAAGACTTATTTATTTGATCTTATGAACAAGGAGTAAAATATTCTGATCGTATAGTAATTTATTAGATTAAAAAATATTCATACATTACTACCACATTACTTGTACAAATAAATTGGAATAGGTCGAACATATGCTACACATTTATCATTCACCTATATTCTAAAATAAGACACAAACTCCTGGAATATGGAAAAACCGATGTATTCTGGTTCAATATAGCCTATTTCTACTTTAGGCAAAGGAATGAAAGCTCCAGTGACACATTTCAATTCATCGGAATCTGAATTCACCAACTGTGGAATGCAATATAGTCATATTTCTTCTTTTTTTTTAGCTTTTTCAACGTGTTTTTTTCTGAAACGAGAAAACGATCGTCGATCAACAATAATCATTTACAGACCGATGATGGCCATCCAGAACCCGTTTAGGTACTTACGAAAATCGTGCAATTTCATTCTGCAAGTTCTTTCCTCATAATTCCTCGAAAATCCTACCTGAACCATATTTTCCAATCGCTTTCGTTAGAAGATCGTATAAGGAAGCCTTTTTTGTCCATTTACAAATTCCAAATAAATTTTGAGAACCAAAAACGATACCGAAACTAACCAAACTTCTGGGGACCGGAATTTCGTTTGAAATCTTTCAAAACGGCCAGATACCTAAAAAAAACTTCGTTATCAAGTGTAAAAAAGTCGATTAGTACTTACTTTCGCTTTATTTATGCATATAAATCGATTTTTGGTCCAATTCAAATTTGCCGTTCGTACTCACGCCAAAACTCGTGAAAGGAAAATATGACACTTGCACGAAATTTCTCATATCGACGGAAAACTTCTTCTGGACGACGAAGAACGGAAAAATAGGCGATTTCCGATCGATATTTCGCCCCAAAATCGCCAATCGATTCGAACTAACAGAATGTGGTAAATCTTTGATACTTTTACTTTGATGTAAACAGAAAAACTGGCATCGTCGTTTCGTCATAAACGATATTCTATGTACGCGCACAGATTTTTCATCAGGTGCACCAATTCCTGAAAACGAAACCATGGCCAGAGTTGTGATTTTATAATTGTGAATGGAGTATACTCATTCACTATGAATGAAAATGAATACCCGTTTAGAAGCAAATTCATTTTGTGGATATTCACCATATCATCTTTAAGATCGATATTAAAGTCACCAGCGATGAATGTGGTTTTATTTTCCGTTACTAATATATCCAACAATGTCTCCAGTCTTAGGTAGAATTCGTTTAAATTTTCTCTTATTGGTGGTCGATATATACTCACGATTATATAGTTTTCATTGCCAATTTTGCATTGAACACCTGCACATTCAAATACTCTCTTCATAGATATTTTGTTAATGTTATATTTAACATCGTATTCAAGTCCATTTCTCATGTATACTGCAACACCACCATGTTCATTTTTCTCTCTACAGAAATATGTTGCCAATTGAAAGTTGGGGATAGCATATGCCCCCAGTTGTTGTTCCGTTTGCCAGTGCTCAGTAACGGCAAGTGCAACACAGTCATTATTATCAGATAGTAAGACACCTATCTCATCTACACAATTAGCTATAGATTGTAAGTTTTGAAGTATCAAGCTGGATGATATGTGCTTATTTTGGTTTTTTGTTATTTTAGGTTTTATTGTTGTAGCCATTGGGGATTTTTTCTTCATAAAAAATGTCCACTATGTTGGTTGAGAAATTGACGGTGACGTTCAAAATCGAACCGCCTCACAGCAACGTATCTCGGCCAGAATTCCGGTGTGTACATTTCGTCTTTTTTTTCAAGAGGAGCCGTTACAACGAATCGTTTCAGTTGATTTTCGTCACTTGGGATTTCTTTGACTGTTATTGAGTCCCTATTGAATCCAGGTTTATTCGAAAGGTAATCCTTAATATGTGATTCACTTGCTACTCTTTTCACACGATACACGTATAGCCACACCTTTCGTTCACCTTCAGAGAAGCCAGTTTTATTCGCTTCATCCGAAACTTCCGCAGTTCCCAGATTTTTTCGGGTCATTCTTCTATTTTTTTTTTGTGTGTAACTTTAGTAAATTCCTGTCCTGTATTGCTTTGTTTAGGTTTTTCTTCCAAAGAGGTTATATTTGATCCACCTTGTTTATTTTCTTTAACTTTTGTTTTGATTTCTTTTGACCTTGACCCTGACGCCAATGACAGATGTGATTTGTCGTTGATGGCTGGAGCACTGGAACTACTAATCGTAGAAGTGGTAGATTTAAGTGGTTTGTGACCTTCAGTAATTGAACTGTAGGTTATAGTATTTTCGGGTTTGTTTACATTTTGGATGTTGATTTTTTGAGCAATTTTTTCTTCTAGGTATTGTATTCTCTCCAATAGAAGACGATTATTTTCTTTGAGAATGAGATTTTTGTTATTTATTTCTCCATTCAATAGTTTTAGTAGATGATTTTCTTGTACAAGCATTTCATTTTTAACTACTAATGCACTGCGGTATTCATTCCTCTTGGATTCGGCATCAACTTCACAACATGCGAGCTTTCCGTCGCTTATTTCGAGTGAAAGTCTTTCAGCACAGCTAATATGATAAAAACCTCTGCAATTTTCGCATATAACAACTTTGCACTCTTTTTTTGCGCAACACTTGAAATTTGACCGAGAATTTCAGCATTTTCTTGTTCACTGTCACTTTCCACCATCTTGGAATTGTTCCATATAATACCCTACTCGCCCTCAGTTCCACAAACTTCGCCCAGAGAAAGGGTTTGGGCGGAGGAGCTCCCGTGATAGTCGTATCCTGACAGATATACTACCGAGTTGGAGACATCGATCCATCCGATCCATCGTTTGGATCGTTGTATTTCGTAGACTCAGGAGAGGCTACGAGGAAGAGAACGCCGAACACCGTACGTGATGGTTGCGACCCCATTGTGTTGCGGCGAATAGACGCTCTGTTAAGGGACACTCACCCATTCGCCCGAATGTACCGTACCTTAGGTCAAGTGGTTCAGGACGCACGACGAACCGGCGGCGACGATTCAGTGTCGAAACTTGGCCTATTTTTCCACCATCAAACAGGTACAGATAGAAAAACTCACGCGGCACCTTCTAATTCTAACGAAATAGGCGCCATTTTCCGCACTGTGGATGGGGATATACCGCCACCGGGCACAATTCGCGTGCATTTGATTAATAGCGACGCCAGCGATCGCACATTCCAAATTCAGGATATCCCCCGGTTGTCATCCTTGTGTTACCCATTGATTTTGCCTCACCGAGAACTAGGATGGTCCACAGATTTGCGTTCAGCGGAAGGTGACAAACGCATCCAAAAAAGTGACTTCGAGATTTACCGTTTGATGAGTCGCGCCGATATTTTCAATACGATCCTCCTCTACGGACGTCTGACTCAACAATTCATTGTTGACAAATACGTCGAGTTGGAGGGCAACCGGCTGAACTATCTGCATACCCATCAAGCGCAGTTATGTGCTGAGACCTACGCCGGGATCCAGGATTACATTGAGCATAGAGTAGAGGAAGAACCCGTCGGTAGTGAAAGGATCGGCAGAGCAGTCATCCTGCCGAGCTCTTTCACTCGAGGTCCGCTTTACATGCAACAAAACTATCAAGACGCGATGACCATTGTGGCAAAATACGGTAGACCAACCCTGTTTATCCTGACCTTCACGTGCAACCCAAATTGGCATGAGATCACTGACAATATGGGCAGTAAGCATTTGAATCCGAAGGGCAGACCGGAGTTGATCGCGAGGGTTTTCGATTTAAAGAGGAGGGCATTTTTCGAGGACGTCCTAAAATCCCAAATTTTCGGCGTAGTGATTGTTTTTGTCTACGTCATCGGATTTAAAAAACGGGGCCTTCCCCACATCCACTGTCTGCTAACTTTAGCAGACAAGGACAAGTTGCGACAACCCGACGACGTAGATAAGATAATCTGCGCCGAACTACCGGGCTTTTTAAGTATCATAATGTCCACCATGATACACGGCCCCTGCTGCGATCAAAATCCATATTCTCCCTGCATGATTGACGGCTTGTGTTCCAAGCACTTTCCCACAACATTTTCGGACACGACCGCGATTAATCAGGCCTGGCCTGCATATAGGCGAACAAACGACGGTCGCACGGCATCGTTTCAGAGAGGTACTAGGAGTATTTCGTGTACAGTCGACAATAGGGACGTGGTTTCCTACAGCCCGTATCTGTCTATGAAAAACGAATCTCATATAAACGTCGAAGTTGTAACGTCTGTTGGTTCTGTCAAGTATGTCTTCAAGTACATCAACAAGTGGTCCGACGCCGCTGTTATCCAGGTCAGAGACGAAATTCTTTTGGACGAAATAAAAGCTTTTAACGATTCCCCTATTGGAAGCGTATTTCCAACTGAACGCGTCCGATCCTCGAGCGCGTCATTTGAAGTTATGTGAAATACCAATTTTCTTCACTTTCATCGCCAGTCAACATCGCCGGGCGTAACGACAGCGAAATCGTTCCGTTATACCTAGGATGTACACGATTAGTCCTAAATACATAGAAAAATTTCATTTACGAGTCCTTTTGTTGCACTTCGTCGGACCCACTTCTTTCGAGAATCTGCGGACATTTAACGGAGTAAAGTCTGGTCGCGTCTGATCTCGAGTGGGTCAAAACCATGGAGATGCCAGTTTGTATGCGAAAATTATTCGCATACATTCTGTGCTTCTGCGAGGTCGGGGTTCCGGTCGCTCTCTGGTGCAGCTTCAAGCGTTATATGGTCGAAGATTATCGTCGGAAGAGATTCTCCGAACCCGATCCGGAAGATCGCGCTTTGCGCAGAATCCAGCGTGTTTTTGGGGCAAGACTCTGAAGGACTTAGGTCTGCCGGATCCGAGCTCGGACTTGTGAGCCGACTTCGACGATGATGAAGCTCCGAAACCGGATTCGGCAGATTTCATTCCGGAAAATTTGAACCCGGAACAACGTAGTGCGTTCGAACGGATCGTTGCGGTGATCGACTTCCCCAGGCTTTTTTACCTGCAGGGAAGCAGGGGTACCGGTAAAACTAACCTGATGTACAACACCGTATTGAGGTACTGCGAAGGTCGGAATCTTCCATCCATAACAGTGACTATATCACTGGGATCGCGGAAGGACTGTTCATTCAACGTTCAGGTTACCTCTGGACCTGATGGTGGACTCCCGTTCTTCTTTATCGGCGCATCGCAGGAGGCGGATCGTCTGAGAAATCTACGACTGATAATTTGAGTCGAAGTTTCGATGGCCAGCTATCACTTCTTGAGCGTAGTAGACGCTCTCCTTCGTGACGTATGCATGGACCAACGTCCTTTCGGCGGTAAATGCATACTGCTCGGCGGAGACGTCAAACAGATCTCGCCCGTTGGTTCTGGTCGCGTTCAGCAAGTCGAATTCTTCTTCGCAAATTTTAAGTTTTGGAAGTATTTCTAAGTCATCCGTCTGACCACGAATATGCGTGTTGCTGCAGGCAGGCAGATCTAGGCCGAGATATCATCAACACCAAGATTACCGGGGACGGAGAACAAAGCAGCGATTTCGTTTGTCTGCCAAAGCGTTGTTTGACAGACAACGTCGTTCGCGAGGGACGACCTCTGCAATCTGCTCAACGACAGGATTCTCGAAGCGTTTCCCGGAGCTTTCACTGTCGTGACCAGCTTTCCGGAAGAGTACCTGAACAGCATAACACCCAGCGGAATGCCCCATCACGAGCTCAAGCTCAAAGTAGGCGTACCGGTTATTTTTCTTAGAAATTTGTCCCTGGAAGATGGACTATGATTAACGGTACGCGACTACTGGTGTTGGCTGTTTCAGATGTACTCCTAACAACGCAGATTGTCACCGGTCGTTTCGTCGGTCGAACAGTTCTCATTCCCAGAATGGATCTCACTTCCGCCGACAAAACCTTGCCGTTTATACTAAAACGACGTCAACTTCCAGTAAAAATTTTCTTCGGTTTTACCATAAATAAGAGGTAAGGGCAAACATTCGAACGGGTCGGCATTTACCTGGCCAGTCCAGTGTTCAGTCATGGTCAACTTTATTGTACCTATGTGAATACTAATTCATTATTAATTTATTGGTGTTGTCTGAAAAAGAATGAAGTGGCATCTTTATTTACTTATGTGTAGTTGGTTGAACCCCTATTGGTCTACACCAACCTTTTAACGTGTTGCTCGTACGCCTGCGGGGTGGAGGTCCGATCTATGTTGTATTCCGCGAGTCGTGTTGCCGTACGGGGGCCTGCGCAGGGCGACGAGCAAGTAACTTCGAAAGAACTACTGGCGGTAACCTCCGCTTGGTTTCCTTGGAAACGGACGCGGTTTGGCTAATACTTTCCTCCTCAAAAGGAGAAGACTCGCTTAGCTTTTAATTCTTTCCTACCGTTCTGCAGAACATCTTGGCAGTAAGTAGCACTTTAGTTTCATGCCGAGGTGCTATGGGTAGGGGCATGAGAAAAATGCGCAGAGCAAAGAAACCTGCTATGCAGGAAGTGTGCGCCGAAAATGTTCAGGGATGAACAGGGCAACAGCGTCTGACTCAATGCTGAAAGTAAGGCACCCTGTGGAGGCGCCGAAGAAGTTAGCCGCAGAATTCTTCGAACAACGTGGCCTCAGCCTCAATTTCAACGAGTGCGAGTCGCTAACAGCCAGGTACCATAAAAAATTTTCATCGTAAACACTCCCCTGTATTACGTCTGCGGAAAGCCGGTTGAGCCGATGGATGTGGAACACGCCTTCAAATACCTCTGCCAAAAATTCATGGCTACTGGCGCGACCAAATGCTCCGCTGAAAACCTACCGGAACAGCTGAGACGGATCAGGAGGTCACCGCTAATGCCACAGCGAAAACTATTCATTATGACGAGCGACCTCATCCCGCAATACATCCATGCAATGCAGAACCCATCCGTGTACAACAAAATACTCAGGGAAGCAGATCGAAAAATCAGAATGACCATCAAAGAAATATTACACCTCCCAACACACATTATAGATGAGTCCATATATTCTCCATCCAAAATGGTCGGGCTAGGAGTTTTCTCCTTCACCAGGAAGATTCCGATAATAATGGTACAAAGATACGAAAACCTGTTTGCGGTATGTAGAGGCTTCCAAACTCTGTTATGTGAAGAAAACGCTAATTAAACCAGATGCCGCCACCAAGAAACAAGTTGACCGCAAGAACGGTACCGCATTAGGAAACTCTTTTTACGGAGGGGGCACCATGCAGTTTGCAAACAATTCAGCGGCTAATGCATATCAACAACCCGCCGAGATTTTGGAAGGGAGAAGAGTTTGTGAAGCCCATCCAATTGCGACTCAACTGCTTGCCAACCAAAGGCCTCCCATATAACACACCAGAGGAGAGGAAGTGCAGAACGGGATGCGGCAGGGTCGAGAGCCTCTCTCACGTACTGCAAAAGTGCCTGGTCGGCCACACGCTCAGAGTAAGGTGACACAACTACGTGGTACACGGTACAAGGGCATGGCCTTGCAGAAAGGGTGGACGGTAGAAGAGGAGCCGCACAGTAGACAGTCGCCAGGAGCTTAAGAAGCAAGACCTAATAATATCCAACGAGGAGCTGGCGGTGGTGTTGGACGTCTCCGAGAAACATACGACACCAAACGGCTCCTGTACGACCAATCGAATTTCGTGGCGGTTTTAGAAACAAGATACGCTGGCCGGCAAATGTGGGTACTGCCTTTTACTCATTATAGGGGCGCGCGGAATGTGGCGCCGTGATAGCAACGCTACCCTGGTCACACTTGGCATTAACACAAATGCCAACAGGTTGTAACAGGTTTACGCAGCCCTACGAGGCGGCTGGCACATCCATGGCGACTTTACGCGACGAGCATGGACATAGTTCTCTCAACCTGCTATCTCTGGCAAATAACACAGAGGAAACGTCCTCGCTGGTGCACTTAGTTTGGTAGTGAGTCGTAATGTATCGCTTGTGAACTTTGTATATGGTAGCTTAGAGGTAGAGTACCGCCTGGAAAGCAGGGAGACGCAGGTTCGATTCCTGCTCGGTGTGTATTTCCTTCCGGAATTTCAAAAAATTGTTTGTACAAGGTGCGGCACGGAGGGCGGACGTTTTTCAGATGGGCATAACTTTCCACCACTGAGGACGAGAGAAGCGGGGAAGGTGCCGTTAGACTCGTGTGTTCCTAGCATTTATTTACCAGTTGTCGTCATGGAGCCTTGGACGGTGGAGCATCGTGTTTTCGCCTATGATAGTTTCGTCCGAAATAATGAGTCAGTCACGGTCGTGCAGCGTGAGTTTCGTCGCCATTTCCACATTCATCGGAATAGAGCTATTCCCTCTCGAAACACCATCCTTCGTTGGGTTGAATCACTTCGCAGACGTGGTGAACTGATCAACAGAAGACCAAGAGGACCTGTGCGAACAGTTCGAACGCCTGAAAATGTTGAACGCGTTCGACAAGCCATTCTTCGCAGTCCCCAGATTTATCCATATGCGATTTTTTCTTATGGGGACACCTCAAGGCTAGAGTATACGAGACCAAGCCCCGAACTCTGGACGAATTGAAAAGGGCTATTCGCGTGGAAGTTGCCCAAGTTGAGAGAGCGATGTTGGAGAGAGTCTACGCGAAATTCCAAGAGCGCCTCCAGCACTGCATCACCGATTTCGGCCACCACATGCCTGATGTGATTTTCCACACTTGACTGTCTCAAATGCTATTTCCTTGAGAATCTGATTCCGTCAATAAATGTGTTTTTGAGTAAAAATTAACGCTTTTATTTTTTTTTAAAACCATCCATCCTCCGTGCCGCACCCTGTATGTCGTTATCGCTTTCTCAGATTTCACAGACGTTGAACCCATTTATGTATTAATTCTCGTGAAGACCTACCTAGGAACCCCCCTCTCACTACATGTGAGGTGAACCTCAAAATATTGAATTCCGAGGAAAGTATCGAATACACGAGGTAGAGTACCCGCCCGGAAAGCATTGAGATGCAGGTTCGATTCCTGCTCGGTGTGTAACTTTTTTCGGAATTCCAAAAAATTGTCTGTATGCCGTTAACACTTTATCTGTACTTTTGTGCTGCTCTTCCTGTTCTTTCATTCATGTCCCCCATAAAGATTATCTCCTTTGTTGGCCTTGTCCAGAGTAGCTTTCCTCTAGTTGTTCATTAAAAACGTCCTTCTCATTCTGTGAAGCATCATTGGTGGGAGCATACACACCTACAATATAGACTTCGTGTCATTTCAGTAATAGATTTGGTGTGACCATTCTTTCATTGATAGTTTCCCAGTTTATAGGTTTGGGTTTGAGGTCTTTTACTAATAGCAATAGATACTTTTTTCGCACCTATTTCCCTTTTTCTTTGTTTCCGTAAGTACAGCTACATCTATGTTGAGTTCCTCGAGTCCCCTTGCAATATCTTGCATATTACTTGCCATGCCTTGCACATTCCAGGTTCCAAAATTCATAGTCCTTTTTCGTTGCCTTAGTCGTCTGCGGTTCATTTCGTACTATGATTTTTTGCAATAATATTTTCTTCTAAAAATAAAGCAAGTCATTGACAACATTATTTATTTATTTATTTGTCTGTATCATGCCTCTATTGGGCTAAATTTCTTATTTTTGGACGATAATGCGCCACCCATCGTGCAAAAACTGCCGATGAAGCTCTGAAAATTCCTGGTATTCCGCATTTGGCCCTACCTCGTTGCCAGACCACCACAATCCCATTGAACATGCTTGGGATCAGCTTGATAGCTCTTCACTTTTATAAAATTTTTGGAGAAATGACTTCGTACTGCTTACTAGAAATGAATTTTCACCCGAAACTGTGAAACCTTCAAGGAAATGAGCAAAAAAGAGTTAAGTGTTCGTTTCAATTTTCACGAAGCTCGTTTTCACTATGAATTGCGTTTGAGAAATAAGTTATTCTATCCTGCAATGGTGAGAAGATGATGTAACATTATTATGAGACTATATCTCAATAAACTCTGATCTTATTGTAATGAAAAAGAAATAAATAATGTTAACTTACCATTAAACATGGCAAAAAAATATGAACTAACTGATGCCAGCACCACTTTGTGTGCCCTAAATTTTTCTACACCTATCCTAAGAGTTATATCACAGAGCTATAAAAGAAAAAAATTATTACAGAAAATCAGCATATCAATTAAGATCTAGCAACATTATCTACTGCACATTCAAGAAGACAGGAGTGTAGACCATATGGAAGGATGCAGCGGAAAGCAAGGTGAGCAACCTGAAGGAGCTGTGCAATAAATTTCTGCGCACACTCTTTGAGTCAGCAATACCTTATCGATTAAGGGATAATTTGGGAGGCATTTGCATACTATCTTGAAAATTTTTCGAGTTTTCCTTCCGAATATCTGCAATATCTGAAACACATTCAATGAAAAATTGGGGTTGTACGCCAAAAATTCTGCTATGGATATACGTTATGATTGTAAGACCTGGTTTGATGAGGGAAGTCAGGTAACCTCGAGGAAAATGCTCGACAGAGTACAAAGGCATCACGGGAGCTTTATGAGAACGTGCCCAACTAGGGCGCTTGAGAATGGGTTTATCGGACACTGACTCGTGTAGATACACCACCCAAATTAATCGTCATTTAGCTGACCGAATCAGTTCATGTTCATTCATACTCAAATGTCCCAAATTTCGCGGGAAATGATGACTTCTGCGAATCAAGAATATGCGCCATACGCATGCGTCCTACACTCTTTCCGCGGAAAGAAGGGACATGTCATTATGTATCTATGGTTACCTTATATGGCATTTTACTTTATGCTGCCGATTACCCAATCATAATATTTCATATCGCACATGCGCAATAGTTCGTTGGGAGTTAGGCAGAACCACAGCCTTTTCTATAGCAAAGAGTAACCTCACGTCATACGTTATGTAACCGAACTACCCTGACCACCACAGATATCTAAAGTAGAATAGTGGAAATAGTAATTTGAGACGTTTGAAATGGGTCGATTCCCAATGTAAAGGAAGGTGATCTATGGTGGAATTCATAGAAATTTATTTAGTAATGTAATCCGAGATATCGACTTCATTAGATTCACAACTATTGCTAAACGTGGCAACGTACACGTCAAAGTTCTGTGAATTTTTCAATTTTCATAGAACATTTTACCAACATTGTTTTGAATAAGTAATAGCTTGATCAAAATCATTAATTGAATTGAAAACCACTATTAACAGGATATTTTTGGGGATATGGAGGAAAATATTAACAAGTTATTAGTGTTTACAAACTAATTTTCAGGAAAATCGAAGAAGGAACTTCGAAAGGAGAGATATGGCTTTTCAATTTCAGAAATAATCCTTCTAAACTGCGTGTTTTCGTTGAAAAATATCGTGTTTCAACATTTTTCTTCCAATAAGGTTAGTACTGAAGTATTTCTTAAATGTATCAACTCAATTTCAATCGAGAAATATAACCTTGCATCAATTCCAGAAAATTGTATCAGACACGTAATCAGCCCAATTTTTTTCACATGCCTATATCTTTTCGACAGAGCCGAATTCGGAAAAATGGAAACTGAAAAAAAGGTTTCTTTTGACCTCAAGAATCTTCAGTTGAAATAAATGTACAAGTCGAAGACTCACCCTGTATAATACGATTACTGAATATATTTATGATTAATTCAGAGATTTTACAAAGACTTGACAACAGCCTCGTGTTTCTCAGTTACTCTGGGCTTGGTCTCCTCCATCACAAACTTCAACCAATCATATTACAAATTGAGCCACTGACGTCACAGCAGAGGGGCGGTTGAATTCACACGTGTTGAAATCACATTTTCAATTTCCAATAATTAATCAGTTCTTCAAAATTCAGAGTGAATAAATGGTTACAAATGTGTCATAAACTGCCCTTCATTACGTCATGTGAAGAAAAGTGCATAATGGAAATCCCCATTGAAGAGAACTCATCTCGCCTCTGCCTCGATACAGACCCGGTCACCGCCCATAATAAAATCATCTCTAGGTATGATCCTATACAGGGTCTTTCACGAGGAACCTCACCCATATTTATACGGGAAACTACCGAACGTATTTTCATGAAATTCAGCACTTATGAGTATTTCACGATGCTGATGAAATCTAAAATATTTTCAAGGCATGAGCACCTCCGGTTTTTCCGGAAATGACGTCAACTTCCGTTTTTCAAATAAGAACACAATTTTTTTATTGCAGAAATAGATTCCTTAGAAAATTTCAAGTTATTTTGATGTAACATTTTTCAGTTTTGGTTGGAAAATTCTCTTTGAGCGGGAAAATTCGAAAAAAAATCGAAAATAGAGCTCCGCTGAAACAAGAATAACTTCGAGGTTTTTGGATTCTGCCGACCAATGGCGCCGCAGAAGAAGAAGAAGGAGAAGAGGTTTTTGGATGGAAAATTTTCATTTTTGGTATTTTTCAAGATGTAAGATTGATGTAACCACTTTAAAAATCGAAATCGCGATTCATGATACAGGGGGTGAAAAAATCGCTTTCAAAGTTAGGGATGACAAAATCGTGAAAAATCAATTTTTTCAAATTAGAACCCCATTTTTTTATGGCAGATATTGAATCTACGTTAAGAAATAATGTGAGTGTATTCATCACACCCTTGCCCGAAAGTGGATATTAACTCAGAAAATATCCATTTTAGGGCAAGGGTGTGATGCATAAACTCACATTATTTTTTAACGTAGATTCAATATCTGCCATAAAAAAATGGGGTTCTGATTTGAAAAAATTGATTTTTCACGATTTTGTCATCCCTAACTTTGAAAGCGATTTTTTCACCCCCTGTATCATGAATCGCGATTTCGATTTTTTGAGTGGATACATCAATCTTACATCTTGAAAAATACCAAAAATGAAAATTTTCCATCCAAAAACCTCGAAGTTATTCTTGTTTCAGCGGAGCTCTATTTTCGATTTTTATTTTAGAATTTTCCCGCTCAGAGAGAATTTTTCAACCAAAACTGAAAAATGTTACATCAAAATAACTCGAAATTTTCTAAGGAATCTATTTCTGCAATAAAAAAATGGTGTTCTGATTTGAAAAACGGAAGTTGACGTCATTTCCGGAAAAACCGGAGGTGCTCATGCCTTGAAAATATTTTAGATTTCATCAGCATCGTGAAATACTTATAAGTGCTGAATTTCATGAAAATACGTTCAGTAGTTTCCCGTATAAATATGGGTGAGGTTCCTCGTGAAAGACCCTGTATTGGCCATCGATTCTCCATCGTAATTGAGTAAATATATAGAGCATAAGAACGAAGAGGTCGAGAAAACATATTTGGGAAAGCTTGTATTATGATCCTATTTCGTTACATAAAGTTCGGTTAATAGGAAACTCGCTTCGAGCTATAAAAGTGTCTAATAAACTTCTCTCGCTATATAGGTAAGTGAATGTTTTATTGCTCTGAGGGGAATAGAAGGTCGTTTTCACAGATTGAAACTCTTATGTGGTCAGAATAAAACCAATGTGACTAATCTTTTTCATTATAGATTGGGAACATTACAGGCAATCTCGGATGGATTGTATGTGATTATCGGGTGTTTTTTTAGAGTGATAGAATTTTCAATACTTAGGGATAACTGTGATTTGACAGAAGGTAGAAGCCATGTTGTTTTGACATTTCTGTTTAGTAAGCATTGGCAAATTATCATGGAAAGACTCACGTTGAAAAGGCGGTCCACACACATGGCAGGAATCAAGACAAAAATACTTGCCGTGAACTTGGCCTAGACTTCGCGGCAAAATAAATCATCCACACTCACATAAATCTTTGCGGCATCAGCCTGCCGGCGAATGTTACTTACAACTTCGAAGTGATCTATTTTTTTGGCCAATGAAAATTCAAGAATCGATCACCTACTCTGAAACCAATGGGCTGATTTAATCCATTTATCCATTCACTTACCAGCGCATTTTGTGCTTATGCATCAAACGTACAGGGGCGCCATTCTTGACATCATTCGCAAGTCTGCGTGCTCGCAGGTCTGCAAAGGGTCAATTTGCAAATACTTCGTAGAAATGCGATTCTAGGCAACCCTTCACAAAATCGTTCGAACTTTATCATTCGCATGTGCAAATGATTTTGGCAACACCGCAATTATTAAAGAAAACCTACATGACTACGGTCAGCGAAGAAATCAGCTGTTGATGGGATGAAAATAAACAAACCCTTGTTGAAGAGGTTGATAATATTTGAACGTCAGCATATTGATGAAACTTTGAGATGAAAATAGCGTTTCAAGACGAGTTTTTCCGAACAATTGTGAGAATTGGTTCTTGAGAATAATGTGAAGTAATTAAATGTTCTGCAGAGTTGTTAGAAGATTACCAGTTAGAATATACTGTACCAACTTCCCGGACGCTTTTTCTTTGAAAAGTAGCATTCCCGGCCCAGTCCGGGAAGTACGCACTAGGACTATTTTATCTCGAAAAATTGCATTATGGAGTTGTCTGTTCAGTTTCAACTGTTCGCGGCTACTTAGTTCTACTTTTTTATCCTTGAGAAATTTATGGGTTGAAACTGAACAGACAACTCCATAATGCAATTGGAGGTTATCGAAACAAAATCCGGTAAAACAATTTGATCATCACTAAGGCAGACAGAAGCGCAAGACTTGTGATACTAGAAAAGAATTTATATCGAGAAAAAACATTGAATTTCTTCAAAGACAACAACATTTTGAAAAATAAGAATAATCCTGTCTTGAAATTCTCTAACAAGGTGAACAACAACCTTAAATTAACGTTACCAACTTTACAAAAATTCACTGAAAATAAATAAAGTATGCAGAAAGAAATCCACTTATCCCAAAACTGAACATCTTGATCAAACTAAACAAACCAGAAAAGAATATGAGACCCATTACCTCTGCTATCAACTCACCAATTCATAAGGTCTCCAAATTTTTGAATAACCTGATAAGAAGTTTAAATATAATTTTTCAAAAATTGAACAGTTTCAGCCGTTACTATTTGGTAGTTGATCATAATTAAAACGAAAAGATTTTTTATTACTATGTTTTACTACCAATAATTTTAAGATACAATATGTAAGGAATACATTTTTGCGACTATAGTTTCGAACTCTCGTTCATCTTCAGACAACTGACCTCTGGGTACAAAGTACAGGCTATTTATGCGGATTCAAGTAGTGATAATAAAAAAGAAAGTGAGAGCTGAAGGAATTTTGTTTGCAACAGATGTTAGAAAAAATAAATTTGTGGATTATTACAGTTGTAGATGTTATTTAAATGCTTTGAAATTATCTGGAGTCTATTGAAATTTACAAATTAGAACAGAAAAATATTCACGAAATAATGAATGACCAAATAGAACTGTGCAATTCTCAAATTTTCAAAGCATTTAAATAACATCTACAACTGTAATAATCCACAAATTTATTTTTTCTAACATCTGTTGCAAACAAAATTCCTTCAGCTCTCACTTTCTTTTTTATTATCACTACCTGAATCCGCATAAATAGCCTGTACTTTGTACCCAGAGGTCAGTTGTCTGAAGATGAACGAGAGTTCGAAACTATAGTCGCATAAAATGTATTCCTTACATATTGTATCTTAAAATTATTGGTGGTAAAACATAGTAATAAAAAATCTTTTCGTTTTAATTCCCATTTTTCAGTTTAAAATTCCCTTGAGTCAATAGATAGCATTCAATCCCTTGAACTGCGGCCCCAGAGGAAATATAACTTGATATCTTTCGATATTGTGAATCTATACTCCATATACCAATTATAGATACTCTTTCATTACTGAACGATAAAGTGGACGAATACTGTGGTTTAAATGATGAATACGATTCAGAAAAAACAGATAAAGATAATATTATGACTCTGGCCAAACTTATCACCGAACAAAATTTCTTCGTTTTCAATGACACAGTATACTCGATGCAAGACGGTTTACCTATGCATGAGTTCTCCATCGAGCGGACTGACATATACAGATATGGATAATGTAGTTGGAAACACTGGGGTCTTCAAGTCCAGTTGAACAGTGGAAGAATCGAAACCTCAGTGCGATTCGATATCTAATAAGTGGCTGGTCTAGTTTTATGGCAGTTTGTAGTGGGGATGCCAGAGCGCAACGATCTAGGTAAGCAGCAGAGATCCAGGCATTCCATCTACGATCGAAACTGCCATTAAACTAGACCAGCTGCTTATTCGATATCGAATCGCACTGAGGTTTCGATTCTTCCACAGTTCAACTGGACTAGAAGACTGCTCGAATTTTGTACTAAAATTTCAGTGTTTTCAACTACATTATCCATATCTGTATGTCAGTTTTGTAGAAAAACAGATCATGCTGATGTCTTTCGGATAATCTATAAAACTTTGGAGAGGATATGTGGATGACATGTTCTGTATATGGAATGGAACTGAGGAAGATCTCACAACTTTCTATGAAATATTGAATACAAAATTCAAGATCAAGTTCGTTTTGGACAAATACATCAATAATTCCATAAATTTCTTGGACCTAAAAGTTACACTCAGAGAGAATAACATATTCTCTTTCGACAAATGGAGAAAGCCTACTCAAACGGATGTAATTATCCCATTCAATTCTTATCACTCCGCCCCAACAAAAAGTACAGCTTTCAGATTTTTATTTAATCGTCTGTCGAATGTACCTTTGTCTAGAGAAAACTTTCAAAAAGAACTGAATACTGAATAATTTAGTAAACCAAATCGAAGAAAACAATCAATATTCTACAAAATACATGGATTCTATTCTGAAATCTATAAGAGATAAAATGCTTCTCGAAAAAATATACCCACACACATACAACGATACATATCCTTGCCGTTTTTCGAAGGTTTCAATAAAAAGATCAACTCAACGTTGAAAAAACATAACTACACCCTAGTAACAAGCGTCATCAGACCTTGGGGAATCTTTTGGTCAATAACAAGACAAAATTGAGCAATGAATAATGCAGTGGTGTTTATAAAATATCCTGTACTGAATGCCCCTCCTTTTATAGTGACTACCCGTTCTGCAAAGAAAAGATTCACCACCGAACATAAACATAAAGAATCGACCTAATTCACCATTAGGTGATCATCTAGTAGATTCAAAACATAAAACCACCGAAGAAAATTTAACTAGTCTGCACAAAGAAAATGATTATTATAGACTACCACTACTTGAACAATATGACATTCTGAAAAACAAACAGAGCGAACACCTATTGAATTAAATATCAGAATTTACAGATGGAAACTTATTCAAATCATTACAACCGTTCTAGTAATGAATCTGCTGTTATTGTTCATATTTCGCTCTCTTCAGATTTATATGTCACACGAAGACTCCGAAAATGCGCGCACCTTGTTATCTATTTCTTGCTGTTAGTTGTCTCGCTTGTTTTTCATTAATAAATTATTTTCTTTGTTTATTCTATCCAAAGGTTTCACCCAAGTCTGGACATATCAGATCAATCAAAAAAAAAAAATCTAGGTACCCCTCTGTCTGTAAACGTTCTCTTTATATTTATAAACATTGACAAATTATATTTCATCACTGACAGTGAGTATAATATTGCTAGTTTCTAACTTTGAAATGAAAAATGTATACCTATACTCCATTCACTTTTATAAAGTATCGCGGTTGGCCATGATTTAGGATAATCAAGTTTTTTTCACTTAAAACAGACGCAATCAAGCGACATTGCCAAGTCTACTTTCTATTTACTCTTTTTTAACTCTGTAAATGGAGTTAGTTCTTCGAAGATTTAACTGTGGAGCAGGTTTCGTAGAACTACTACATTTTCATACTGGAGTATTTCAAGTTGTGCAAAAATGTATTTAAATGTCTTCTGAATTAACATAATATTTTCTCAAATTCATTAATTTCCCAAAGTAAATTAACTTTTTGATAAATACGTAATTACTAGAGGAGAAGGTGGTATTATGGAACCCCAGTTTGTTTTCATTTTATAATCCGAAGAGATTTGTGTTTATCTTCTTGTTTTTTGTATTAATAGGCCCTATATATATATTCAGTTTGTGTTTATTTGAACGAATTCAGAATACTAGCAATATTTAACAAGATACACTTAATTATTTCGAAAATCTCAAAATTGGACTCCCAAGAAAGTAGGCTGGTAATATGGACCCTTTGAAGAAATGAAACTTATATTCAAAGAAATGCATTTTTGGGTGCATAAACAAAAAATATCAATCCCACTTATGATAATTATATTTTATAATTCATAATATAAGATTATGAACGACAGAAGTCACACGTATATGCATCCTTGACACACCAATCGGAAAAATCGTTGTGTGCCCATAAATGGAACATCAGATACTGAATCCACAGAAATTGTAGTCTCCAATTCTATTTTGTGAGGAGAGCTGCTTATACTGCAGCAGATGAAGCTTTCCGTCCTCTGTTCGACATTTTTTTCTTAGGTTGTGGTACCATCACTTTTGGGGTTCCATATTATCAAAAACACATGTTACAGTACATCGCTTGGCAAATTTTCTGGAACCTCGTAGAATGCATTTTCACCTACTAGGTTTCAACAGAAAAGCCCTATTTTAGCCTGGCAGAATACTAAAATATATAAAACTCAGATTTAAATCTTTTTTATGTTGACACGAATTCACGGCATCAAAGTTTCGTTTAACCCATTCACACATAACCCCTCACTGTTGGATTTCTGCTGCGTACTATACGCTGCAGTTTTCCACACAAGTTGTTCCATAAGTGACAGAGGATATTCAACTTTTTGAACGGTAGATATCACGGCCAGTTCAGAATTAACTAAGGGTTCCATATTAACAGCAGGGTTCCATAATACCACCTTCTCCTCTACGATTTTTCAGCAGAAACGATAACGTTGTGGGCGTATCTGACAGTGCAATGACCATAACCTAACATTTTCGAAATATACGCGGTGAAATATGTCAAAATTTCATGGCAACCCGCGATACTTTATAAAAGTGAATGGAGTATACATATATTTAAAATGTATTTGTTAATTTATGTAACTTTCAGCTGGCCTGATGATGGCTTATGACCGAAATGGATAGCCAATAGAATAATTTTAGATATAAAAAGGTGTGTTTTCTTTTTACTATTCCGAATATCTATAATGTATTCAGGCAAGTGGAGCACTGGACAGAACCATAGTAATTAGAACAGCGGCCCCCGTACCAATTAGGTACACAACATACCTCATTCTTCAATTTGTCGTGGTGAGGTCATTGCTATCGCGATATAATAGAACATCACTTGATACGAGTATGTCTATTTTTACTTATCAGATTGACGAATTGAAATTTGCAGATAGATTAACGATTCGAATTTTGGTACTAAAGTGGTTAGACTAAATGATTTTCGTAGATTTGATATTTTATTTTATATCGATAAATACTTCTGATTAATGCAAAAAATTATACGCTAGTCTAGTAGCAATCAAAATTTACCGTTCGTCGACATAACAGAAAGTGAAATTAGGCAATCCAACGACCTGTCAATTTTTTTTGAGGTTAGTGCTGGTGGTCAAACAATGGGAATTCCGGCTTTGTTCATGTAGACATACGGAATAATATGGATAAATATGAAAGAGACCTATGTCTAGGAGTGGACGAAAGGTGGCTGAAGAAGAGATGTAGACATTAAAACCGTTTATTTGTTTGAAAAATTGTTTTATGTGGACATTTTCTTGATATTCCTAATCAATCTTTCTCTCATGAAATAAGACCAGTGGAAAATATTTGAATAAAGTGCATTTTCAATAAAAAAATGCCTTAATTGTGTACCAAAGTTGTATGTGCAAGTCGTTCAAATTGAGAAGATTTTCTGGAATATTTTGGAAAACCCAGTGTGTGTAACTTGGTGTTTTATCCACTCATTGAGTGACTCACTAGGAAACGAAATTAAGAAACTAGAAGGGACACTGAATTAAGCAGAATTTAGACCATGTTAAATGTAAAACTGATGAATATTAAAGTTTCATCATAATAACTTGCGTCCTCCATTTTCTTAATAAAAAGCAACAAATAGCAGGAAATAGGACCAGAAAAAAACCAGATGTTAAAAGTTTTTTCACATTCGTGGCGACGTTTCGCAAAGGTGTCCCTCTGCTTCTTCAGGCCTAGTGGATATTAACTCAGAAAATATCCATTTTAGGGCAAGGGTGTGATGCATACACTCACATTATTTTTTAACGTAGATTCAATATCTGCCATAAAAAAATGGGGTTCTAATTTGAAAAAATTGATTTTTCACGATTTTGTCATCCCTAACTTTGAAAGCGATTTTTCCACCCCCTGTATCATGAATCGCGATTTCGATTTTTAAAGTGGATACTCTTACATCTTGAAAAATCCCAAAAATGAAAATTTTCCATCCAAAAACCTCGAAGTTATTCTTGTTTCAGCGGAGCTCTATTTTCGATTTTTTTTCGAATTTTCCCGCTCAGAGAGAATTTTCCAACCAAAACTGAAAAATGTTACATCAAAATAACTTGAAATTTTCTAAGAAATCTATTTCTGCAATAAAAAAATGGTGTTCTAATTTGAAAAACGGAAGTTGACGTCATTTCCGGAAAAACCGGAGGTGCTGATGCCTTGAAAATATTTTAGATTTCATCAGCATCGTGAAATACTTATAAGTGCTGAATTTCATGAAAATACATTCAGTAGTTTCCCGTATAAATATGGGTGAGGTTCCTCGTGAAAGATCCTGTATAGTATCCCATGTTTTGAATGTGATATGGAGTATGTTGGTCAAACTAGGCAGTATTTAAAAAACAGAATAAAACAACACATCTATGACTTGAAAGATGTGAAAAATAAAGATAAAACAGCCCTTTGCTCACACTATTTCAATAGGGGACATTCTATTAATTTTAGTGGTGTCAGGATTTGTGATAGGAAAAGAAATTTTAAGAAACGAAATATTTTAGAAATGTTTTATATAACTTCATTAGAATCCATGAATTTTAGAATGGATACAGAACATCTATCCTCACACTATAGTTCTATCAATTCGAAATATAAAGACCTAAAAAGAAATAGTTAAAAATTGTAATGACTAGATTAATATTATTTGATGTCGTGTTAGTCTTCTAGTTTGGTGTTCCTGTTATGCAGGCTGCTGTTTGTACTCCTTTAACAATGTTTAGTTGTCTGTATTCCTTGTACACGATCGGAAATCTCCGTCTGTGTTTTTATTCTTTGGTTGACATTATTGATTGTGAATGTTTTTCAACGTTGTCTATCATAGGGTTCTTTCGGTGGCTGACCTTCTGTGTTTATTTCGGTAGCTATACAGGGTCTTTCACGAGGAACCTCACCCATATTTATACAGGAAACTACTGAACGTATTTTCATGAAATTCAGCACTTATAAGTATTTCACGATGCTGATGAAATCTAAAATATTTTCAAGGCATGAGCACCTCCGGTTTTTCCGGAAATGACGTCAACTTCCGTTTTTCAAATTAGAACACCATTTTTTTATTGCAGAAATAGATTCCTTAGAAAAAGTAATTCTGATGTAACATTTTTCAGTTTTGGTTCGAAAATTCTCTCTGAGCGGGAAAATTCGAAAAAAAAATCGAAAATAGAGCTGAGCTGAAACAAGAATAACTTCGAGGTTTTTGGATGGAAAATTTGCATTTTTGGGATTTTTCAAGATGTAAGATTGATGTATCCACTTTAAAAATCGAAATCGCGATTCATGATACAGGGGGTGAAAAAATCGCTTTCAAAGTTAGGGATGACAAAATCGTGAAAAATCAATTTTTTCAAATTAGAACCCCATTTTTATATGGCAGATATTGAATCTACGTTAAAAAATAATGTGAGTGTATGCATCACACCCTTGCGCTGAAATGGATATTTTCTGAGTTAATATCCACTTTAGGGCAAGGGTGTATTTCTGCAATAAAAAAATGGTGTTCTAATTTGAAAAACGGAAGCTGACGTCATTTCCGGAAAAAACGGAGGTGCTCATGCCTTGAAAATATTTAAGATTTCATCAGCATCGTGAAATACTTATAAGTGCTGAATTTCATGAAAATACGTTCAGTAGTTTCCCGTATAAATATGGGTGAGGTTCCTCGTGAAAGACCCTGTATAGTGCATCCTGAATACATGTCATAGAAATAGACATTTGCATTATTGTTGTTCCGAATGAATAAAAAAATTCTGCTCACTAGATATTTTTCGTAAATCAAGTAAAATATGAATGAACTATTAATGTTAACGAACTAAGCGCCAGAAAAATTAAAAAAGGGCTGTTTTATGGAGGAAGCAATTGAAGATTTAATCGAACGGAACTTTGTCCTACTGTTACGAAATAACGTGTTTTCAAAGATAATCTTTCCTTCGTAAGATTAGTAGGTATCAGAGATTTTCCAAATGTAATTAGTCAGTTTTGATCAAGGAATATCGCATTCGAGATGCTCATTTTTTAAACACAGCCAAATTCGGGAAATTGGAAAATGAAAATAAGGTTTTTTTTTACGTCAAGAATCCACAGTTAAAAAGAGGAACAAATCGAATATTCACCGCGTGAAGGAGGAGTTTATTCTCAAGAAAATAAATTAAATTGCCTTTTCCTCATAAACATCTTTATCTATATCGACCAACTTGAACATGTGATAAGAGATTATATTTTTCATTAGGATTTTCCGAGAAAGAAGTATAGGTGCAGTTGAGTCGGAAGAACTCATAATCATAATTTCGGTCAGAATGAATACATCATCCTGTATATTGGTAAGGAAAAAAAGGAGACATTTTTAAGTGGCAATTTCGTGATGCTGATGATGGTAGGAGTATGCAAAGTCCCTCGTGGGACACCTTGTAGCTGAGTCAGAGTAGTCAGTAGTGGGACATAAATCTCACTTCATTAAAATGGAAAGCGAAGGCTTTCTCCGAATTTATTTTGTATCGGGTGTTTGTTTCAGAGTAATAGAACTTCAAATTGAAATAAAACACATTTATATTGAGATTGAACCAAATTTTTTTTATTTGAAAGATAATTTTATGACAATCAAAATTTAAAAATAATTTCCGGCATGTGTTCACCACGAATTCTATCCAAGTTTTTCTTATCGTATCCGTCATTTTTTTTTTTATTTTTTTTCAAGAAAATTGCCTTTTTTTTATTGTCGGGACAATAGAAGAGACCTACTTGTCCTATTCATGAAAGCATGCTGGTGATGTCCTTCACCAAAGTGATGACTACCTCAAAAAGTTTACAAGCATAGCAAATACGACAAAATCAGTATGCAAAATCAAATAAATTTGGAAATAATATCTACAGGAATAACATAGGCACTGAAGCAAAAGCAACACAATCATCGCTATAGTTTAGGTGCAAGAATTCTCTTGTGACTTTATCTACTCACTTGTCCGTGTTGACGCATGCGTTGAATATTACTTAAGGCATGATTGCTATGATTGGCAGTGTTAAGGCAGTACCCCTTTTGCGTGAAAAAGGGCGAATCACATTTTTCGTTTGTAGGGGTTTGTGTAGAAGCTTCGAAAACGATGCTTTGTGATTTGGACCCTGCTTCACCAGTTGATTGTTCGGCAGAACTCATTATCTGAAAAAAGAACCTTATTCATGTCAAACAAATCATTTCGAGTTCATGGACTAGGTACACTAACGGTGGGTTTCACAAAGCGTAATCAACGGTGATCCGAGTTCCACGACTTGATCTCTGATTTTTGAACTGTCAAATCGAGTTGATTCTAGATCAAGCTCGGATCACCGGTGATTACGCTTTGTGAAACCCAACCTAAACGTACAAAAATACAGGCTGTTTCTAAATTAGTGTAACAACGGAATTGAGTTTCTGTACACACATTGTCCCTTATACAAGCTACTTTTCTTTACTTAACTCGGCTTCATTTGACATGCCAGTGGCGGAGATATTGAATTTGCAGAATGGTTTTACCCCCCCAACTTTCACACCACTGGACAAATTCGCATTTGCACAGCAAATTCTGATGCGCCAATGTGTTCTAAATGGAAAATATAATTCTGGTTCATTACTCTTTAGTGAACCGTTTTGGAGAAAACTGACATTTTCATGTAAAACACATTGGTGCATAAGAATTTGATTTGGCAATGACGGGGAAAACTCAATGAGGTTGCAAGAGAAATAAGGTCTCTTTAATCTGGGTTCCCGGTCATTCGGAAATCAAAGGAAACGAAGAGGCCAATATGCTCACCACAGAGGGCGCACGAGACATTCGCTGGCCCAGAACCTACCTGTGGGTATAGGAAAATGCACCTATAAGAAGTTTCTAGAGAAAGAAAAACCTAAAGAGTAACACCATGGCGGAATCTCCCAGGAATGGATCTCTCCAAAAAGTTTATTCGAAATCCAAAAGGTATCTGGATTTCAGAAAGAACCAGATACATCATTTCGCCGGCTTTCTTACTGGACATTGTCGGTTCAGGAAGCATCTCATGAGAATGGGTTTATCGGACACTAAAGAGTGTAGATTCTTTGAGGAGGACCAAGAAACTCCTATCTACCTAGTCACGGGATGCCTTGCCATTGCAAGCCAAAGGAAAGTGTGCTTTGCACAAGAAACTTGTAGGAGTGGGGAATTATCCTCGTTGAAGTCGTCCCAGATACTGGATTTCATAAGATCTCTCGAACTGGAAAGCAAACTGTGAAGTGCATGGTGAGAACAGCTCTGTTAGGGGACACAATAGATCTGTTCTCAACTCAGGAGTAAATTTTTCGTCATTCAGCTGACAATAGACCTTTTCAGAATTACCTGTGCAGGTGAAAGTTGCGCGCGTCACTTGAGGGCTAAGAATGAATATTATTGGTCGTCTAAATTTCCCTCCTTAATTCGTTGACATTTGACAATTGATATTATCATTTTACGCAGTCCACGTTTTGGATGTGGATATCATTTGTTGTATTGTTTATCGAAAATCAAAATTTTAGTATGCCTCAACAATGTTTTGTTACTAAGTGAGGTTCGCGGTACGATAAAAACAGTAGTATCTCATTTCATTGCTTCCCTCTCTCTCTCTTTCTTTTCTCTCTCGCACTAAGGTTTGCGCATCTTTTAAAGCTGCCCACAAGTTGCGCATGGAATATACCCGTTTCTCTCTCATTCTGGTTTAGTTCACATCTTTCATCTTTGTTCTACGTATTCTGGAAAGGTCTATTGTTCAATACTTTCGAGCCTTCCTTATGAATACAAACTGTAATGAATGAATAATACGGCAACTGCAGTTAGAGGTTTAGAAAAATATTTTTCATGTTCAGTAAAAGTCGTTCGGTTATCAAGATATTTTTTTGCATTTTCTGATAATCATTTCGTAGCCCTCTACACGAGAAAGATGTTTGTGAATGGTTTTCCGCCTTTGATTTTTGACAAATTTCACGAAAAACTCCTTTGCATACCTTCGTAAAATGTCCAGATTCATCTGGATTCATTGGGTCAAATACCTGAAAAGTGGAGAAGGGCAAAAGTAACCTTCATTCCCGAAGCAGGGAAAAAGGACGGGACTGACCCTCGATCCTTCAGACCCATTTGCCTAACATCGTTTCTTCTTAAAACGATGGAGAAAGTCGTAGATAACTACATAAGAACGGAGCATCTGGAAAAAACACCACCTCACAATTCTCAGCATGCTTACCTACAGGGCGGGACGTTCAACGGGGACCGCTCTGTATCAGCTGACTGAAGTCATCCAGAGAACTCTGAATAACAAAGAAATCGCCATGTGTGCTTTCCTGGATGTATCTGGGGCCTTTGACAACACAACACACGTGTCTATCAGAGATGCACTTGAGAGGCGAGGAGTGAATAATACCATCTTAAAATGGATGTATGAGGTGTTAACGACGAGAATAGCTGAGACATCGATGGGTGAGGAATCCGTCTTCGTCAAAGCTACTCGTGGAACACCTCAGGGTGGGGTGTTATCTCCACTCCTATGGAGCCTTGTAGTGGATGAACTTCTACACAGGATAACGGAGCTTGGCTTCGAATGTGTAGGCTATGCTGACGACATATATATAATTAGAGGCAAATTCGAAGGCACTCTCTGCGACCTATTGTAGAAGGGCCTTAGAATTATTGAGCAGTGGTGCTTGTCAGTGGGGCTGAACATCAACCCAACCAAGACCACATTAATTCCGTTCACTCGGAAGAGGAAACTTCCAGCCATGAAAACGTTAGCTTTGAACGGAAATATCTTGGAGTGGGGGTCTGAAGTCAAATACCTAGGAATAACCCTAGATAGCAAACTTCTGTGGAATAAGCATGTTGATAATGCTACTGGCAGAGCTACAAGAGCTCTGATGGCGTGCAGGAGTCTATGCGGCAGGAATTGGGGCTGTAACCCAAAAATACTGCGATGGATGTACGTCATGATTGTAAGACCTATAGTCACATATGGGGCAGTAGCCTGGTTTGCTAAGGCAAGTCAGGCAAGTACGAGGAAAATGCTCGACAAAGTACAAAGGCTTGCCTGTGTGTGCATCACGGGAGCTATGAGAACGTGCCCATCCAGGGCACTTGAGATCATCACAGACCTCACACCTCTACATCTAGTGTTTGAAAAGGCCCATGAGGCCATCCTCAGAGTATCTAGAGAAGGAGTAGGCAATGAGAGAGTTATGTTTCAGAGAGCTTGGTCCTCTCTAAATGACTACACCTCATCTGCAAACCTTCCTAGTGATGTAATGATCAAGAAAGTAAGCACTGAGAAAAACTTCAGTACATTGCTAAGCAAAAGAGAGGATTGGGAAAGGGAATACACCAACTATAATCTCAAAGAAAATACAATAAAATGGTATACAGATGGTTCCAAAACCTCTACAGGAGCTGGGATTTACGGGTCAAGTACCAAGTGTGCACTATCGTTAGGCTCCTGTACAAGCGTCCTTCAAACGGAAATACTACTACTACGTCATTGACTCAAAGCTGATTTGGGAGTACCGAAACAAACTCAATGAGGTAGGCAAGAAGAATCTGGGTTCCCGGTCATTCGGGAATCGTAGGAAACGAAGAGGCCAATACACTGGCCAGAAAGAGCGCACAAACGCCACTCACTGGCCCAGAACCCTTCTGTGGTATAGAAAAATGCACCTATAAGAAGGAGTTTATGCTGAAGGAGAGAACCGAAAGAGAAAAACTCTGGCGGAATCTCCCAGGGATGGATCATTCCAAAAGGGCGAGCTGTAGGAGGCGCGATGAAAACAGCTCTGATAGGGGGCACAATAGACCTTAAGGTCGCAGTGAACTGTAACTAACCCCTTTTCACTATAACTATAACTAAATCTGGCTCTTTGAGTTCAATGTTGAAAAGTAAAGTTGCCACAATTTAGTTCTTGAATAATCGGAATGGATATCTTGAAGATCGGGTAGAAACATAACTTCCCAGATGCATACATTCGTAAAATGATATTCGAAATCTGTCACTACGGACCGGCCTATAGGTACAATTTCAATCATACGAAACCCTTTATATGTCCAGGGGTTTTCCCGCAAAAGCGAAAGAAGCCCTTGTTTTTTATCGATTATCAGTTACGCGATCTAACCTTGAGAACGAGGTTGTTTCGTGAAAGTTTGTGAGTTCGCCGACATCGAAGAATTATTCATATCCCATAATGTTTCAAGACCGTGTTGTCAGAAAATATTGAGTGAATTATTATTTGAAAGGTTCAGCATTGAACACCATATAGAAAAACATCTGGTACATAGGAAAAATCGAAACAATTTTTCCTATAGCACTTTTCCAAAATTGGCATCGTTCGATGAATACCAGGAAGAAAAAACATATCTGTGAATAACTTCGAAAGCGTTCTTTCAAATGTAGCATATTTCTCCAACAACATTTATTCAAAACAGGGTGCTTCTGAAATGATGCGAAAGATTTCAAAGCATGATTCCTTGTTCAAAATCAAGGGTGATTTCTATAAGTATAAATGTTGGGTGAAAAATCAAACGTTAGGGAGATATCGAGGTTCAAAGATGGCGGAAAAATGATGTTTTCATTTTGTATCTTGAAAACGAAAACTGAAAAGCGATAGAATGATGATATTCTATGGAAGTATGATATTATGAAAACACACTGACGTGGTATAAAAAAAAGACACTAGACCTTTTCTGCATATTACGTTGAAAAGTTGCCCATTTTGTGAGGATTCCGAAAGGTAAAATAGAGGTGATAACCTTCTTCACGAAAAAAGATATTTGAATGCTTATCGAAAATCGAGCATTTCTGTGAAAAACTGATTTTGTCACCTTTTCCACAAATCCTTTCATTTTGCAGATTCTGCTGTAACATATTGAATAATGTAATTATAATTTTTTAATTATAAATTTTATCGTCTGTGTATTCAATTAGGAATTTCAAAAAATTGTCTGCATGCCGCTAAAATCTTTCCTTCTAATATTGAATAATTCTCTTGAAAAATGTCTGTTAGTCCTTGAATTACTTATAAAGTGAAATTATCCATTGATTGCAATGATATAATGTAAGAACGCACAGGACCTTCAGCATCAACAAATCTGTTGTAAAAAAAAATAAAAATATCAATAATGAAAATCTAGGATTTTTATTAAAGCAAATGCTCGAAATGACCACCCCCTTCGCTAATACATGCCCTGCATCTATTGAGAAATGAGCTTTTCGAACCATACAAACTTCTCCCCGCTATTTTGGCTGCTGAAATACGAATGCGGTCCCTTAGTTGTGCTTCATCTCTTATGGGATTCGAATAAATTTCATTTTTTAAAAAACCCCAGTAAAAAAAATCCAGAGGATTTAAGTCTGGTGAACGGGGAGGCCACAAAATTTCACCGCTCCTTCCGATCCACCGGTGAGGATATGTTTGGTTTAATTATTCCCTGACATGACGACTGTAGTGTGCTGGGCACCTGTCGTGTTGAAACCATAAATTACGTCCCATTTCCAGTGGTATATCTTCTAAGAGTAAAGGTACACTGTACCTTAGAATATTCAAATAGTTGGTGCCGTTTAATGATTGCGGCAATTCTGTCGAATCGAATATTTTTCCATCGTATATTCCAGTCCATAAATTCACCGTAAATCGATATTGGGATCTATCTTGCCTTATTTTTGAATTTTCTAAGGAACCCTTACTCTTAGAAGATATATCACTGGAAATGCGACGTAATCTATGGTTTCAACACGACGGGTGCCCAGCACACTACAGTCGTCATGTTAGGGAATAATTAAACCAAACATATCCTCACCGGTGGATCGGAAGGGGCGGTGAATTTTTGTGGCCTCCCCGTTAACCAGACATAAATCCTTTGGATTTTTTTTACTGGGGTTTTTCAAAAAATTAAATAAATTCGAATCCCATAAGAGATGAAGCACAACTAAGTGACCGCATTCGTATTTCAGCAGCCAAAATAGCGGGGAGAAGTTTGTATGGTTCGAAAAGGTCATTTCTCAATAGAATAGTTTTTTCGTTTGCTCGAAAACGTGACCGAAAGTTGCTCATTTCATTGACAAAAAGAATGTCCGATAATGCACTCCATTAAATTTTCGAACCGATCCGATATCTGGTTCACCAGAAACGTCGAATGTGCCATCATCCTGTGTATGCTTTTGAAAGAGAGCATACTTTTTTCTTGAATAAAAAGATATATGGCAGGATTGGCAGGTGTGAAGAAACGGCAACAAGGAACAGATTGTATTGAAGAAAAAAATCTGATTCCCTCCCCAAAACTAAGTGTATACAGAGGGAATGCAAACGTTCATTCAAAGATAATTTTGGATGCAGCCCTGGAATTTGAATTGTTAGAATTGTCATCGATACCGAATGTACCCCATTTGGGTGAATTTTGTTATAATGATTTCTTGAAAATTCATTCACAGAAAAATTTCTTCATCTTCATTAAAACATGGTACATTTTAATTTGGAATCAGTTATTTGGAAATAACATTTTAAAACTGGCACCGACATAAACATGACTGAAAACACGAGCAATTTAATTCTTTTAATACTTGTTCCTAATTTGAACAACGTCTAGAGGCCCTATAGTTATAGTGAAAAGAGGTTACAGTTCACTGCAATCTAGAGGCCCTAGGTGGATGATGATAAATAAATTTGCGACCATATAAGAGCCGTCTTTAAGATAGCTGTGGTCATGAATTCCACAGCAACTCTATTCAATAATCTTACTTATAATAACGGTTTCTCGGAGTACTTTCAAAATTTTTATTTCAAAAACTGGTGACCTTACGGAGGCCAGAATTGAGCTAATGGGCTGCTAGAATGACCCGGATGGAAATATGAATTTCTAAACCAAAAACAATTTCTCAAAAAATTTCGGTTGCGAACCGAACTGTCCACTTTCGATTTACGAGCGTTGTCTGAAAGTGGAGAGAGTTCTCTGAAAAAAATTAGAAAGAGGATTAACTTTGAACATGAAAAATTTTTTTCGCACTAGCGAATGCTGAAAAATTGTTCTACCTTATACAAGGTGAATCTATACAGGGTCTTTCACGAGGAACCTCACCCATATTCATACGGGAAAATACTGAACGTATTTTCATGAAATTCAGCACTTATAAGTATTTCACGATGCTGATGAAATCTAAAATATTTTCAAGGCATGAGCACCTCCGGTTTTTCCGGAAATGACGTCAACTTCCGTTTTTCAAATTAGAACACCATTTTTTTATTGCAGAAATAGATTCCTTAGAAAATTTCAAGTAATTTGGTGTAACATTTTTCAGTTTTGGTTGGAAAATTATCTCTGAGCGGGAAAATTCGAAAAAAAAATCGAAAATAGAGCTCCGCTGAAACAAGAAAAACTTCGAGGTTTTTGGATGGAAAATTTTCATTTTTGGGATTTTTCAAGATGTAAGATTGATGTATCCACTTCAAAAATCGAAATCGCGATTCATGATACAGAGGGTGAAAAAAGCGCTTTCAAAGTTAGGCATGACAAAATCGTGAAAAATCAATTTTTTTCAAATTAGAACCCCATTTTTTTATGGCAGATATTGAATCTACGTTAAAAAATAATGTGAGTGTATGCATCACACCCTTGCCCTAAAGTGGATATTAACTCAGAAAATATCCATTTTAGGGCAAGGGTGTGATGCATACACTCACATTATTTTTTAACGTAGATTCAATATCTGCCATAAAAAAATGGGGTTCTAATTTGAAAAAAAAATTGATTTTTCACGATTTTGTGATCCCTAACTTTGAAAGCGATTTTTTCACCCTCTGTATCATGAATCGCGATTTCGATTTTTAAAGTGGATACATCAATCTTACATCTTGAAAAATCCCAAAAATGAAAATTTTCCATCCAAAAACCTCTAAGTTTTTCTTGTTTCAGCGGAGCTCTATTTTCGATTTTTTTCTCGAATTTTCCCGCTCAGAGAGAATTTTCCAACCAAAACTGAAAAATGTTACACCAAATTACTTGAAATTTTCTAAGGAATCTATTTCTGCAATTAAAAATGGTATTCTAATTTGAAAAACGGAAGTTGACGTCATTTCCGGAAAAAACCGGAGGTGCTCATGCCTTGAAAATATTTTAGATTTCATCAGCATCGTGAAATACTTATAAGTGCTGAATTTCATGAAAATACGTTCAGTAGTTTCCCGTATAAATATGGGTGAGGTTCCTCGTGAAAGACCCTGTATTTAAGATGAATGAACGAGCGCTCAAGTTCCTGACATCACGATTCACGTGGGTGCTTTTCCTATGTGTTTATTTCAGCGTTTATGAGTTTAAATGTTGATGTGAATTTTTTTTCTCAGAAAGTGTTTTTCTATCAGCTGTTGACGTCCTACTGGTATGAAGTGGGGGCATCCTGTATATTCGTTTTCCGCAATTTGGTCGAGTACAGGTGAGGTTTTTATATAATTCATCCCGAAGGTACAATGTTTCTTCTTATTTTATGGTTATTAGAAAGTTAAAGGTTCAGCTGTGAAGATTTAGTTACATTTGCAGACAATAATGAAATTATAGTTAGAATTTTTTGAGAGGATCGTGAAATGTCGAATATTTCGAAGATAAAATGATGAACTGTATTTTTCGTGAGCTTTTGAAGATAGCTCCTAATGTTTCAACCCGATTTGCATCTATTTTGATTTTTTCTGATGTTTTTCAAACCGACTGAATATCTTGTTTTTTGTTCATTAATTTCGAATATTTCCGTAATTATGCGATTCAGAAATATCAATAAAAAATGAATTCTTATCTCTAATTACATACCCGAAAGAAATTTGCCTACACTTTTTTTCAAATATTCTCCTCATAAAGGATGGAACATCAACAAGTGATGCTGATTTGATAAAACGGTGATGCTCGAACTGAATCAAGATCATTAACACTTGTTCTTCGCGCGTTTAATTGAATGAATTCGAGGCTCCGTACGCTCCGTGGCCCTACCAATAAAAAACGAGCGTTTTGCGAAGTGTTCGCTTCGCGGCCCATGCAAAGGTGTAATGACGTACGTAACGGATCACAGAATTTCAGTCACAGAGATAAAATTTGTTGTTTTTCATTTATAGGTCAATGCTCCCGAATGAAGGATTGCCAACCTGAATTGGTGCGGATGCGGAACGAGCTCACTGTCAAATGGGATTGTGGAGGGTGGCAGCATGGAGTGCACTGTGCTATCGATTTTCTCAGATGTTGAAAGAAGGACGGAAAAACTCCTCTTCCTTCGTTTTATTCATGAACTCTATGAAGTTTAACGGACTCACAAACTTTTTCAATAAGTTTCAGTCCGAATACTGAATGTCTTCAGTAGAGACAAGTTTTACCAAACTGATTTTAATATACCTACTGGGTGCCCAAATTTGGATACGCTGGAACGGCATCTCCGAAACATCAGGGTAATTCAATAAGGGCGCAAGATTTCAGTATTCAATAAAACATAGTTTTCTGTAGCAAACTATCGAAATATTTAGTGATTCAGAAACGATACCTACATTTGGGAATTATGTTTGAAACAAAATATCTTGTAAATGGCCGCCACGGCTTTGCTGACCAATGAAATATGACAGAAGTCGTTAAATCGCAAGACTGTGGAGGTTATTTCTGGTCATCAAATCGAGAAATGACACGACCAGGGGCGAACTCGCTGTTCACATTATATCGAGCGAACATTGGACGCACGTTACGGATAGTGGCAATCAATCTTTCACCATTTTGATAACAGTTCCCGACAATCAGGACGCGTTGCTCTTCCATGTAAATGATCCATGTTTACTAACTCCCATCTGTCAACTTTCGATCTGTCGCGTCATAATCATGTGACATCATGACTGTCAAACATGGCGCGCAATTTAAATCATGCGCTCTTATTGAAACACCCTTTATGAGGGCCGACTGCATAAATCTTTCTGTTAATAACAGGGTCAGAAGATAACTCGGTGTACCTACTGATTGAGGAGAATGTCAGTCAACCCTCTTCAGCATTAGATTTCCTATTGGATATCATCTGGTTACAATTTTTTTCGTCGTCTTCGTTGCATGCATTTCTGAAGTCATATTTGAGAACCTTCCTAGAATTCGCTTCGAAGAACGTTCCAATGAATCTAAACTTGTTTGAATAAGGTTGATGTATCGAATAAAATTGTATACTCCATTCACAATTATAAAATCACAAATCTGGCCTTGGAAATTTGACACATTCCACTCTGTATCGAAGTTTTTATGTTCCAAGTCAACACTATGTTTCCCTTTCTACATTCTTAGCGTATTTCTCAGAATGTGAATGAATTGGAAAATATGTGATGGACGAAAATAATTAACGTTTATATGAATTGATAGAAATGATTCCTTTTCTAGTTATTTGCATGAAAAGTACAAGAGATCACTGTTGAAATATATATTTTTTCGCCATGGAAGAAAATTGCATTGCTGCACATAATTTTCATATGCATGCTTGTGAAGATTTGATGTTCATTATCCTCTTGAACTGAAAGTTCAAGACTTGACGACATCAATTGTTGACTCTAATCAAGAATTCATTATAAAAAAATCAACCCAAAGATATAAGATGAATTGATGGGTAATTACAAGAATCAAGAATAATGGAACATCATATCCCTCTACTGGAATCCGAATATGTGATATGATTGTGAGGGTGCATAACATTTCTATTTCTAATATTTCTTTATTTCAAATAAATAACAGTTTTATTCATTCATCACAAAGAAAATAAACATAATAACTAAATTAACGAATTTGTTTACAGAGAAACTAATAATTTCGATGCAATATAAATTAATAAGCCTGAAAGCTTTATAGATATACATTTCATTTATTTGATCTTATGAACAAGGAGTAAAATATTCTGGCTGTATAGTACCTAATTTGTTAGTTTCAAAAAGATTCATACATTACTACCACAGTAGGTTTGTAGGTACAAATGAAATGAAATAGGTCAAACATATGCTTCACATTTATCATTCACCTGTTTTATGATAAGACGCAAACTCCTGGAATATGGAAAAAACCGATGTATTCTGGTTCAATATAGCCTATTTCTACTTTCGGCAAAGGATTGATAGGAATGAAAGCTCCAGTGACACATATTTCAATTCACCGGAATCTGAATCGTTGAGTGCAATATAGTCATATTTCTTCTTTTTTTTAGCTTCTTCGACGTGTTTTTTTCTGAAACGTGAAAACGATCAACAGTGATCATTTAGAGACCAATGATGGCCATCCAGAACCCGTTTACTTACGAAAATCGTGCAATTTCATTCTGCAAGTTCTTTCCTCATAATTCCTCGAAAATCTTACCTGAACCATATTTTCCGGTCGCTTTCGTTAGAAGATCGTATAAGGAAGCCTTTTTTTCATTAACATATCCCAAATAAATTTTGAGCACCAAAAACGATACCGAAACTAACCAAACTTCTGGGGGACCGGAATTTCGTTTGAAATCTTTCCAAACGGCCAGATACCTAAAAAAACTTCGTTATCAAGTAAAAAAGGCGATTAGTACTTACTTTTGCTTTTTTTATGCTTATTAATCGATTTTTGGTCCAATTCAAATTAGCCGTTCGTACTCACGCCAAAAGTCGTGAAAGAAAAAATGACACTTGCACGAAATCGACGGGAAACTTCTTCTGGACGACGAAGAACGGAAAAATAGGCGATTCCTTATCGATATTTCGCCCCAAAATCGCCGATCGATTCGAACTAACAAAATGTGGAATATCTTTGATACTTTTACTTTGATGTAAACAGAAAAACTGGCAACAACGTTTTGTCATTAACAATATTCTCTGTACGCGCACAGATTTTTCATCAGGTGCACCAATTCCTGAAAACGAAATCATGGCCAGAGTTGTGATTATATAATTGTGAATGGAGTAAAAGTATCGAGTGTTTTTTTGAGAGTGATAGAACTTTGAATTGAAATGAAATCCGGTTTAATTAAGATTGATGCCAATGTTTTTTCGAAAGATTATTTTATGACATTCATGTTACAAATATAATTTTCAGCATATTTCCAACACGACTAGCTCTGGAGCTAATTTTATAGTGAATGGTGCTCGTTGTAACGATCGATGATCAATAATTATTTGTTTCGAAATTTGATTGGTATCCACCTATGAGTGTTTTGGTTTCAACGAGGTGGTGCTGCATCTCATGCTGCTACCGCAACAATTGATTCATTGAAAGAAAGATTCCGAGAAATGGTCCAATTAACTGGCCTCGAAGATCATGCGACATAACTCCAATGGATTATTTTCTTTGGGGTTATGTCGAGTCACTGGTCTATGCTGATAAACTCAAAACAATGGACGCTTCGGGATCCAACATAACTCGTGTTATTGCTGAAATAAGGCCTGAATTACTCGAAAAAGTGGTCCAAAATTGGTCTGGTCGAATGCGGTTCCTCAGAGCTAGTCGTGGTGTCGAAAATCCACTGTTCATATTTTCGGAACCGTTATTTCAAATGAACTGAATTCTGCATGATTGTTTACTCTATTCATTCAAATAATGATGAGTTTATAAAGACCATTTTATGCCTTAGAAGAACCATCGTAGAGGAAATGGCGAGAAATCGAAGAAAAAGAGTATTTTTAATTTGCAATGAATGAATAAACCCTTCAAGCCAACGAGACAGACAATGTTTTTTCGTGTAGACATATTGGCTACCCTTATGCAGAAGAAAAAAAATTAACTCCAGAATATACTGAGTGATCATAATTAATGTTCAAACATTAACTACAAATAATGGTCAAAAACTTCCTTATTTCAAATGGCACACCCAGTATTTCTTTACCTTGTTGAATGTAAAAATTAATATCGAAACTATCTTCATTGGGTTTCCCTATACCTAAACCTAATAGTTTTCAAGTAATTTTCGATTTTTAATTCAACTATTATGATTACCGATATTCATAGAAATACTATTTGTGGGGAAATGCTTACAATATTATTTGAAATCTGAAAAACTCATATTATGAAGATCTCAATAATGGTGTTGCAGTCACGCAAGATTTATTATTCCTTTATAAATGATCATCTTCTGTTTTTCTGAATATCAATTCATTTTTCAATTATTTTCATATATGTAGAATACCACCAGAGATGAAATTTTGCCGGCAAAATTTCTCGAAATATATATACTTGATGGTAGACTCAAGCCATCAGACTCTCGTCGAGCCGTCGCGGGTACCGCCTTCATCCGTACAAATGACTTCCACCACCATAACAGACAAGACCTCAATTAATGGGACAGGAACCTTCCGGGAACCAGTAAAGGAGAAGCGAGTGAGATTTGCTGAAAGACAAGCACAATGCTGGCGATGTGGCACAATGGGACATATGAGGCGAGAGTGCCGAGCCAAACCTGTTATATTCTGCTCCCGTTGTGGAAGACAGGGTGTACTGTCCCGGGATTGCAGATGTTCGGAAAACTAGAGCGTAACTGTCGGGATGGGAAGGCTCGACAGCTTCCAATGCCTGCTTTCCCAAATACATCAAAGTATCTGTCTGAAGAGAATCGCCCCATGATCGCCATATATATCGAGCACCTAAGGTTTAGAGCCTTATTGGACACCTGAGCTTCAAGGTCATTTCTCTGTTCATCAGCAGCCAAAAGGTGCCAAAGTCTGGGAATTCTCACAACACCGGTGAGATGTATTGGCAACCGTGGCAAATGGAAGCTGCGTAGCAGTGCAGGAGATTTGCCGTACATCACTATCCCTGGACGATACGAAGATCCATGTTCACCTGCTTCTGGTGCCCCAGTTACCGATAGACATGATACTTGGCATGAATGTATTTGCGAAACACGACTTCCATATTAATCTAAGGACTGCACAATTCTTCTTGAACGACCGGCTATTGGACCCACCGGATTCCGTGTTGAAACTTCCTGAGAGACCTATGGTGAACTCCCTGGCTTCTAGACAAGAACAAATTTTGGCAGAGTTCTTGAGGCCGGAACTTCAGAAATTTTCCGAAGTTCGGGGCACATCCACACTCATCGATCATGGCATCAAGATCAAACCCGAAACCCAACCTCTGAAGCAGCGATACCGTCCCTACAACCCGAAGATGCAGGAAGTTATAAACCAGGAGGTGGATAAAATGTTGGAGGAGGGTATCGTGGAACCGTCAAGTTCACCGTGGAGCTCAAGCGTAGTTATTGTGAAGAAATCCAATGGCGAACCGAGGTTCTGCATCGTTTTTAGACCGGTCAATGAGGTTTCAATCAAAGACGCATACCCGTTGCCGCATATTGCTGGGATATTGAATAAGCTTCGGAGGACCAAGTTTATATCTACGTTGGATTTAAAACATGGATACTGGCAGGTTCCTCTGACCGAAAGAAGCAAATCTGTCACAGCATTTACCGTCCCTGGAAGAGGACTGTTCCAATTCAAAGTGATACCCTTCGATCTACACTCCGCCGGAGCGACCTTCCAACGGCTTCTAGACCGTGTCATCGGTCCGGAAATGGACCTTGTAGCTTTCGCATATTTGGACGACATTGTCGTCCTGAGAGAAACATTCTATGTACATTTGGCGAATCTGGGGGCCGTATTCCGTCGCCTTTGAGCAGCCAACCTGCGGATAAAACCGGATAAGTGCGCTTTTGTGAGGATTTCTTTCAAATATCTGGGTTATATAGTGACCGAAAATGGTATTGCAACAGAGCCTGATAATATCGCCGCCATAAACTCGATGTCACCACCCAAAACCGTTCGAGAACTCCGAAGATTTTTGGGAATAGCTGGGTGTTATCACAGATTGGTGGAGGAATTCACCCGTATCGTTTCCCCACTCACAGTACTTCTGCGCAAGAAACAGAAGTGGAAATGGGATGACGAGCAGCAAAAATCATTCAACACATTGAAGGAGAAATTGACCAAATCACCAGTTCTAGCCTGCCCTGACTTCAACCAGCCGTTTGTGTTACAGACCGACGCATCCGAAACCGGATTGGGTGCAGCCTTGACGCAAGTGTTGGATGGGCACGAGAGGATTATCACTGTAACGGAGCAAGTTTTCCGGCTGAGAATTAGAGGGTACATCAGCTCGCGGCAGCCGTCACGCTGATTGATGCGCGATAGGTCACGACCGCGGGGTCGACCGCGCTGGGCGTGGTCAAGCGCCGCGACCCGGAAACGTATAAGATCAAGATCGGACGCGCGGTCGGTAATTGGGAATTCAATTTTCAAATTAACCGTGGTACCGCCAGTCTTGAAAACTCCGAATCCAGTGAAAGAGGCATTAGTGCACCCCAGGTTTTTCCAGGTCCAGGTCCCAGGTCTATTAATCCGAAAACAGTGAGTAAACCGAAGGGTTACGCGTGAGCAAGGTATGATTATTTCATTTAAATATTATTTTGTTGATTTGTCGGTGTATTACTGTATTTTCCCATTTCGATCCTTTACCTCTCTGGGTCATGGAATTGTGTAGTAGCTTCAAACGGCCTGCATAATTCTATGAATTTCCCAGTATGCGGGGATGTACATGTTAGCTTGAAACGGCGCATTTACATCTTCGTTCCTTTCCCAACATCCATGGTGCCAGGTAGTAGCTTGAAATGGCGTGCCTGACTCGGTGGATTTTTCCTAGTATACAGGGTGGTGTATGTTAGCTTCAAATGGCGCATACACAACCCGGTATTGTCTCCAACCTTCCAATTCCCCATGGCTCCGTACAATAGCTTTAAATGGCCTGTATGAGTTCATGGTAACCCCAAGAGTACAGGGACACGCATGCTAGCTTCAAATGGCGCATTCAGTGGCCCTGTATTCCCCTTGTTGTATCGCCCGAGTTCTTAGAGTCCGTGTATTAGCTTGAAACGGCCTACATGTCTCTTTGGATTCCGAGTGTGTGGGATTGTACGATGTTAGCTTAAAACGGCGCATCTCACAGTTCTATCCGGGTACATTCCTTTCTTAATGTCTCCTACCAATCATAACGTACCGACAATGAAACTTTGTTTAGTTTTATTCAAGCGTTCCATTGCCCACGTTATTACCTGCCGTAGTTCTGTTTTCTCACAATATTTTCTGCTTGCACTCTTGCTTCATTTCGCTTATTTCCGCTTGCTACCGCACGTTACTTTGACCGCTTTCTCATTTTCGTAGTAGTGTATATTTTGAATCTTTGCATGTATAATTTTCCATCACAAATGCACGTTACACCCCGCCTCCGAACAAATCGCTCCTCCTATTCCTGGTACATTGTTAAAAGTATACAATATCAGCGACATCATTGGTTACAACACTTCGCCATTGGTAATGTGTGTGGATATTATCCAGTTACCAGTTCTCATCAAGAGGGACATCATGTACGCCTAGGCGTAAATTTATCATTTCATATCATGTACGCCGAGACGAAAATTTATCATTTCACATCATGTACACCGAGGCATATAGACATCATTCTACGACATGTACGCCGAGACACCAGCATAGCATCACACACCAGGAGCACCGCTACGTACACCACATTACCATTGGCCCCGACACATTACACTTCAACTATCGAAATCATTGTACCAATATTGTTTTCCATTGATTTAACATCATTGTGTAATTGTGCATATCTATTCATTTTCATTGATATCATTCGCTCATTGTATATATTACCGAACCTAGAATATAAGTGTCCTGGTCATTGTGAGTTTTATTTCCCCGAGCAGAATTTTTACAATAATTTTCAGAGACAGGGAATAAAATATATTAACATCAGGCCCCTGGGCATAATCTTCTCTGACTGCAGCTCCTGGACGCCCGTAGGAGTACCGCCTACGGGTTCCGAGTGTCCTCAACACTTTGAACTAGAGGTGGCGCCCGAGGTTTCTGTCTTCGGAGGGTAAGATGGTAAAGAATAGAAACGGAAGGTCGTCGCATCACATACGCTAGCCGATCGCTCAATGATGCGGAAAGGAATTACTCTGTTACCGAAAAAGAGTGTCTGACCATAGATCGAGAAGATGCGACCGTACCTAGAAGGCTACCGTTTTACTGTGATTACCGACCACATGAGCCTCCGTTGGCTTCAATCTATCAAGTCATCAGCTGGCAGGATCGCCAGATGGAGTGTTTTTCTGCAGCAATTCGATTTCGAGATAAAATACCGGAAGGGCGATTTGAATCGGGTAGCTAACGCCCTGTCACGAGGATTGTTGCCTGAGGAACCGCTGCTGAAACAAAAAAAGGCCTTAAGGACTATATACGGCTTGGACTATAGAATGAGCTGTAGAGATGTCTTCATGAGGGAGGGCATACTCACATGTATATCGGTGTTCGTTCTCACGGCTGTGAGATATGTCCATCAAAATCAAGAGAAATTTGTGACGAAATCAGAATTCTATGAGTATCATACTCAGGAGAAAACATCATATTGCCATCCCATATTTCAGAATTGCGAGAGCGCAGCAGGGACCAAACTATATGGCACTGAAACTGTATAATAAGATACCCGAAGATATAAAAACTCAAATAAAAATAAATTCAATAATAGTGTGAAAAAACTCTTATTGGAGAATACACTTTATAGTTTAGATGAATTTTTAACCTAAGTTGTTTGTGAAATGTATGTTATTTTATAGAGTTTGTACTAACCGAGAGATGTCTATTGCATCTTTCTATTCTATTTTGTGATTTTGTAGTTTGTAAGATTTTTATGATTGTGATGACAAGCCGTGTAATATTTTTTGACGGTATAGTTATTTTCCTATCAAGGGGGTTAAGTTGTACTTTCCCGCACTCGATTGCTCGCCCGAACGACGCGGAGCGGCAATCTTTCCGCTCAAGAAAGGAACAATATTTTTTCTACCACCGTATTATAAAATGAAAAAAAAACACCTACACAACTCGAATATTCGTTTTGACACATTGATTACGGAGTTTGGGATTCTATGCGGAAAATCATAGACCATGACATAGAAATAAATACACAGATCCATGTATGCCAGTCATAATTTTTGAAGGCTGTCAAGCTCTCTTTGAAAATGCGATAATTTTCAAACCGAAATCTGCATTAATAATTAGTTTGACATGGATGAAACTGCATAATTTGAAATATTTAACTAAATATATAAGTAAGTAGATTAAGAGATTTCATGTTACAGGTATTATCATACCCAAATTCAACACATACTTATTTACTTTCCCACACAAGTGCAGGAAAGTGACACATTCCGAATCGAAAACAATGCGGGAAAGTAGTTAGTTAGGCCCGGTTGTACAAAAATATTTATCAAGTACCCATTTTGATGATTGTTATACCTATGTAGGCATTGAAAAATAAATAGATAAAAAAAACACAGTCATGTTTAGTAGGAAGCACTTCATCGTGCTCCTGGTACAAGAGGAAATTTCAGGAAGTCGACAAGGATCCGACCGGACATCCCGATTTCCAAATTCATGAAGGCAAATTATACCGTCATTTCTGGGATCCCGGTGATTCTTACCGAGTCGGAAATGGGAAGTCCTTGAAACCTGTGTATCCCTAAGGAGAACCGTCCAGCTATATTGTTGAAAAATCACGATGAACCAACCGCCGGTCACCTAGGTATTGCTAAAACGATATCCCGGGTGGCTCGGAAATATTATTAGCCAGGGATGTTCAGAGAAGTTGCGCAGTACGTCCGGGGTTGTACGAGGTGTCAACGCTACTAGGTTAGCCAACAGAAACCTGCAGGCAAAATGCAGCCGTACACAATTACCGAGCCGTGGAACACCGTCAGCACAGATCTTATCGGTCCGTTGCCCCGATCTAGGAAGGGAAACGTTTTCCTTGTGATGTTCCAGGATAGGTTTTCCAAATCGATATAGTGTAAACCTCTTAGGACAGCTACAGGCAGAGGAGTCTTCCAAGCCTTTCACGAGCAAGTAGTCCTGAAATTTGGTAGCCCATCAGTCGTGATCAGCGACAACGGCTCCCAATTTGACTGCCGGCTATTCAAAAGCAACCTTCAGGAGTTGGGAATCAAGCACAAGTTTGCACCCGTTTATTCCCCGCAGTGCAACCTCTTGGAAAGAGCTGACAGGACGATCAAAACGATAATAGCTCAATTCTGTGAGGACGACTACCGTTACTGGGATGAGAAGATCCGAGAATTGGCTTTCGCCCTCAACTCGACAAGGCACGACTCTACGGGGTTTTCGCCGACATTTCTCAACTTCGGCAGAGAAATTCATCCTCCGACAGCCGAGTTTCGAGGGAATTCTGATGATGAAAATCAGGAAGAAGCCGCCGTGAAGCACCTGGAGGATAAAGCCCAGTATGCAAACCGTTTACGCCGCCTCCAGGAGACCTACAAATTCGTCCGGTGTCAACTGGCACGAGCCTCTTTCCAGCAGCGCCATTACTATAACTTACGCCGTAGAGAATGATCCTGTAGGTTGGGAGACAAGGTTTGGCGTAGGGAACGCCCGTTGTCATCGGCGGCAGACAACTCTGCGTCCAAGCTCGCCCCGAAGTATTCCAGCCCGTATACCGTGACGAAAGTCATCTCTCCGGTGGTTTATGATCGGAAAGATCAGTCAGGTGAACGCGTCCGTCACATTCACATCAAGGTTTTGACACCGTGGCGTGGAGGTGAGGAAAGCGAGACAAATCTATCCCCTATTAGACCGAACCCCAGGGGGGAGAGAGTGTATCGTCCGATACACAACGTCGTTAATTGTACTCCATTCCGTCCGTTCTGTTGCAGATCATGGAAGTCCAGCATATTTCCGTCTCTGATTCTGGCGAAGACAAGAGTCCGGTAGACGCCTCCGCCGAGGAAGAGATTGTATACAAAACGGTTCGGCTGCTCGGGAAAGGCGCTTTCGGGAAAGTGGCCATTCGACCAAGCGACAGGGCCAGCATCGCGATTAAGGTCGCGAAGGCCGATGATCTGGCTGTGCAGGAAGGCGCTTTCCTACAGCGAATTCAACACCTTAATTTCTCCAGGTTCCTGATGAATGGCGTGAACGGCGACGCGTATCTCCTGGGGACTGAACTCATGGAGGAGGATCTGTGGAGTAACGGACCGTTAACGGAAGAAAAGGTCCGGCATGTTATGGGACAAGCCCTAGCGGGGCTCGCAGCCTGCCACCACCTTGGAATACTGCACCGTGATTTCCAGCCGTACAACATGTTCATAAAGGGGGAGAGGGGGTGTTTGACAGATTTTGGCGTCGCCGTCGAGTTACCCACGCCTCAGTCAACCGACACCGGCTTTGCGGGCACGGTACCGTATATGGCGCCAGAAATACTACTGGGTGAACCATATAGTTTCCAAGTGGACCTGTGGGCGATGGGTATGGTCGCGGTATTCGTCTCGACCGGATTGTCCCCATTTCGGTCCGACGAGTCCGAGGTGTGGGAGATTCTGGCGTTGGAAGGACGATTTGAGGCTGCTGAGTTGGAGGCCGTATCACCCAGCCTAACGGAAGGAATCGGTCGGCTGCTTCAAGTGGCACCGAAGGACAGGGGGACCGTAGAAGAACGCAAAACCATATTTTGTAAAAATGATTCCCGTCACAGCCAAGGCGGAGAACCCACGCCTCGAACCAGCGAACTGCCCAGGAAACTGGGAATATTTTCCAAAAAGGTCGGGCAATCGTTCCAAGACGCGCTGAAGCAGCAGAACGGTTTTACCTGGACGCCCAGCTTCCGGAAAAGATTGTTGCAATATCGCCCTCGGAACGACCAGAAGAGAATCCGCATCCGCTTCGAGCTTCCGGATAGTACTGTGCGGTCGTCAACATCCCCAGGAAGTAATCAGGTGGTTTATGTCGACTCTGCCGTGCGTTCTGACCTTCGCGAGAGGCGGGGTGGGACGAAAACTTTAGCACTGGAATATGCTTCCGTTTGTACGTTTGTAACAATCTCCTGTTTCAGATATGAGTAGTCACCAGATCCCGTTAACGGAGGAACGGCTTCCAATGGATGCCGTCATCTTCAACACATCCGAAGGTGAAAACAATGAATGGGACATGTGCGAGTGGAATTTCCAAGCGTTTTCAGTCAGTTCCATCGAAGGAGAGGAAAAGAAAGAGCGCAGTCTGTTAATGAGCCCACCACCGATCATCTCCACTATTGTAATGAACTTCGTCATTTTTATTCATTCCAGGCCTATTTTCATATATTATTCCTTCCATAATTATTCACGATTTCAATGGAAGGAAGGTTTGATTCAATAAGTTCAATATTGTGAACAAAACCGCAAGTTATAATGAAGTCCATAATTAATTTTCATTCATAAAAGTCTTGTTCTCATTTATCATTTTCCCAATAAAATATCCGTGATTCCAACAGAAGGAAAATTTAATTCGACAAATTCAACAATATAAACATCGCCGCAAGTATAAAAACGCTCGGGCACATGCTGAGCGCTGCGATAAGGGGCTCGTATCTTGGTTGATTTCACGTTTTTCAACGGCCGGGGATTTGAAAAAACGGAGATGGATTTGTCGAATTTTAACGTAGTATGAATTCTTTCGATTTATTTCTGGAACAATCTGACGTCAATCTAAACCAATCAGGGGACGAGATTGTTCCCCTCTTTCAAAATTTTCGAGTTTTCATCGCGTCATGCCCCCACCATTTCCGAAGGTTTTAAAAGGGCGAAACGACCTGCGGAAGGCCTCTTTTACTCTCTTTTACTCTCTTTTGCGCTCTTTTGCTGTTCTACGCTCGTTTTAACCAGTTTGAATTATTTTTCGCTTTTATTCATTCTGAATAGTAATATAATTTCCAGTTTGATTTGAACGGTTAGTAAATTCAGCATTGATTTCTCCGATTTAATTTTCCGTAGAAAATAAAATCAGTGCTAGTGAAATTTGAGACAGGACTCCTATTTAGTTTGTGCAGTGCATGCTTCAGCGAACCGGTAAGGCCCCGTTCATATTTCTTACATGGCATTATCCGTTAAATATCATCCTAACAATTGAATCATCGTGTGTTCCACTACTTTTAAACCATTTTTTTATTATTTCTTCCCTGATTTACGATTTTATTTCCTTGGTGGCACCTTAATCTCTGTAATTATCAGCAACCCTTTTGAGAATTGAGATCGGCGAGATCACAACGGGGTTACGACCGCGCTTCACCCCTTCTTAATTCGCTAAGGGTTGACGGATATACAAGAGACTTCGTTAAGTCGAGTGATTCCCTTTCGCTGGGGTTACTCGCCTGAACGTTGTTGGTCCACCGCCGTAACCTACCTGTATTTTATCCACATTATTTCTTCGATTTCATACTGTCTCACATTTCTTTGTGTTCCCTTAATCTCTGTGTTTATCAGCGACCTTTTTGAGAATTGAGATCGGCGAGATCACAACGGGGTTACGACCGCGCTTCACCCCTTCTCAATTCGCTCAAGGTTGACGAAAACACGAGAGACTTCGTCAAGTCAAGGGGTTCCATTTTTCTGGAACTACTTGTCGAGGCGTTGTTGGTTCACAACCGTCCCCTATTGATATTTTGCATCCTTTTTCATTTCAAGATTATATCTTGCGTTACAAGTCCTTTGTGTTTCCTTAATCTCTGTGTTTATCAGCGACCTTTTTGAGAATTGAGATCGGCGAGATCACAACGGGGTTACGACCGCGCTTCACCCCTTCTCAATTCGCTTAGGGTTGACAAAAACACGAGAGACTTCGTCAAGTCAAGGGGTTCCATTTCTCTGGAACTACTTGTCGAGGCGTTGTTGGTTCACAACCGTACCCGATTGGTATCTTATATCCCTTTTATTCCGAGATTATATCTTGTATCATTACTTCTTTGTGATTCCTTAACCTCTGGATTTATCAGCGACTTTTTGGGGATTGAGCTCGGCGAGATCACAACGGGGTTACGACCGCGCTTCACCCTTGCTTAATCCACGGAAAGTTGACGGGAATCCAGGAGACTTCGTCAGGCCGAGAGGTTCCATTTTCTGAGACCACTCGCCCAGACGTTGTTGGTTCACTGCCGTACCTGACTTGTTTTCGACCCCATTTTACATTCAAGATTTCATCTTGTGTTCCGATTCCTTTGTGGGGGCCTTAATCTCCGTGTTTATCAGCGACCTTTTGAGGACTGAGATCGGCGAGATCACAACGGGGTTACGACCGCGCTTCACCCCTTCTCAGTTCGCTTAGGGTTGACGAAAACACGAGAGACTTCGTCAAGTCGAGAAGCTCCATTTTCCTGGAGCTACTTGTCTGGACGTTGTTGGTTCTCAGCCGTACCCGATTTCTATTTCGCTCAACTGTGATCGACGATTCGTATTTCACGGCGACGTCCTTGTGAGTTGACATCGGCGAGATCACAACGGGGTTACGACCGCGCTTCACCCCTTGTTAACTCACTAGACGTTTGCGGATTACTAGAATCACTTCGTCGGGTCGAGGGGTTCCATTCTCTGGAGTCACTTGTCCAGACGTTGCGCTGACACAGCTGTCCTGTTCCCTATCCTTTTTTTTTTACATCTGAGTGTGGAATACATCGTTGCAAGTGGTTCGATTATATGATATTTTCCGTGGCCTGCCGAATTTTGAAGTTTTGCTTTGTTGCTCCCGTACTCCCCTATTTACCGTCCAATTCTCGCATTCGCTCACCTCGCCCGACCGTCTTGCTCACCCGATCACCGTTTATTCTTGAATTTATTAATCATTGTAAAATACCGATATTTAAGTCATTTCTTTTAATTTCATGTTTCATGTTCATGTTTCACTCTCAAATGAAATCAGTTTTAGTTTTTGATTCTTAGTGTTAATATATTTTTCCTCATTGTCATTTCTGCTTGAAGTCAGTAAACCTTGTAATATTCAATTTGGTGTTTTAAGTGAACCTTTAACTTTGGCAACATTTACGATAGAAACAGAACTTTTAATCGCTAACTTCTTAGATTAAACCGAACCCTTCTCCACTGTATAAAAGCTACCTTGGCAGAAGTGGAGAGTTCAAGGCGCCACAACCTTGTTAAACCTATTGTGGCTGGCGCTCGAGCATTTATTTTCCGTAAAGGTGACTGCGCCCTTGAAGTACTCCCCCCAATTAAGGGATCTTCACAGTGGCGCCCGAGCAGGGACCGTTTCTTTCGTGAGAAAATAATTGATACTGCATTTTTTTGTGTCCGAACATTTTCATAAGTGAAGTGTTGCTGATTATTGAACTGTTTTATTTTTTTGGATATCTATTTTTGACATTTTCGATCACAGCTTTTACAGTGTGACTCTTGTGAACTTTTAATTATTGACATTTTTTTTGGACGATTTCGTGTAGAAGATTTTCAGTGATGAACGTGAATAGGTTGCGAGCTGAGGAACTGGTTTGGGAGTTGGAAGCCCGTGGGACACAGGCCTGTAGAACTGTCCATGAAAACAGGATCCTGCTACGGAGGGTGCTCAACCAGGGAGCGCCGCTCAGACGAACCCTAAGGAGTACAAACGAGGAGATGGACGCAGCGAGTCGAATCTTGTGTGATTTGATTGAAAATCTTCGAGAATTCGATGAGGAGAACGCCAACAATGAGGGAGCCCGCATAGGAAGCCGTCTGGAACATGTCCGCAACAGGTTGGGGCTGATTGAGCCAGAGACAGTGGAAGAGCGAGAGAGGTTGGAGAATTTGCTGGAAGGTCTGGCCAATGCACATGAAGTGTTAGAGGGCATCCAGTTGATGGCCGGAGTCCGACAGGTGGCGCAGGCGCCGCTGGTAGAGGGCGTCCCACCGCCCAGGATCACAGAAACAAATAGGTTTCCCGGAACTACCTTGCTGGAACAGGAAATTGAACTCATTTCATTTCACGATACACCGGCTACCGTCCGAGGAGGGCATCAGGAGCCCCCGAGTGCAATTCAGAATGGAACTGAAGGAATGAACTGTTCAGGTCCACAACTGGATGGGACCTACCGGAGAACAAGTTTACCAACTGACTTCCTGCAGCGAATGCGTGAAAGAGCCTGTGACGCAGTTCGTCGCCGACTAAGTTTTACCAGCCCCCTACTGAACTCAAGAATTTATGGAAACAGAATTAGTTCTGCAGAACCGTTGCCCATACAAACGAGACCGGTTGTAGCGGAGTCGACGCGACGAATTTCATTCCCCTTTTTGGAAAGTGAACGAACAACTACAACATCAAGAAGTAGTTCAGAACTAGGCGTGGAGGCACCTGAGATACCAAGGGCGGTGGAACAAATCCGACAACAGCCGATGAGTTCTGGACTGGGATTGCCATTACCGAATCGGACATCAAGTTTTGGAACCAGTGGAGAACATACTCGACAGGAATCAAGGCGAGCCACCATAAGCAGTCCCAGAGCTACCGGAGAACATGTTCATTCGGAACCGGATCAGGTGAACGTGTGCAGACCTGGAACTGCTACGGAACATGTCGACTTGGAACAACATCAAGTGAATACGAACAGAGTCAGAACTGGTATGCAACAAATCCGTTCGCAACCAGATCAGCTGAACAGAAGCAGTTCCAGAACTGGACTCAGTGTACAGGAACAAGATGGTGGAGGACCGAACAGGTCAAATCCAGCAACGAGGCCGAACCAAACCGATCAGTTCATACCATGCCAGAACTGTGCTAATATCGGGACAGCAACGAAAGGCGAACCCATTTTCCGTGGCGGTCATCACATCAATTTAGCGGAACTGGATGGGAACTGTCAGAACAGACCTGGACATAAGGCAGAGGAGCAGAACTGGGTCAAGCGAAATAAATATGAGCCACTTTTACCGAATCATAAGGAAGCTGAGAACGGAACTGCTGGAGGAACATCCATTAATTCCCACTGGAATTATCACTCGGTCCCAGTTTACAAGTGGAACGTATATTTCGACGGTTCGAGTGGTGTGAATTCTTTCTTGGAAGAAGTGGAACAGTTAGCTGAGACTCGAAAAGTTACCCACCAACAATTATTCGAGTCTATCTTCGAGTTATTGCGTAAGGATGCAAAGGACTGGTACATCCCCCGCCGAGGTTGCTTTCAGGATTGGCCAGATTTTAAGGAACAACTCCGTGAAGCATTCCTGCCTCCAGAATATGAAGAGAACCTACTCGAAGAAATAAGAAAGCGTACTCAAGGTGATGGAGAAAAATTAGTCCTGTTTACAACGCGAATGCAGAACTTGTTCTTGAAGTTGAACACGAAGCGACCTTCGGAAGAGGAACAAGTCAACATTATTAAAAGGCGATTAATCCCGTCACTTCAAAAAGCCCTCGCCTTCCAGGAAACAAGAACATATTCGGAGCTGTTGAACAAAGGAAAAGTGTTCGAGTTAGTTCAGTGGCAGGCAGACCATTATGTACCACCTCCTGACCGGCCAGGATTTATGGATGAACGACACCTGGTTTACAAAAATGTGAATCAGAAGTCTACTGGGAACTTGATGATAGACTCAAGCCATAGAACTCCCGTCGAACCATCACGTGTACCATCTACCAAGGAACCTCCGCCGTCCTCCGTACAGATGACTTCTACCACCGCACCGGAAAGACCTTCGAACGATAAATCAGGAACCATCCGAGAACCAGCAAGGGAAAAGCAAGTGAGATTTGCCGAAAGGCAACCACAATGCTGGCGATGTGGTACGATGGGACATATAAGGCGAGAATGCAGAGCCAAGCCTGTTATATTCTGCTCCCGGTGTGGGAGACAGGGTATACTGTCCCGGGATTGCAGATGTTCGGAAAACTAGAGCGAAACTGTCGGGATGGGAAGACTCGACAGTTTCCAACGCCTACTTCCCCGAATACACCGAAGTACCCATCAAAGGAGAATCGCCCCATGATCGCCGTCCGTATTGAACATCTCAACTTCAGAGCCCTATTGGACACCGGAGCTTCAAGGTCATTTCTGAGCTCATCAGCGGCCGAAAGGTGCCAAGGTTTGGGAATCCTCACAACACCGGTAAACAACGTGTTGGCAACCGTTGCAAATGGAAGCTGCGTGGCAGTGCAGGGGATTTGCCGTACGTCACTTTCCTTGGGCGATATGGAGATCGATGTTCACCTGCTCCTGGTACCCCAATTACCGATAGACATCATACTCGGCATGGATGTATTGGCAAGGCACGACTTCCATATCAATCTAAGGACTGCACAATGCTTCTTGGACGGCCGACTACTGGACCCACCGGATTTCGTGTTGAAACCTCCCGAGAGACCCATGGTGAACTCCGTGGCTTCAGGACAAGAACAAATTTTGGAGGAGTTCTTGAGACCGGAACTTCAGAAATTTTCCGAAGTTCGGGGCACAACCACACTCATCGATCATGACATCAAGATCAAACCCGAAACACAACCTCTGAAACAGCGATACCGTCCCTACAACCCGAAGATGCAGGAAGTTATAAACCAGGAGGTGGACAAAATGTTGGAAGAAGGTATCGTGGAACCGTCAAGTTCACCATGGAGCTCAAGCGTCGTCATTGTGAAGAAATCCAATGGCGAACCAAGGTTCTGCATTGACTTCAGACCGGTCAACGAGGTTTCAATCAAGGACGCTTACCCGTTGCCGCATATTGCTGGGATATTGGATAAGCTTCGGAGGGCCAAATTTATATCCACGTTGGATTTGAAACATGGATACTGGCAGGTTCCTCTGACCGAAAGAAGCAAGCCTGTCACAGCATTCACCGTTCCTGGAAGAGGACTGTTCCAGTTCAAAGTGATGCCTTTCGGTCTGCATTCCGCCGGAGCGACTTTCCAACGACTTCTAGACCGTGTCATCGGTCCGGAAATGGATCCTGTCGCCTTCGCTTATTTGGACGACATTGTCGTCCTGGGAGAAACATTCGAGGAGCATTTGACGAACCTGAAAGCCGTATTCCGCCGTCTCAGAGCAGCCAACCTGAAAATTAACCCGGACAAATGTGCTTTCGTGAGGAAATCACTCAAATATCTGGGTCACATAGTGACCGAAAATGGTATTGCAACGGACCCCGACAAAATCACCGCCATAAATTCGATGTCACCACCCAAAACCGTCCGAGAACTCCGAAGATTTTTGGGAATAGCTGGATGGTATCGCCGATTTGTGGAAGAATTCACCCGCATCGTTTCCCCGCTCACTGCACTTCTGCGAAAGAAACAGAAGTGGAAATGGGATAACGAGCAGCAGCAAGCCTTCGAGACATTAAAGGAGAAATTGACCAAGTCACCGGTTCTAGCCTGCCCTGACTTCAACCAGCCGTTTGTGTTACAGACCGACGCATCCGAAACCGGATTGGGTGCAGCCTTGACACAAGTGTTGGATGGGCACGAGAGGGTTATTGCATACGCTAGCCGATCGCTCAATGATGCCGAAAGGAATTACTCTGTCACCGAAAAAGAGTGTCTGGCCATAGTTTGGGCGATCGAGAAGATGCGACCGTATTTGGAGGGCTACCACTTTACTGTGATTACGGACCACATGAGCCTCCGTTGGCTACAATCCATCAAGTCACCAGCCGGCAGGATCGCCCGTTGGAGTGTTTTCCTACAACAATTCGATTTTGAGATAAAGTACCGGAAAGGTGCTTTGAACCGGGTAGCTGACGCCCTGTCACGAGATCCGCTGCCCGAGGAACCGCAGTCTTGTTTGGTAGGAAGCACTTCATCGTGCTCCTGGTACAAGAGGAAATTTCAGGAAGTCGATAAGGACCCAACCGGACACCCTGACTACCAAATTCAAGAAGGCAAATTATATCGACATTTCTGGGATCCCGGTGATTTTACCGAGTCGGAAATGGGAAGTCCTTGGAAACTATGTGTCCCTAAGGAGAACCGTCCGGCCATATTGGTAGAAAATCATGATGAACCAACCGCCGGTCACCTAGGTATTGCTAAAACGATATCCCGGGTAGCTCGGAAATATTATTGGCCAGGGATGTTCAGAGAAGTTGCGCAGTACGTCCGGGGGTGTACGAGGTGTCAACGCTACAAGGTTAGCCAACAGAAACCTGCAGGCAAAATGCAGCCGTACACAATTACCGAGCCGTGGAATACCGTCAGCACCGATCTTATCGGCCCGTTGCCCAGATTTAGGAAGGGAAACGTTTTCCTTGTGATGTTCCAGGATAGGTTTTCTAAATGGATAGAGTGTAAACCTCTTAGGACAGCCACGGGTAGAGGAGTCTTCCAAGCCTTTTATGAGCAAGTAGTCCTGAAATTTGGTAGCCCATCAGTCGTGATCAGCGACAACGGTTCCCAGTTTGACTGTCGGCTATTCAAAGTCAACCTCCAGGAGTTAGGAATCAAACATAAGTTTGCACCCGTTTATTCTCCGCAGTGCAACCCGGTGGAAAGAGCTAACAGGACGATCAAAACGATGATAGCTCAGTTCTGCGAGGCAGACCACCGTAACTGGGATGAAAAGATCGGAGAATTGGCTTTCGCCCTCAATTCGGCGAAGCATGATTCTACAGGGTTCTCGCCAGCATTTCTCAACTTCGGCAGAGAGATTCACCCTCCAACAGCCGAGTTTCGAGGAAATCCCGATGATGAAGATCAAGAGGAAGCCTCCGTGGAACGCCCGGAAGATATAGCCCAGTATGCAAACCGTTTACGCCGCCTCCAGGAAACCTATGAATTCGTCCGGTTGCAGCTGTCCCGAGCCTTTTCCCAGCAGCGCCATTACTACAACCTACGCCGTAGAGAATGGTCCTGTAGGTTGGGAGACAAGGTTTGGCGTAGAGAACGCCCGCTGTCATCGGCGGTAGATAATTTTGCGTCCAAGCTGGCCCCGAAGTATTCCGGTCCGTATACCGTGACGAAAATCATCTCTCCCGTAGTTTACGATTTGAAAGATCATTTTGGTAACCGTATCCGTCACATTCACATCAAGGACTTGAAACCGTGGCACGGAGATGAAGAGGAAAGTCCGTCTGTCTTGAACCCCGAATCCAGGAGAGAAGGAGTTGAGAAGACCGTCCGTCATCGCCGTTAAGCAGTTTCTGTCCGTCCGTCCGTTATTCTCCTTCGGTAACAGATAGTTGTGGTAGTCATAATCACGATCTTCGACTCCGTTAAGGACATGGTAATCGACACGATTGAACCGACGAGCTACCACAGCGAACTTTTTCACCGACCCAAGTAACTATCCAGTGAGGAAAAGGTTATTTCATCAACGAATAACTGACCCGGATCCATTCAAAGGCCCAGGAATCGATCGCAGATCAGCAGGAGTTCAAAGTAACCAGCTGCCGAAACCAAGACGAAGACACCAAGGCGCCGACACCAAGACGCCGACACCAAGACGCCGACTCCAAGAAGCCGGACAATACCGGACTCCTCTAGATGGCGTTCAGGCATTCTCTGAGACGTGTACAGTTAGAGTGAGGGATGAGTAAGTACGGTGTAGGTGAGGTGAGATCTTGAGAAAAAAATAAATTCTTCGAATTTTTTTTTTGAGGAGGAAAGGGGGGTGTAATGAACTTCGTCATTTTTATTCATTCCAGGCCTATTTTCATATATTATTCCTTCCATAATTATTCACGATTTCAATGGAAGGAAGGTTTGATTCAATAAGTTCAATATTGTGAACAAAACCGCAAGTTATAATGAAGTCCATAATTAATTTTCATTCATAAAAGTCTTGTTCTCATTTATCATTTTCCCAATAAAATATCCGTGATTCCAACAGAAGGAAAATTTAATTCGACAAATTCAACAATATAAACATCGCCGCAAGTATAAAAACGCTCGGGCACATGCTGAGCGCTGCGATAAGGGGCTCGTATCTTGGTTGATTTCACGTTTTTCAACGGCCGGGGATTTGAAAAAACGGAGATGGATTTGTCGAATTTTAACGTAGTATGAATTCTTTCGATTTATTTCTGGAACAATCTGACGTCAATCTAAACCAATCAGGGGACGAGATTGTTCCCCTCTTTCAAAATTTTCGAGTTTTCATCGCGTCATGCCCCCACCATTTCCGAAGGTTTTAAAAGGGCGAAACGACCTGCGGAAGGCCTCTTTTACTCTCTTTTACTCTCTTTTGCGCTCTTTTGCTGTTCTACGCTCGTTTTAACCAGTTTGAATTATTTTTCGCTTTTATTCATTCTGAATAGTAATATAATTTCCAGTTTGATTTGAACGGTTAGTAAATTCAGCATTGATTTCTCCGATTTAATTTTCCGTAGAAAATAAAATCAGTGCTAGTGAAATTTGAGACAGGACTCCTATTTAGTTTGTGCAGTGCATGCTTCAGCGAACCGGTAAGGCCCCGTTCATATTTCTTACATGGCATTATCCGTTAAATATCATCCTAACAATTGAATCATCGTGTGTTCCACTACTTTTAAACCATTTTTTTATTATTTCTTCCCTGATTTACGATTTTATTTCCTTGGTGGCACCTTAATCTCTGTAATTATCAGCAACCCTTTTGAGAATTGAGATCGGCGAGATCACAACGGGGTTACGACCGCGCTTCACCCCTTCTTAATTCGCTAAGGGTTGACGGATATACAAGAGACTTCGTTAAGTCGAGTGATTCCCTTTCGCTGGGGTTACTCGCCTGAACGTTGTTGGTCCACCGCCGTAACCTACCTGTATTTTATCCACATTATTTCTTCGATTTCATACTGTCTCACATTTCTTTGTGTTCCCTTAATCTCTGTGTTTATCAGCGACCTTTTTGAGAATTGAGATCGGCGAGATCACAACGGGGTTACGACCGCGCTTCACCCCTTCTCAATTCGCTCAAGGTTGACGAAAACACGAGAGACTTCGTCAAGTCAAGGGGTTCCATTTTTCTGGAACTACTTGTCGAGGCGTTGTTGGTTCACAACCGTCCCCTATTGATATTTTGCATCCTTTTTCATTTCAAGATTATATCTTGCGTTACAAGTCCTTTGTGTTTCCTTAATCTCTGTGTTTATCAGCGACCTTTTTGAGAATTGAGATCGGCGAGATCACAACGGGGTTACGACCGCGCTTCACCCCTTCTCAATTCGCTTAGGGTTGACAAAAACACGAGAGACTTCGTCAAGTCAAGGGGTTCCATTTCTCTGGAACTACTTGTCGAGGCGTTGTTGGTTCACAACCGTACCCGATTGGTATCTTATATCCCTTTTATTCCGAGATTATATCTTGTATCATTACTTCTTTGTGATTCCTTAACCTCTGGATTTATCAGCGACTTTTTGGGGATTGAGCTCGGCGAGATCACAACGGGGTTACGACCGCGCTTCACCCTTGCTTAATCCACGGAAAGTTGACGGGAATCCAGGAGACTTCGTCAGGCCGAGAGGTTCCATTTTCTGAGACCACTCGCCCAGACGTTGTTGGTTCACTGCCGTACCTGACTTGTTTTCGACCCCATTTTACATTCAAGATTTCATCTTGTGTTCCGATTCCTTTGTGGGGGCCTTAATCTCCGTGTTTATCAGCGACCTTTTGAGGACTGAGATCGGCGAGATCACAACGGGGTTACGACCGCGCTTCACCCCTTCTCAGTTCGCTTAGGGTTGACGAAAACACGAGAGACTTCGTCAAGTCGAGAAGCTCCATTTTCCTGGAGCTACTTGTCTGGACGTTGTTGGTTCTCAGCCGTACCCGATTTCTATTTCGCTCAACTGTGATCGACGATTCGTATTTCACGGCGACGTCCTTGTGAGTTGACATCGGCGAGATCACAACGGGGTTACGACCGCGCTTCACCCCTTGTTAACTCACTAGACGTTTGCGGATTACTAGAATCACTTCGTCGGGTCGAGGGGTTCCATTCTCTGGAGTCACTTGTCCAGACGTTGCGCTGACACAGCTGTCCTGTTCCCTATCCTTTTTTTTTTACATCTGAGTGTGGAATACATCGTTGCAAGTGGTTCGATTATATGATATTTTCCGTGGCCTGCCGAATTTTGAAGTTTTGCTTTGTTGCTCCCGTACTCCCCTATTTACCGTCCAATTCTCGCATTCGCTCACCTCGCCCGACCGTCTTGCTCACCCGATCACCGTTTATTCTTGAATTTATTAATCATTGTAAAATACCGATATTTAAGTCATTTCTTTTAATTTCATGTTTCATGTTCATGTTTCACTCTCAAATGAAATCAGTTTTAGTTTTTGATTCTTAGTGTTAATATATTTTTCCTCATTGTCATTTCTGCTTGAAGTCAGTAAACCTTGTAATATTCAATTTGGTGTTTTAAGTGAACCTTTAACTTTGGCAACATTTACGATAGAAACAGAACTTTTAATCGCTAACTTCTTAGATTAAACCGAACCCTTCTCCACTGTATAAAAGCTACCTTGGCAGAAGTGGAGAGTTCAAGGCGCCACAACCTTGTTAAACCTATTGTGGCTGGCGCTCGAGCATTTATTTTCCGTAAAGGTGACTGCGCCCTTGAAGTACTCCCCCCAATTAAGGGATCTTCACAGTGGCGCCCGAGCAGGGACCGTTTCTTTCGTGAGAAAATAATTGATACTGCATTTTTTTGTGTCCGAACATTTTCATAAGTGAAGTGTTGCTGATTATTGAACTGTTTTATTTTTTTGGATATCTATTTTTGACATTTTCGATCACAGCTTTTACAGTGTGACTCTTGTGAACTTTTAATTATTGACATTTTTTTTGGACGATTTCGTGTAGAAGATTTTCAGTGATGAACGTGAATAGGTTGCGAGCTGAGGAACTGGTTTGGGAGTTGGAAGCCCGTGGGACACAGGCCTGTAGAACTGTCCATGAAAACAGGATCCTGCTACGGAGGGTGCTCAACCAGGGAGCGCCGCTCAGACGAACCCTAAGGAGTACAAACGAGGAGATGGACGCAGCGAGTCGAATCTTGTGTGATTTGATTGAAAATCTTCGAGAATTCGATGAGGAGAACGCCAACAATGAGGGAGCCCGCATAGGAAGCCGTCTGGAACATGTCCGCAACAGGTTGGGGCTGATTGAGCCAGAGACAGTGGAAGAGCGAGAGAGGTTGGAGAATTTGCTGGAAGGTCTGGCCAATGCACATGAAGTGTTAGAGGGCATCCAGTTGATGGCCGGAGTCCGACAGGTGGCGCAGGCGCCGCTGGTAGAGGGCGTCCCACCGCCCAGGATCACAGAAACAAATAGGTTTCCCGGAACTACCTTGCTGGAACAGGAAATTGAACTCATTTCATTTCACGATACACCGGCTACCGTCCGAGGAGGGCATCAGGAGCCCCCGAGTGCAATTCAGAATGGAACTGAAGGAATGAACTGTTCAGGTCCACAACTGGATGGGACCTACCGGAGAACAAGTTTACCAACTGACTTCCTGCAGCGAATGCGTGAAAGAGCCTGTGACGCAGTTCGTCGCCGACTAAGTTTTACCAGCCCCCTACTGAACTCAAGAATTTATGGAAACAGAATTAGTTCTGCAGAACCGTTGCCCATACAAACGAGACCGGTTGTAGCGGAGTCGACGCGACGAATTTCATTCCCCTTTTTGGAAAGTGAACGAACAACTACAACATCAAGAAGTAGTTCAGAACTAGGCGTGGAGGCACCTGAGATACCAAGGGCGGTGGAACAAATCCGACAACAGCCGATGAGTTCTGGACTGGGATTGCCATTACCGAATCGGACATCAAGTTTTGGAACCAGTGGAGAACATACTCGACAGGAATCAAGGCGAGCCACCATAAGCAGTCCCAGAGCTACCGGAGAACATGTTCATTCGGAACCGGATCAGGTGAACGTGTGCAGACCTGGAACTGCTACGGAACATGTCGACTTGGAACAACATCAAGTGAATACGAACAGAGTCAGAACTGGTATGCAACAAATCCGTTCGCAACCAGATCAGCTGAACAGAAGCAGTTCCAGAACTGGACTCAGTGTACAGGAACAAGATGGTGGAGGACCGAACAGGTCAAATCCAGCAACGAGGCCGAACCAAACCGATCAGTTCATACCATGCCAGAACTGTGCTAATATCGGGACAGCAACGAAAGGCGAACCCATTTTCCGTGGCGGTCATCACATCAATTTAGCGGAACTGGATGGGAACTGTCAGAACAGACCTGGACATAAGGCAGAGGAGCAGAACTGGGTCAAGCGAAATAAATATGAGCCACTTTTACCGAATCATAAGGAAGCTGAGAACGGAACTGCTGGAGGAACATCCATTAATTCCCACTGGAATTATCACTCGGTCCCAGTTTACAAGTGGAACGTATATTTCGACGGTTCGAGTGGTGTGAATTCTTTCTTGGAAGAAGTGGAACAGTTAGCTGAGACTCGAAAAGTTACCCACCAACAATTATTCGAGTCTATCTTCGAGTTATTGCGTAAGGATGCAAAGGACTGGTACATCCCCCGCCGAGGTTGCTTTCAGGATTGGCCAGATTTTAAGGAACAACTCCGTGAAGCATTCCTGCCTCCAGAATATGAAGAGAACCTACTCGAAGAAATAAGAAAGCGTACTCAAGGTGATGGAGAAAAATTAGTCCTGTTTACAACGCGAATGCAGAACTTGTTCTTGAAGTTGAACACGAAGCGACCTTCGGAAGAGGAACAAGTCAACATTATTAAAAGGCGATTAATCCCGTCACTTCAAAAAGCCCTCGCCTTCCAGGAAACAAGAACATATTCGGAGCTGTTGAACAAAGGAAAAGTGTTCGAGTTAGTTCAGTGGCAGGCAGACCATTATGTACCACCTCCTGACCGGCCAGGATTTATGGATGAACGACACCTGGTTTACAAAAATGTGAATCAGAAGTCTACTGGGAACTTGATGATAGACTCAAGCCATAGAACTCCCGTCGAACCATCACGTGTACCATCTACCAAGGAACCTCCGCCGTCCTCCGTACAGATGACTTCTACCACCGCACCGGAAAGACCTTCGAACGATAAATCAGGAACCATCCGAGAACCAGCAAGGGAAAAGCAAGTGAGATTTGCCGAAAGGCAACCACAATGCTGGCGATGTGGTACGATGGGACATATAAGGCGAGAATGCAGAGCCAAGCCTGTTATATTCTGCTCCCGGTGTGGGAGACAGGGTATACTGTCCCGGGATTGCAGATGTTCGGAAAACTAGAGCGAAACTGTCGGGATGGGAAGACTCGACAGTTTCCAACGCCTACTTCCCCGAATACACCGAAGTACCCATCAAAGGAGAATCGCCCCATGATCGCCGTCCGTATTGAACATCTCAACTTCAGAGCCCTATTGGACACCGGAGCTTCAAGGTCATTTCTGAGCTCATCAGCGGCCGAAAGGTGCCAAGGTTTGGGAATCCTCACAACACCGGTAAACAACGTGTTGGCAACCGTTGCAAATGGAAGCTGCGTGGCAGTGCAGGGGATTTGCCGTACGTCACTTTCCTTGGGCGATATGGAGATCGATGTTCACCTGCTCCTGGTACCCCAATTACCGATAGACATCATACTCGGCATGGATGTATTGGCAAGGCACGACTTCCATATCAATCTAAGGACTGCACAATGCTTCTTGGACGGCCGACTACTGGACCCACCGGATTTCGTGTTGAAACCTCCCGAGAGACCCATGGTGAACTCCGTGGCTTCAGGACAAGAACAAATTTTGGAGGAGTTCTTGAGACCGGAACTTCAGAAATTTTCCGAAGTTCGGGGCACAACCACACTCATCGATCATGACATCAAGATCAAACCCGAAACACAACCTCTGAAACAGCGATACCGTCCCTACAACCCGAAGATGCAGGAAGTTATAAACCAGGAGGTGGACAAAATGTTGGAAGAAGGTATCGTGGAACCGTCAAGTTCACCATGGAGCTCAAGCGTCGTCATTGTGAAGAAATCCAATGGCGAACCAAGGTTCTGCATTGACTTCAGACCGGTCAACGAGGTTTCAATCAAGGACGCTTACCCGTTGCCGCATATTGCTGGGATATTGGATAAGCTTCGGAGGGCCAAATTTATATCCACGTTGGATTTGAAACATGGATACTGGCAGGTTCCTCTGACCGAAAGAAGCAAGCCTGTCACAGCATTCACCGTTCCTGGAAGAGGACTGTTCCAGTTCAAAGTGATGCCTTTCGGTCTGCATTCCGCCGGAGCGACTTTCCAACGACTTCTAGACCGTGTCATCGGTCCGGAAATGGATCCTGTCGCCTTCGCTTATTTGGACGACATTGTCGTCCTGGGAGAAACATTCGAGGAGCATTTGACGAACCTGAAAGCCGTATTCCGCCGTCTCAGAGCAGCCAACCTGAAAATTAACCCGGACAAATGTGCTTTCGTGAGGAAATCACTCAAATATCTGGGTCACATAGTGACCGAAAATGGTATTGCAACGGACCCCGACAAAATCACCGCCATAAATTCGATGTCACCACCCAAAACCGTCCGAGAACTCCGAAGATTTTTGGGAATAGCTGGATGGTATCGCCGATTTGTGGAAGAATTCACCCGCATCGTTTCCCCGCTCACTGCACTTCTGCGAAAGAAACAGAAGTGGAAATGGGATAACGAGCAGCAGCAAGCCTTCGAGACATTAAAGGAGAAATTGACCAAGTCACCGGTTCTAGCCTGCCCTGACTTCAACCAGCCGTTTGTGTTACAGACCGACGCATCCGAAACCGGATTGGGTGCAGCCTTGACACAAGTGTTGGATGGGCACGAGAGGGTTATTGCATACGCTAGCCGATCGCTCAATGATGCCGAAAGGAATTACTCTGTCACCGAAAAAGAGTGTCTGGCCATAGTTTGGGCGATCGAGAAGATGCGACCGTATTTGGAGGGCTACCACTTTACTGTGATTACGGACCACATGAGCCTCCGTTGGCTACAATCCATCAAGTCACCAGCCGGCAGGATCGCCCGTTGGAGTGTTTTCCTACAACAATTCGATTTTGAGATAAAGTACCGGAAAGGTGCTTTGAACCGGGTAGCTGACGCCCTGTCACGAGATCCGCTGCCCGAGGAACCGCAGTCTTGTTTGGTAGGAAGCACTTCATCGTGCTCCTGGTACAAGAGGAAATTTCAGGAAGTCGATAAGGACCCAACCGGACACCCTGACTACCAAATTCAAGAAGGCAAATTATATCGACATTTCTGGGATCCCGGTGATTTTACCGAGTCGGAAATGGGAAGTCCTTGGAAACTATGTGTCCCTAAGGAGAACCGTCCGGCCATATTGGTAGAAAATCATGATGAACCAACCGCCGGTCACCTAGGTATTGCTAAAACGATATCCCGGGTAGCTCGGAAATATTATTGGCCAGGGATGTTCAGAGAAGTTGCGCAGTACGTCCGGGGGTGTACGAGGTGTCAACGCTACAAGGTTAGCCAACAGAAACCTGCAGGCAAAATGCAGCCGTACACAATTACCGAGCCGTGGAATACCGTCAGCACCGATCTTATCGGCCCGTTGCCCAGATTTAGGAAGGGAAACGTTTTCCTTGTGATGTTCCAGGATAGGTTTTCTAAATGGATAGAGTGTAAACCTCTTAGGACAGCCACGGGTAGAGGAGTCTTCCAAGCCTTTTATGAGCAAGTAGTCCTGAAATTTGGTAGCCCATCAGTCGTGATCAGCGACAACGGTTCCCAGTTTGACTGTCGGCTATTCAAAGTCAACCTCCAGGAGTTAGGAATCAAACATAAGTTTGCACCCGTTTATTCTCCGCAGTGCAACCCGGTGGAAAGAGCTAACAGGACGATCAAAACGATGATAGCTCAGTTCTGCGAGGCAGACCACCGTAACTGGGATGAAAAGATCGGAGAATTGGCTTTCGCCCTCAATTCGGCGAAGCATGATTCTACAGGGTTCTCGCCAGCATTTCTCAACTTCGGCAGAGAGATTCACCCTCCAACAGCCGAGTTTCGAGGAAATCCCGATGATGAAGATCAAGAGGAAGCCTCCGTGGAACGCCCGGAAGATATAGCCCAGTATGCAAACCGTTTACGCCGCCTCCAGGAAACCTATGAATTCGTCCGGTTGCAGCTGTCCCGAGCCTTTTCCCAGCAGCGCCATTACTACAACCTACGCCGTAGAGAATGGTCCTGTAGGTTGGGAGACAAGGTTTGGCGTAGAGAACGCCCGCTGTCATCGGCGGTAGATAATTTTGCGTCCAAGCTGGCCCCGAAGTATTCCGGTCCGTATACCGTGACGAAAATCATCTCTCCCGTAGTTTACGATTTGAAAGATCATTTTGGTAACCGTATCCGTCACATTCACATCAAGGACTTGAAACCGTGGCACGGAGATGAAGAGGAAAGTCCGTCTGTCTTGAACCCCGAATCCAGGAGAGAAGGAGTTGAGAAGACCGTCCGTCATCGCCGTTAAGCAGTTTCTGTCCGTCCGTCCGTTATTCTCCTTCGGTAACAGATAGTTGTGGTAGTCATAATCACGATCTTCGACTCCGTTAAGGACATGGTAATCGACACGATTGAACCGACGAGCTACCACAGCGAACTTTTTCACCGACCCAAGTAACTATCCAGTGAGGAAAAGGTTATTTCATCAACGAATAACTGACCCGGATCCATTCAAAGGCCCAGGAATCGATCGCAGATCAGCAGGAGTTCAAAGTAACCAGCTGCCGAAACCAAGACGAAGACACCAAGGCGCCGACACCAAGACGCCGACACCAAGACGCCGACTCCAAGAAGCCGGACAATACCGGACTCCTCTAGATGGCGTTCAGGCATTCTCTGAGACGTGTACAGTTAGAGTGAGGGATGAGTAAGTACGGTGTAGGTGAGGTGAGATCTTGAGAAAAAAATAAATTCTTCGAATTTTTTTTTTGAGGAGGAAAGGGGGGTGTAATGAACTTCGTCATTTTTATTCATTCCAGGCCTATTTTCATATATTATTCCTTCCATAATTATTCACGATTTCAATGGAAGGAAGGTTTGATTCAATAAGTTCAATATTGTGAACAAAACCGCAAGTTATAATGAAGTCCATAATTAATTTTCATTCATAAAAGTCTTGTTCTCATTTATCATTTTCCCAATAAAATATCCGTGATTCCAACAGAAGGAAAATTTAATTCGACAAATTCAACAATATAAACATCGCCGCAAGTATAAAAACGCTCGGGCACATGCTGAGCGCTGCGATAAGGGGCTCGTATCTTGGTTGATTTCACGTTTTTCAACGGCCGGGGATTTGAAAAAACGGAGATGGATTTGTCGAATTTTAACGTAGTATGAATTCTTTCGATTTATTTCTGGAACAATCTGACGTCAATCTAAACCAATCAGGGGACGAGATTGTTCCCCTCTTTCAAAATTTTCGAGTTTTCATCGCGTCATGCCCCCACCATTTCCGAAGGTTTTAAAAGGGCGAAACGACCTGCGGAAGGCCTCTTTTACTCTCTTTTACTCTCTTTTGCGCTCTTTTGCTGTTCTACGCTCGTTTTAACCAGTTTGAATTATTTTTCGCTTTTATTCATTCTGAATAGTAATATAATTTCCAGTTTGATTTGAACGGTTAGTAAATTCAGCATTGATTTCTCCGATTTAATTTTCCGTAGAAAATAAAATCAGTGCTAGTGAAATTTGAGACAGGACTCCTATTTAGTTTGTGCAGTGCATGCTTCAGCGAACCGGTAAGGCCCCGTTCATATTTCTTACATGGCATTATCCGTTAAATATCATCCTAACAATTGAATCATCGTGTGTTCCACTACTTTTAAACCATTTTTTTATTATTTCTTCCCTGATTTACGATTTTATTTCCTTGGTGGCACCTTAATCTCTGTAATTATCAGCAACCCTTTTGAGAATTGAGATCGGCGAGATCACAACGGGGTTACGACCGCGCTTCACCCCTTCTTAATTCGCTAAGGGTTGACGGATATACAAGAGACTTCGTTAAGTCGAGTGATTCCCTTTCGCTGGGGTTACTCGCCTGAACGTTGTTGGTCCACCGCCGTAACCTACCTGTATTTTATCCACATTATTTCTTCGATTTCATACTGTCTCACATTTCTTTGTGTTCCCTTAATCTCTGTGTTTATCAGCGACCTTTTTGAGAATTGAGATCGGCGAGATCACAACGGGGTTACGACCGCGCTTCACCCCTTCTCAATTCGCTCAAGGTTGACGAAAACACGAGAGACTTCGTCAAGTCAAGGGGTTCCATTTTTCTGGAACTACTTGTCGAGGCGTTGTTGGTTCACAACCGTCCCCTATTGATATTTTGCATCCTTTTTCATTTCAAGATTATATCTTGCGTTACAAGTCCTTTGTGTTTCCTTAATCTCTGTGTTTATCAGCGACCTTTTTGAGAATTGAGATCGGCGAGATCACAACGGGGTTACGACCGCGCTTCACCCCTTCTCAATTCGCTTAGGGTTGACAAAAACACGAGAGACTTCGTCAAGTCAAGGGGTTCCATTTCTCTGGAACTACTTGTCGAGGCGTTGTTGGTTCACAACCGTACCCGATTGGTATCTTATATCCCTTTTATTCCGAGATTATATCTTGTATCATTACTTCTTTGTGATTCCTTAACCTCTGGATTTATCAGCGACTTTTTGGGGATTGAGCTCGGCGAGATCACAACGGGGTTACGACCGCGCTTCACCCTTGCTTAATCCACGGAAAGTTGACGGGAATCCAGGAGACTTCGTCAGGCCGAGAGGTTCCATTTTCTGAGACCACTCGCCCAGACGTTGTTGGTTCACTGCCGTACCTGACTTGTTTTCGACCCCATTTTACATTCAAGATTTCATCTTGTGTTCCGATTCCTTTGTGGGGGCCTTAATCTCCGTGTTTATCAGCGACCTTTTGAGGACTGAGATCGGCGAGATCACAACGGGGTTACGACCGCGCTTCACCCCTTCTCAGTTCGCTTAGGGTTGACGAAAACACGAGAGACTTCGTCAAGTCGAGAAGCTCCATTTTCCTGGAGCTACTTGTCTGGACGTTGTTGGTTCTCAGCCGTACCCGATTTCTATTTCGCTCAACTGTGATCGACGATTCGTATTTCACGGCGACGTCCTTGTGAGTTGACATCGGCGAGATCACAACGGGGTTACGACCGCGCTTCACCCCTTGTTAACTCACTAGACGTTTGCGGATTACTAGAATCACTTCGTCGGGTCGAGGGGTTCCATTCTCTGGAGTCACTTGTCCAGACGTTGCGCTGACACAGCTGTCCTGTTCCCTATCCTTTTTTTTTTACATCTGAGTGTGGAATACATCGTTGCAAGTGGTTCGATTATATGATATTTTCCGTGGCCTGCCGAATTTTGAAGTTTTGCTTTGTTGCTCCCGTACTCCCCTATTTACCGTCCAATTCTCGCATTCGCTCACCTCGCCCGACCGTCTTGCTCACCCGATCACCGTTTATTCTTGAATTTATTAATCATTGTAAAATACCGATATTTAAGTCATTTCTTTTAATTTCATGTTTCATGTTCATGTTTCACTCTCAAATGAAATCAGTTTTAGTTTTTGATTCTTAGTGTTAATATATTTTTCCTCATTGTCATTTCTGCTTGAAGTCAGTAAACCTTGTAATATTCAATTTGGTGTTTTAAGTGAACCTTTAACTTTGGCAACATTTACGATAGAAACAGAACTTTTAATCGCTAACTTCTTAGATTAAACCGAACCCTTCTCCACTGTATAAAAGCTACCTTGGCAGAAGTGGAGAGTTCAAGGCGCCACAACCTTGTTAAACCTATTGTGGCTGGCGCTCGAGCATTTATTTTCCGTAAAGGTGACTGCGCCCTTGAAGTACTCCCCCCAATTAAGGGATCTTCACACTATACCCGATCAAGTGCGCCCTCGAGATAAATCGCCACTACCATCTATACTACGTCAGCAGGGGCCGCAGCTCCGACCCGGGGCGGATACCGAGTGAGAGGAAGATACAGTCGCCCAAATCGAAGGGAGCGTCAACTGGAAGCGGGTCGAATCTCGAATCGCCTGTCGAACCGCCCTTCCAATGGCAGCGAACCCAGGTCAAGATGCCCGACGACGAGAATCGGCTCGACGTAGCCAGCGAAGCCGGTGCGAGGCAAGTCGCACCCCAGCCAACCATCCCGACCCTGTAACCAAGCCCAGTTATACAGGGTCTTTCACTCGGTCTTTCACGAGGAACCTCACCCATATTTATACGGGAAACTACTGAACGTATTTTCATGAAATTCAGCACTTATAAGTATTTCACGATGCTGATGAAATCTAAAATATTTTCAAGGCATGAGCACCTCCGGTTTTTCCGGAAATGACGTCAACTTCCGTTTTTCAAATTACAACACCATTTTTTTATTGCAGAAATAGATTCCTTAGAAAATTTCAAGTTATTTTGATGTAACATTTTTCAGTTTTGGTTGGAAAATTCTCTCTGAGCGGGAAAATTCGAAAAAAAAAATCGAAAATAGAGCTCCGCTGAAACAAGAATAACTTCGAGGTTTTTGGATGGAAAATTTTCATTTTTGGGATTTTTCAAGATGTAAGATTGATGTATCCACTTTAAAAATCGAAATCGCGATTCATGATACAGGGGGTGAAAAAATCGCTTTAAAAGTTAGGAATGACAAAATAGTGAAAAATCAATTTTTTCAAATTAGAACCCCATTTTTTATGGCTGAATCTACGTTAAAAAATAATGTGAGTGTATGCATCACACCCTTGCCCTAAAGTGGATATTAACTCAGAAAATATCCATTTTAGGGCAAGGGTGTGATGCATACACTCATATTATTTTTTAACGTAGATTCAATATCTGCCATAAAAAATGGGGTTCTAATTTGAAAAAATTGATTTTTCACGATTTTGTCATCCCTAACTTTGAAAGCGATTTTTTCACCCCCTGTATCATGAATCGCGATTTCGATTCTTAAAGTGGATACATCAATCTTACATCTTGAAAAATCCCAAAAATGAAAATTTTCCATCCAAAAACCTCGAAGTTATTCTTGTTTCAGCGGAGCTCTATTTTCGATTTTTTTTCGAATTTTCCCGCTCAGAGAGAATTTTCCAACCAAAACTGAAAAATGTTACATCAAAATAACTTGAAATTTTCTAAGGAATCTATTTCTGCAATAAAAAAATGGTGTTGTAATTTGAAAAACGGAAGTTGACGTCATTTCCGGAAAAACCGGAGGTGCTCATGCCTTGAAAATATTTTAGATTTCATCAGCATCGTGAAATACTTATAAGTGCTGAATTTCATGAAAATACGTTCAGTAGTTTCCCGTATAAATATGGGTGAGGTTCCTCGTGAAAGACCCTGTATTAAGCTACTGACAACTGGCGAGCAGCACCGGTTTCTTCGAGATGACGGCCAGGCATATTTTGGGACGTTTATAATTATTGTGAGGGATGAGTAAGTACGGTCTAGGTGAGGTGAGATCACGAAAAAAAAATTTGATTTTTTTTTGGGAAAAAAGGGGGATGTAACGAAGTTCATATTTTTCATTCATTCAGGTCCTGTTTTCATAATATATAATTTTCCCAATAATTAACGACTTCAATGGGAGGGGAAGGTTCAGTTCAATAAATTCAATATTGTAAACAGAACCGCAAGTTGTCATGAAGTCCGTAATTAATTTTCATCCACAAAAGTCCTGTTCTCATTTATCATTTTCCCAATAAAATATCCGTGATTTCAACGAAAGGAAAATTTTATTCGATAAATTCAACGTTGTAAACATAGCCGCAAGTTTATAAACGCCCGGGCACATGCTGAGCGTTGCGATAAGGGGCTCGTATCTTGGTTGAGTTCATGTTTTTCAACGGTCGGTATTTCGAAAAAAGGGCGATCGAATTATCGAATTTTAATGTAGTATAAATTCTTTCGATTTATTACTGAAGCAATCTGACGGCAATTTGAACCAATCAGGAGACGAGATTATTCCCTTCTTTCAAGATTTTTGAATTTTCAGCGAGTCATGACCCCACCATTTCCGAAGGGCGAAGGTTTTATAAGGGCGAAACGGAAGGCTGTCTTTTGCTCGTTTACGCTCGTTTGAACGTTGTTGGACTCAGCTCCTCTTCGTTTCGAATTACTATTCGAAACGAAGAGCAAATTACTATTTGCTAGTTTAATTCGACCAGTGTTCTCTTTGATGTTTTGAGTTTGAAATTTTGACATTAATTTCTTCGATTTGATTTTCCGAGAAAAATAAAATCAGTGCGAGGAAAATTCGAGACAAGACTCCCAGTTTTTTTTTTGTAGTGCATACTTCAGAAAACCGGTAAAGCCTCGTTTATATTTCTTACATGGCATCATCTGTTGAATTTCATTCATACATTTGAATCATAGTGTGTTCCACGACTTTTAAACCTTTTTTCTTCATTCCTTATCTGTGTTATAATTTACTCTCTCTGGTAGTACCTTAATCTCTGTACTTATCAGCAACCTTTTCGAGGATTGAGTTCAGCGAGGTGACAACGGGGTCATGGCCGCGCTCCACCCTTGCTCAATTCACTGGAGGTTGACAGAAATCCAAGCGACTTCGTCGAGCAGAGGGGTTTCATTTTTTGGGACCGCTTGTCTGGACGTTGTTGGTTCACTACCGTACCCGACTTATTTTCGACCTCATTTTGCTTTCAAGATTTCGTCTTGTATTTTGATTCCCTTTTGGGGCCTTAATCTCCGTATTTGTAAACGACTTAATAAAATATTGAAATTCGAATTAGCGCCATGATGACGTACACATCCATGACCAATCTAATTTGTGATGAAAGCTATCAAGAAGGCGTAGTTGCCGCTGACTCTATTTTGTCGTCTGAAATGGGAGAAATGAAACCACAGAAACTTATGAAGCATACATGGCTTCTATCGAATTTCGATGGGTATCACCATAATCTCTTCAATCCAACAGCCAGGAAATTTGGCATACAAAACAGCTGGAAAGGAGTTTTGAAATTTCCTAAAACAGTTGTTATTCATAAAAATAAATTTATCTGTGAAGATCACTTCGATGTGAGTATTTTATGTGTTATTTAAAGTCAAACGTATTTATAATTGATTTTATAGCTGGAAAAAGATGCGCAGAACTGGATGCATTACAAGATCATGGGTAAAAAGGATTTTATTAAAACGAGAAGTGGTACCCCATAAATATATCACTAGCCCACCACCTGTTGATTTATCGAATTCCTTGAGTGCTTCAGCAAGAAAAAGGAAATTGGACTTCTTTCGGAGCTGTTCATTACCATCAACATCAGAGGAAACTGCTGTAGGAAGACTTTTCGATGAGCAGTCTCCCATTCCAAAAATGTCCAAATCATTCCATGAAGTTGATTCTCATTTGAAGTTCATCATTTGAGTGAAACAATAAATTGTTTTGTTGGAGTTCAAGCAAATTTGAAGCTCAGTATTGACGCAGCTACTAGCACTAAGAAGGTGTCATTTAGAGCTGAGAATTTAACTGATACAGCAACTACTCCAGTCAAGGAGAAACTTGTTGAATCCAACGTCACTGTATCACCATCAGCATCGTCAAGCTCAAGAACTTCTTCTGGTTCAGAAAACATACCGAGCTCATCGGTCACGCCTTCAGTTGATGATCATGTGATGGAACCAAATAAACGTAGCCGTACTTTATCAACAATCGAAAAACATCCTGAGTTTAATGAAGGTGTGCCAAAAAGCATATATGGTATGATGATACTCTATCAGAAGAGTGCAAAGAACCTGAAGAATATCTTGATAACTCTACAGAAAATTATGTTGAATGATCCATACTTTGGGTTGGGATTAGATTTTGGATTTAGTACTTCTCGTATTCAACAAATATTTACACTAATGGTTCCAAAAATGGCAAGTCAATTACAGAACTTAATCTTTTTCCCCGATGAAAATAGCGTAAAGAAGCTACTGCCAATACCTTTTAGGGCTAGGTACAGCAAAGTGATATCTATAATCGATTGCTTTGAAATCGAAATTGAAAAACCCTCTGGATCCAGTGACACAGGCCAGCACCTAGTCCGAATATAAACACTGTATAACAGTCAAGTTCCTGATTTCTTGTACACCAAACGGTTTCACTAATTTTATATTCGAATGTTTTGCTGGAAGAATCAGTGACAAGGATATTTATTGTGGTGTGAAGTAAATTTTTAGAAAAATTATCTCCGGGATGCCATGTCATGGCAGACAGAGGTTTCAAACATGTTGGGCCATTAATTAATTGAACAGAAAAAATGTTAATTGATCGGACCACCATCAGTTGGGTCGAATCAAATAAGTTCTAAAAGTGAAGTTAAAGAGAGTAAGCAAAAAGCTTCTTTAAGAATTCATATTGAAAGAGTTATTCGGAGGGTATAAGAATATAACATATATTGGAACCTCATGTAGTTGTGAATAAGAATCTAATTCATTTCGTACATCCCATAACAGTGATAGCATGTACACTTATCAATTTAGAAAAACCATTGGTGAAATAATTGATGTAATGTATTCATTCCATCTTATATGAATGAACTAACTGGAACTTTTGTTTTCATTTAATAATCATAAAAATATTAATTTAAACATTTGTTTTTCTTATCACAAAAAATAAATTCCCTATAAACTAACTCGTCCTGTGAATTTCTCAAATATCTTAATTTTTCATACTGAAACTCAACATGTTTATTATGTTTTGTGTTTACATTTGTATTTACAGTTGGAAGTCGAAACAGGCAAAGTTTTCTGACCAGTTCATTACAATGAATCGCTCCAAGTTCTAAGCAATAAAAATATTTTGATTTGATGTGAAGTTCAGCCTGAAAATAATGATTTACAAGAACTTTCTGAAGTGTAGCATTCTGAGAAAAATCAATATTAATTTTTGTGGCAATTGTTGTCACCCAACTTTCTGGTCAGATGATAAGAGCTTATTAAAAAAACTAAGTGAAAAATTTCATTCAGGAAATACGACTATTTACAGATAAGGGAAATATTTTGAAACATCTAAATATTACGTTATGATATTTTCAGTGCTAACAATTAATCTTCTATCAAGAAAATTCTGAAACATCTTCAAATGAACACATAAAAAATGTTTCCTCCCTAATCGTTGGCTGTTAAAACAGGATACATTCAATTTTTCCAACAAATTTTTGCTTGCTCCATTATATCCAACAATTTTTTTTTCTCCAGGACTACTTCCACTATAGAAACTCTTTTCTCTTCCTCAAACTGTGGGGATGCCACACAGAAAAGTCCCTTATTCTTATCACAAAACAACATTTGAAGCTGTATTTGGTAAAAAAAAATGTTGTCCACTTCCCCGTAATTAATGTATCTCTTGACTCTTTGCTTCTTATAAGGGCACTTCACTTCAATCACATAGTCATTGGATATCCCATCAGGAGAAGGTCCAAAAATAGGAAAATCCTTTTTCAGGAAAATTCCACTTTTCTCAATTTTAATATTTTTCTGTTTAGCAACTTGATATATTACTAGAGGTTCAAGTGTTTTTCCCCTAGTGATGGCTTCGGTTTCTTATGGTGGACTTGCTCCCAAATTTTTTTCTACAAGTGTCAGATGCAGTTATTGTTACGGAACAAAAACAAATGTTAGAACGGTAATTTATTCATTGATAAAACTACAATTGGTTGGTAATTCGAATCAATTAGATTCAAATTAGTGGTCATAGAATAAGAGATAAATCATCAACTTGTGGTTCATTTGGCTCCTCCTCCTAATCTGTCAAATCATTTGAACTACTCTGAGCTTTATCTACTCCTGAATAAAAGAAAGGAGGAACGTCGAATTAAGACAAGGAAAATTATTGAAGAAAAAAGCCAGAAATTAGGTTTTAGATAACGATTCGCCATTTTGTAGCATTTTGTGGAATCAGCGTGATTTGAGAAGAATCGAAAAATCGTTATAGACGGATTTTGAATAAATTAAAAGTGTTTATCCTAGTTCAGTTCGGAATAATTTGGAGATTTCAAATTAACTCAGATTGGGGATCGGGGACTAAACTGCGGAAACACTTGTTCCAAAAAATATTTTTTTTCATAAGGTGGAAAATAACCTTAGGCTGAAGCTAACGATCACCATCCTCCGTTGGTCTTCATTCATTCTTGAAATCTTCAGAAGGAACTTAATAACTGTAAGTACGTATATAGACGTCTATATGGTACCTTAATTACTTGGCCAATTTATTTGAGTGCACTGTGTATTTGAATTTTCTTAAATATTGATTTTGACCATCCAATTACATCAATTTAATTGTTCTAAAGATAAATAAACCGAGATTAGAAAGAATCACCTTCACACTATTATTAATATTATTCACCCACCTCCTGAGATTTTGAATAAGAACATTCATTTGCCCCAATTCCTTTATTTAATTTAAAAGGAATTCGAGGCGTAACATTATTCTGCCATATCTAAATTCGAACCAATTTTTAGACGTCGACTGTTCTTTCGTCTCCATCTCGGCCTCCACACACTGTCTGTTAGACATGTTATCGACAATAAATTCAATGAAATCTTCTGCACATTTCTGGGTAGCAAGCTCTTTGTACTTCAGAGCCAACTAGTATAGGGAAATTCTATGCGGTACTTCCTGAAATATTTTGAATAAACTACCTCCATTGGATGGATACTGCTCCACAACCCTTTTAAGGAACGTTGGATTCGGAGGGTCCAATTTTATTGTTTTGCCAGTAAGAACGGAATTTATGTTTAAATCTGTTCTTCCTACTTTGGATAGTGATGAACTCTTCCAGTAGCAAACTAAACTTTGGGGTTCCAAAAGAATTAAGGCTTAAAATTAATGAACAACTTCTGATATAAAATCTTTAATTTTGCTCGAATTGGACGACAGTTTCGGAGATAGGGTTTTCTCCATCTTCAGGTCATCATAAAATTTTGAAACAAAAAAGTGATGGAACAAATTACTAAAAAACAAAGTAAAATAGTCAAATACACGGTGAAGAGTGGAACAGAAACCTACTATTACAAAATTGACTTCAAACAAGGGAAATATATTAAAAGGCCAGATAATTGCATCTTGACCGTTACGAAACAAATACAGAAAGATGAAATGTGTCAAGTTCCACAAAAACTTAGGTGTGACATCAACAATATATATATATATATATATATTCTTTTGAAAGAGAGTAATACATACTTTTTTCTTAAATCAAACAATATATGGCATAAGGCACGTGTGAAGAAATGGCGACAAGGAACAGATTGTATAAAAAAAACAATCTGTTTCCCGATCCAAATCTTAGTGTTAGCAGAGGGAATGTGAACGGGGTACCATACAATTTTGCGTATGACACACGAGAACAGATAAAAACCTCTGAAAAAACTCTGTCTCCCCGTATATGTGTAGGTAGTGATGCTGAATTTGTTCAAATACATTGAGAACTACGTCAAGTCTCTATGGTCTAAACTAAATTTCAATAAATAAAACAAAGAGAATAAACAATTTAGGTGGATATGCAAGGACTCAAGGATTAGTCTTTTTTATAGAAAGGACAACGGTGTAATATGCGTGTTTCCTCAAATTTGAATTTATGATCAGAGTGATGAGCCAAATCCGAATGGTATTCGTTGTTACATCTAATATTATATTGGTGTTGATATAATCTTTTCTTGAAATATTGTTTCGTTTCACCAATATAGCATGAATCACAAACTCCGCAGTCCGCCTCATAAACAACACCACTGTTTATTTAGGATTAGTGGACTCCAAAGAGAACCAGGAAGATGTGAAATGGTACGGAGTAAGGAGGGCTTTGATGTTCTTAGCAATAGCGGAGTGAAATGGAAGTTTTATAAATGTTTTGTTCTCGGAAACGGGGTTAATTTGAGACGGTGATGATCTCGACGATTTTAACCGATTAATGCGTCCTTTAATATGATTTACCACCAACCTAGTAGGAAAAGAGTTATTAGTCAGGGCCTTTATAACTATTTCAAAATTTTTCCGGTGATAGGAGTTATCGGAAAAAAAAGGTCTGTCAGTCAAGTTATTTATGATGGCAATCTTCTGATGGAGTGACTGATAAGATAAGAAATTCAAATAACAAACGGACCAAGTTGGTTTGTGGTACCAGTCGAAGTCAAAGGTACCATCTCTATATGACAAACTCACGTCTAAGAAGTTCATTTGATTAAATAATCAAATGGAGACCTCTAAAGTGAACTTCAATCTATCATTGAGGGAATTGAAAAAATCAAAAATCTGATGAACTTTATCTTCGGGTACCTACTAGTTTTGATTCCGCGATATTTACTTTCAATAATTCTTGTTATGAGCAGATTTTCGGATGCCCTATGGGGGACCCACTTAGCCCTATTATTGCTGACATTACATACTTTGTTCAGACTCGAATCTGCTGCTTTGAATTCTTTAAGTTATCAAGTGCCGGTATACTTCAGATACGTTGATGAATGACATACTCTTACTCTTACGAAGAAAAAGTTCATCAGATTTTTGATTTTTTCAATTCCCTCTGTAGTCATCCAGAGAACTCTGAATAACAAAGAAATCGCCATGTGTGCCTTCCTGGATGTATCTGGGGCCTTTCACAACACACACATGTGTCTGTCAGAGATGCACTTGAGAGGCGAGGAGTGAATAATACTATCTTGAAATGGATGTATGAGGTGTTAACGATGAGAATAGCTGAGACATCGATGAGCAAGAAATCCGTCTTCGTCAAAGCTACTCGTGGAACACCTCAGGGTGGGGTGTTATCTCCCCTTCTATGGAGCCTAGTAGTGGATGAACTTCTACACAGGCTAACGAAGCTTGGCTTCGAATGTGTAGGCTATGCTGACGACATAGTCCCAATAATTAGAGGCAAATTCGAAGGCACTGTCTGCGACCTATTGCAGAAGGGCCTTAGAATTATTGAGCAGTGGTGATCGTCAGTGGGGCTGAACATCAACCCAACCAAGACCACATTAATTCCGTTTACTCGGAAAAGGAAACTTCCAGCCATGAAAACGTTAGCATCAAACGGAAATATCTTGGAGTGGGGGTCTGAAGTCAAATACCTAGGAATAACCCTAGATAGCAAACTTCTGTGGAATAAGCATATTGATAATGCTACTGGCAGAGCTACAAGAGCTATGATGGCGTGCAGGCGCCTATGCGGCAGGAATTGGGGCTGTAACCCAAAAATACTGCGATGGATGTACCTACGTCATGTTTGTAAGACCTATAGTCACATATGGGGCAGTAGCCTGGTTTGCTAAGGCAAGTCAGGCAAGTACGAGGAAAATGCTCGACAAAGTACAAAGGCTTGCCTGTGTGTGCATCACGGGAGCTATGAGAACGTGCCCAACCAGGGCACTTGAGATCATCACAGACCTCACACCTGTACATCTAGTGATTGATAGGGTAGTTCATGAGGCCATCCTCAGAGTATCTGAAGAAGGAGCAGGCACTGAGAGAGTCAGGTTTCAGAAAGCTTGGTCCTCTCTTAACGACTACACCTCATCTGCAAACCTTCCTAGTGATGAAATGATCAAGAAAGTAAGCACTGAGAAAAACTTCAGTACATTGCTAAGCAAAAGAGAGGATTGGAAAAGGGAATACACCAACTATAATCTCAAAGAAAATACAATAAAATGGTATAAATATGGTTCCAAAACCGCTACAGGAGCTGGCGCTGGGATTTACGGGTCAAGTACAAAGTGTGCACTATCGTTAGGCTCCTGTACAAGCGTCCTACAAACGGAAATACTCGCAATCGGAAGATGTCTAGATATAAATCTAGAAAGAAACTATCAGAAGTGCGATATAGCTATTCATACAGATAGTCAAGCTGCTATTAAAGCACTAAGCTCCTACATCATTGACTCAAAGCTGATTTGAGAGTGCCGTAACAAACTCAATGAGGTAGGCAAGAAGAATAGGGTCTTTTTAATCTGGGTTCCCGGTCATTCGGGAATCGTAGGAAACGAAGAGGCCAATACACTGGCCAGAAAGAGCGCACAAACGCCACTCACTGGCCCAGAACCCTTCTGTGGTATAGGAAAATGCACCTATAAGAAGGAGTTTATGCTGAAGGAGAGAACCGAGAGAGAAAAGCTCTGGAGGAATCTCCCAGGGATGGATCATTCCAAAAAGTTCCTTCGGAACTTTGAAACTGCTAGATCCGAAAAATATCTGGATCTCAGTAAAAATCAACCTTACTTACTCACTGGCTTCCTCACAGGACATTGTCGCCTAAAGAAGCATCTGAGATTGGGTTTATCGGACACTGATGAGTGTAGATTCTGTGGGGAGGAGGAAGAAACTCCTATTCACCTGGTTACGGAGCTATGCCGTTGCAAGCCAAAGGAAAGAGTGCTTTGGACAAGAAACTTGTAGAAGTTGGGAGTTATCCTTCTTGAAGCCGTCCCAGATACTGGATTTCATCAAATCTCTGGAACGGGAGGGCGAGCTGTAGGAAGCTCGACGATAACAGCTCTGAAAGGGGGCACAATAGACCTTAAGGTGGCAGTGGACTGTAACCCCTTTTCACTATAACTATAACTATGATAAGAACGAATCTTCCGTGATAGAGAAGAACGGATAGTTAGGAGGATGGCGACCTGGCAACGCTGTACTGTTACAACCAATCAAATTATTATTGCCGCCATTTATACTCGTTCGAATTTGACGTTCGTTTTGGTATTTTCAATAATTTTTTTCTCGAAAAATAGACAACAGAAAAAAAAGAAAAATCGATAAGAGATTCTGAGGGTCAAATATTACCAAAATGATCTTTTCCGAAAATCACTGGAAACGCCTATTCGCTCAAGGTTGACGAAAATATGAGAGACTGCGCCGGGTCGAGGAGTTCCATTTTCCTGCGACTACTCGTCTGGGCGTGGTTGGTTCTCCAACGTACCCGATTCCTCATCCACTTAGCGGTGCTCGAAGATTCACCGGTAAGATCACAACGGGGTGACGGCCGCGCTTCATCCTTTGACGTTTGCGGATTTACTAGAATCGCTTCGTCAGGTCGAGAGGTTCCATTCTCTGAGGTCCCTTGTCCGGACGTCGTTGCTGCCACAGCTGCCCTTGTTTCCTCTGTTATATCCGCCATAGTCTAAGTATTATCCGATAATTTTTCCTCAATATTTGAGTGTGGAACACCTCATTTCAAGTGGTTAGATTATATGATATTTTCCGTGGCCTGCCGAATTTTGAAGTTCTGCTTTGTTACCCCCGTTCTCCCCTGTTCACCGTCCAATTCTCGCATTCGCTCACCTCGCCCGACCTTCTTGCTCACCCGATCACCGTTTATTCTTGGATTTATTGATCACTGTAAAATACTTACCGATATTCGAGTCTTTTTTTATTTCATGCTTACTTTTCAAATGAGATCAGTTTTAATTTTTCACTCTTAGTATTAATAGATTCTCGTCATTGTTATTTCTGTTTGAGATCAGTAAACTTTGTAAAATTCATTCTGCTGTTTTTAAGTGAACCTTTATTTTTGCAACATTAACGATAGAAACATTACTTTCAATCGCTAACTTCCTAGATTAAACCGAACCCTTCTCCACTGTATAAAATAAACCTTGGTAGAAGCGGAGAGTTCAAGGCGCCACAACCTTGTTAAACCTACAGTGACTCTATTAAACACAGTGGCGACAATAGGGAAAAAAATTAAAAACTTCCTCTGAAACAAAATATAGAGAGTTTCCCTTGAATCTCTTAATTAAAGTAAATTCCGTGAATTTTTTATACATGGGCCTTGTTGATCCTGCAGAACCCAAACAAACTGGACATAACTTTTGTGTTAACAATGCTCTTCAGAATATACCCAGAGATTACACTGCGGAAAAAATTAACGCACATTCTGAAAATCTCAATTTTAATGAAAGTTAACTCTACATTGACTTTATAACTTATTTTTTATGCTCTCTCGGGAAGGTTTTGAACGAAACGAGACACATTAAATGGAAGAAAAATTCAGGATTTCGCCGAATCTTATGTAAAAGAAGAGAAATGAACAATTTTCAAAATACTGAAATGCTGATAAGTGATTTAATACTTGGTATTTCCACCCCTTGCGTTAATTACAGCTCGGCAACGACGGTTCATACTCAAAATGTTCTGATCTAATCCTTCCCAGATTTCTCCGAGTTGGATTCCTAAGTCATCAAGAGTAGCTGGATGATTTTCTTAACTTCTCAGCCTTCTTTCTATTGAGGTTGTCCCAAACCTGCTCAATCGGATTGAGATCTGGACTTCTTGCTGGCCATTCCATTCGAGAGACTTCAACCTCTTCAAGGAACTCCTGAACGATGCGCGCACGATGGGGTCTGGCATTATCGTCCATAAAAATGAAATTTTCACCAATGTATGGGCAAATGGCACTACATGCTCTTCAAGAATGTTCCTTATATACTTATCAGCATTCATAGCTCCATTATAAACGACCACTAGGTCTGTGCGAGCTGTCAAAGATATTCCACCCCATACCATAATCGATCCTCCCCCGAAACCAGTAGTATTCAGGAAATTGCACTGAGCATATCTTTCATGTGGACGTCTGTATACAAGGGAACGTCGATCACAATGGTAGAGGCAGAATCTAGACTCATCTGTGAAGAGAACTCTTTCCCAATCGGCCTCTTCCTAATGGATATGCTCTCTCGCAAAATCCAAACGCGCCCTTCGATGGGCTGGGGTAAGAACTGGGCCTCTTGCCGCGACACGAGGCCTTGAATCATATTCTCTGAGGCTATTTCCTATTGTCTGAGTGCTAATTTGCACCTCATTAGTTTGCTCAAGCTGATTTTGAAGGAGGCGAGCGGTTGCAAACCGTTGTCGCAACGGAGAAACTCTCCAGTAACGTTCTTGAATGGCAGTTGTTAACCGTGGTCTACCCTGCCTGGTCTTCGGACATTCATACCTGTCTGCCTGAATCGCTGCAACATTTTGCCCACACTTGTATGGGGAACTTCAAACCTTTCTGCAATTCTTGTGTATGTCCACCCTCCTTCTCGCTAAACTACCGCTTGGGCACATTCCTCTCGGGTCAAATTGCGTGTTTCGAGTTGCATAGCGATCGAGTGTAGAAAATCAAACGAAAGAAAAACTATTGATCACTAGAATTGATCGAGAACAACTGATTTTAGAATGGAGCCAATACATTCAAAATATGATAATTTCATCTTTTTTTATTCCTGCTGGGAGAAAACATCTGTATTGAAGAAAAACGTTGAAAGTGGATAACATATGCATGCATAATTCTGATAAAAATAATTATCATTGAGAACACCTTCAGTTGTAGAATAAATTTGAGATTTCCATAATGTGCGTTAATTTTTTTGCGCAGTGTATATTGTATAATGAATTTAATTCACTGTTACCCAGATTGAAACATTTACTTCAGTAGGAAGTACCACTTCATCATAGGTTGGATTTTTTGTCTTCAGAGAATCAAAAAAACCTGATAAAAGTTCTCGGTCATCCTCGTAGCTGTTTCTCGAAGCATTTTTTAAATATTGTGAAACACAAATTGATTTCAAATTGTTTTTAACTTGCACAGCATTGCGCACAATCTGTTTGCTCCTCAAAACGCTAAACAGGTTTTCCAGTCTTGAGAAAATCTACTTGCTAGGACAAATTCGTTATGGTATCATTGGTCCACTTCATAAGTTTTGTACATTTCCTCATTTTCTTCTTTTTTAAAGTAAGTGAAAATAGTAGGCCAACTGATCACACTGAGTACAATTACAATTTTGGTACTAGCTTCAACTGTCTTTTTGCCTGCCTCAAAGCTTTTTTGTACTGTAGAGCTCTCCTCTTCTCTTTTAAGTACAGTCTTCAATACTTCCTCAATTTGCTCAGTAGTTCTGCATTTTTAACGTTTGGCATTACTTCTTGTATTTGTGAGATTGTGGTAGCAGTGTTCTCACTAGAACGAGATTTTGATGGTGAAGATTGTAGTGTTTCAACTAAATTAACATCTGGACAATCTGCTGATGTTGATGGTTCTGCTAATCGAGCTGGTAACTCCACTGTCTCACCTTAAATGAAAAAATCTTGAGTTATCAACTCCAAATCAAAAAAATGTTAAATCACATACTAAATGCAAGCTTTGCTTTTTTTGTAGAATTAGCTTTTCTTTGAAGTGGTCCTTCCTCTCATGTTTAGGTTTTGTGAAGAAAAATATTGTTGGAACAGCATCAGCTTTCAATTTTTTTTTGCCATCTTCTCGAAATTTTCAGGAGCAAAGTGAACCTTAAATTATATCAATGAAATATGTTTGAAAAATTTAGTACAACTGAAAACTGAAATATTTATAGGTAAATATATACCTCACATAGAGTGGAATGTTGTGTTGGTGTCCAATTAGCCATTTTTATTCTGATAACCCATTCCCTTCTTCTTGATGAATTTTTCGGAAAATATTTCATCACAAACCCTTTTTTCGAAGAATTACTGCAATTAACAGCCGCACAACTAGGCATTTTGAAACTGATTCTGAACCTGAAGAAAGTGAATATTTTTCCTAATTTGTGTATATTTCACTTCGGCATTCTATGATAGATTCAAAACTTAACATTTCAAGGTAGTTTCCATATCTAAAAACTCTAAAAATACATAAATGATGATGCCACGCAGACTAAGATTATTATGTTTTAAATGAATAATTAATAAAAATGACGTACAGAACTATCTACCTCAAAAGCGTGGGTTATACCACAGAGCGGGAAAGGAGCACAGAATGCAGTATGCAGTGAATTTGTTTTTCTTACATTGAATGTTTTTTGCCCCATATCTTCGCAACAAAGCACTTTTTCAAAAATAATGAAGGGATTGAAAATCTGATATACATAATTATAATACAAGAACAAACTCCATATCTGAAATAATTTCAGGAGATTGAAAAAATCTCAAAATAGCCCAGAGTACTATTCTGTATCTTTGTACAATGTACTGCCCCATAGACTTAGAGATCTGCCAAGGTCAAAATTTCGGAGCGAAATAAAAGATATATTGATAATAAACAATGTATTTTATTCAGTAGACGAGTTCATTTCATTCTGGAGGCCCTAATTTCGTTTTTTGTCTTTGTGGTGTCTCTTCTTTGGTTTTACTCTGTGTTCACTTTGTAAATTATATTACATTTTATCTAAAGATGACTGGATTCGTATACTGTATGCTCCTTTTATCATTTTATTTAAGTCAACTTGTACATAGTGTTTTATTTATTGACTTGACCTATCAGTTTATTATTTTATTTATACATATAATTTATTATGGTTCTATCTATACACTTAACTTATCATTTTATCTATACAGTTGGTTTTGTTAATTCGTTTTATCTACACTGCTAACTCATTCTTTTATCTTTACACTTGTTAGTTGATATCTATTCACACTGCTCATTAGACAAGACTCCCTATCAATTTCTGTATAGTTGTAGTGTTCTTGTATTCGTGTATGTATGTATCTATTCATGACCTGTGAAAACAATCCCTGTAATTGTAGAAACACCAATAAACTCTCTCTCTCTCTCTCCTCAAAGTAGTCCAAGGAATAACCGAATTTTTGCCGCATATTCAACTAACACTCTGTTTATAAAATTATTTGATAATTATTATTTGATATTCCATAGAAGTAGAGCAGTTTCGAATTTCAAATTACAAGACTTGTCTGCCTGTCTCTGGGTCGCGAATATCTGTCATATTGATATGGGAAAGGAGCGAATGTGTGGATTATGTTGATTACTACCAGCAGAGGTCTCCTATCCAAGTAAATCGTCGTGTTTCGTGTGTGGGACCCTTTATGCTGCCAAAATTGGCGGTCAACTGTTTAGGTATTCATATATCACTGTGGAACCCATAATGGAGACGATTCTAATTTTCATCATTTTAAAGTGAAATTCGCAGACTTTCGGATTTATTTTTATTGATGTAGTACCTAATTGTGAATGAAAGACATATGAACTGTTAACCTCTTAATACAGGAAGTTGATATCGATTAGGCGCATGCCTAATCTAAATCCGCAATTGTATATTTTGAGCATTCGAAATATTCATTTCCAAATTCATATCGACTGATCGTCACTTCGGGATCTTATTATTACATATCTTACATTAAACGTTTTTTCAACATAGATTTTAGTCTCGACAAAGCTAACAAACATTCTGACAACATTGTTAAATTGTAGTGCGTTCATTTTTCTGCGATTCGGTGATATTTGAAATCTGGGGAAGCATCCAGATTATTCTTGGGATTCATGATTTTTCCGTCAAATATTTTCGAATGAAATGAGGAATAACTCAAAAACAACGCGTTTTGGAAAACATAGAAACACTTTTATTATTTTCGAAAACGATTGATTTTTTCGAAAATATGAACCGTTTATCTTTTTCGAGTAGTTTTAAAGTATTTTTGCGTGTTACGCTGTAACTTTTATACCAGGGGTAATTCGAATTAGTGTGTGTGATTGGGGAAAATGCAATATTATGAATTCAGTTCATTCGAAATGTCGGTACCGTATACTCCATTCACTTTTATAATGGATCCCGGTTGGCCATGATTTAAGTTTATGAAGTTTTTTTAACTTTAAACTGACACAGGTTGGTACTTGTTGAATGTCAAAAGATTCTCAGAGACGATGCCAATGCTAATTACTATTTACTCTTTTTCAACTTTGTGAATGGAGTTAGTTCTTTTGAGGTTTAACTGTGAATCAGGTTTCGTACTACTACTACATTACTTTGGTATTGTTGTGCGAAAACTATTTGAATATCTTCTGTAGGCTTATTACTTGGGAATTTTCAAAATTCCATAGGTCTGACTTTTCGTTTAAAAGTTTTTCTGCCGAGTTATTCGAGTACTTTCATTCTTTTTTCGAATGAACTATCACAAAGTAACGGACTTCTCTGTCCATTATCTTGCAGTGAAATTCCAACACGCGATTCTTGATTTCCGCACAAGAAAATAGCATAACTGAATCTTCCAACCATGCATGTTATACACTTTCAACGTTTTTCTTCGATACAGATGTTTTCTCCCAGCAGGAATAAAAAAGGATGATATTATCAGATTTTGAATGTATTGGCTCCATTCTGAAATCAGTTGTTCTCGATCGATTCTAGTGATCAATAGTTTTTCTTTCGTTTGATTTTCTACACTCGATCGCTATGCAACGCGAAACACGCAATTTGACCCAAGAGGAATGTGCCCAAGCGGTAGTTTTGCGAGAAGGAGGGTGGACATACACAAGAATTGCAGAAAGGTTTGGAGTTTCCCATACAAGTGTGTCCAGAATGTTGCAGCGATTCAGGGAGACAGGTATGAATGTCCGAAGACCAGGACAGGGTAGACCACGGGTAATAACTGCCATTCAAGAACGTTACTTGAGAGTTTCTTCTTGAGCTTGAGAAAACTCATGAGGTGCAAATTAGCACTCAGACAATAAGAAATCGCCTCAGAGAATATGATTTAAGGCCTCGTGTCGCGGCAAGAGGCCCAGCTCTTACCCCAGCCCATCGAAGGGCGCGTTTGGATTTTGCGAGAGAGCATATCCATTAGGAAGAGGCCGATTGGGAAAGAGTTCTCTTCACAGATGAGTCTAGATTCTGCCCCTGCCATTGTGATCGACGTTCCCTTGTATACAGGCGTCCACATGAAAGATATGTTCAGTGCAATTTCCTGAATACTACTGGTTTCGGGGGAGGATCGATTATGGTATGGGGTGGAATATCTTTGACTGCTCGCACAGACCTAGTGGTCGTTGATAATGGAGCTTTAAATGCTGATAAGTATATAAGGAACATACATTGGTGAAAATTTCATTTTTATGGACGATAATGCCAGAGACCCCATCGTGCGCGCATCGTTCAGGAGTTCCTTGAAGAAGTTGAAGTCTCTCGAATGGAATGGCCAGCAAGAAGTCCAGATCTCAATCCTATGGAGCAGGTTTGGGACAACCTCAATAGAAGGCTGAGAAGTTCAGAAAATCATCCAGCTACTCTTAATGACTTAATCTGATAGGCAATATCGACTGATTTTCAATGAAATTGGACAGGTATATTGGGGGAGCAGTCAAGAAAAAAGAGTACACTTGTTTTTGCTTTGACTGCTCCCCCAATTTACCTGTCCAATTTCTTAATGACTTAGGAATCCAACTCGGAGAAATCTGGGAAGGATTAGATCAGAACATTTTAAGATCACTCATTTCGAGTATGAACCGTCGTTGCCGAGCTGTAATTAACGCAAGGGGTGGAAATACCAAGTATTAAATCACTTATCAGCATTTCAGTATTTTGAAAATTGTTCATTTCTCTTCTTTCACATAAGATTCGGTGAAATCATGAATTTTTCTTCCATTCAATGTGTCTTGTTTCATTCAAAACCTTCCCGAGAGAACATCAAAAATATGTTATAAAGTCAATATAGAGTTAACTTTCATTAAAATTGAGATTTTCAGAATGTGCGTTAATTTTTTTTTGCGCAGTGTATATTCTGAAGCCCTGGGTCGACTGGCCGAACTGCGTTGTATCTAGCATCCGAAAAGATGAGATGAGAAAGATTTGGAGGCCAATATTGAAGTGGATAATTCAAAATAAGGTTCAATAGATATAATTTTTGGAATTATTTTCCTCTTCTCGGTTATCTTCTGGTTTATTTTTGGCTCGACCTGTTCCTTCATTCTATAAAATATCCAGATTATTCTTGGGATTCATGATTTTTCCGTCAAATATTTTCGAATGAAATGAGGAATAACTCAAAAACAACGCGTTTTGGAAAACATAGAAACACTTTTATTATTTTCGAAAACGATTGATTTTTTCGAAAATATGAACCGTTTATCTTTTTCGAGTAGTTTTAAAGTATTTTTGCGTGTTACGCTGTAACTTTTATACCAGGGGTAATTCGAATTAGTGTGTGTGATTGGGGAAAATGCAATATTATGAATTCAGTTCATTCGAAATGTCGGTACCGTATACTCCATTCACTTTTATAATGGATCCCGGTTGGCCATGATTTAAGTTTATGAAGTTTTTTTAACTTTAAACTGACACAGGTTGGTACTTGTTGAATGTCAAAAGATTCTCAGAGACGATGCCAATGCTAATTACTATTTACTCTTTTTCAACTTTGTGAATGGAGTTAGTTCTTTTGAGGTTTAACTGTGAATCAGGTTTCGTACTACTACTACATTACTTTGGTATTGTTGTGCGAAAACTATTTGAATATCTTCTGTAGGCTTATTACTTGGGAATTTTCAAAATTCCATAGGTCTGACTTTTCGTTTAAAAGTTTTTCTGCCGAGTTATTCGAGTACTTTCATTCTTTTTTCGAATGAACTATCACAAAGTAACGGACTTCTCTGTCCATTATCTTGCAGTGAAATTCCAACACGCGATTCTTGATTTCCGCACAAGAAAATAGCATAACTGAATCTTCCAACCATGCATGTTATACACTTTCAACGTTTTTCTTCGATACAGATGTTTTCTCCCAGCAGGAATAAAAAAGGATGATATTATCAGATTTTGAATGTATTGGCTCCATTCTGAAATCAGTTGTTCTCGATCGATTCTAGTGATCAATAGTTTTTCTTTCGTTTGATTTTCTACACTCGATCGCTATGCAACGCGAAACACGCAATTTGACCCAAGAGGAATGTGCCCAAGCGGTAGTTTTGCGAGAAGGAGGGTGGACATACACAAGAATTGCAGAAAGGTTTGGAGTTTCCCATACAAGTGTGTCCAGAATGTTGCAGCGATTCAGGGAGACAGGTATGAATGTCCGAAGACCAGGACAGGGTAGACCACGGGTAATAACTGCCATTCAAGAACGTTACTTGAGAGTTTCTTCTTGAGCTTGAGAAAACTCATGAGGTGCAAATTAGCACTCAGACAATAAGAAATCGCCTCAGAGAATATGATTTAAGGCCTCGTGTCGCGGCAAGAGGCCCAGCTCTTACCCCAGCCCATCGAAGGGCGCGTTTGGATTTTGCGAGAGAGCATATCCATTAGGAAGAGGCCGATTGGGAAAGAGTTCTCTTCACAGATGAGTCTAGATTCTGCCCCTGCCATTGTGATCGACGTTCCCTTGTATACAGGCGTCCACATGAAAGATATGTTCAGTGCAATTTCCTGAATACTACTGGTTTCGGGGGAGGATCGATTATGGTATGGGGTGGAATATCTTTGACTGCTCGCACAGACCTAGTGGTCGTTGATAATGGAGCTTTAAATGCTGATAAGTATATAAGGAACATACATTGGTGAAAATTTCATTTTTATGGACGATAATGCCAGAGACCCCATCGTGCGCGCATCGTTCAGGAGTTCCTTGAAGAAGTTGAAGTCTCTCGAATGGAATGGCCAGCAAGAAGTCCAGATCTCAATCCTATGGAGCAGGTTTGGGACAACCTCAATAGAAGGCTGAGAAGTTCAGAAAATCATCCAGCTACTCTTAATGACTTAATCTGATAGGCAATATCGACTGATTTTCAATGAAATTGGACAGGTATATTGGGGGAGCAGTCAAGAAAAAAGAGTACACTTGTTTTTGCTTTGACTGCTCCCCCAATTTACCTGTCCAATTTCTTAATGACTTAGGAATCCAACTCGGAGAAATCTGGGAAGGATTAGATCAGAACATTTTAAGATCACTCATTTCGAGTATGAACCGTCGTTGCCGAGCTGTAATTAACGCAAGGGGTGGAAATACCAAGTATTAAATCACTTATCAGCATTTCAGTATTTTGAAAATTGTTCATTTCTCTTCTTTCACATAAGATTCGGTGAAATCATGAATTTTTCTTCCATTCAATGTGTCTTGTTTCATTCAAAACCTTCCCGAGAGAACATCAAAAATATGTTATAAAGTCAATATAGAGTTAACTTTCATTAAAATTGAGATTTTCAGAATGTGCGTTAATTTTTTTTTGCGCAGTGTATATTCTGAAGCCCTGGGTCGACTGGCCGAACTGCGTTGTATCTAGCATCCGAAAAGATGAGATGAGAAAGATTTGGAGGCCAATATTGAAGTGGATAATTCAAAATAAGGTTCAATAGATATAATTTTTGGAATTATTTTCCTCTTCTCGGTTATCTTCTGGTTTATTTTTGGCTCGACCTGTTCCTTCATTCTATAAAATATTTTGAATTTTTCATTGTCCAAGTTGAGATCTCTTTTGGAGACATTGAATATTCCATATCTTTTGTTGTGTCGCCACAGGGAATGGACCCAATGTTTAACTGTTCTATTTTTTTTCGAAATTCAGCATTCATATTAAGCAGTTGCACATAGGAAAGCACATCTTCATCAGACGAATACATTTCGACAACTGATGAAGTGGTGCCATTTGCCACATCAGTGCGCATTAAACCACGTCCTCACCATTTCGCCACCTATCCTGCACCATTCAGCTCGCCACCTCGCTACCACCCAAATGCCACACCACCTCGGTCCCATTCAAAATTCTAATAATAAAGACATCGTGTAGAGGCGTAAACATCAACTCAACAACTCTATAATATTGTTGAGATCATAAATTCCGCACCTTATATGCACTATGCATATTTTTTTGCTGGACCAGGAAGAATAACTGAAATTTTTCATATTCTTTCCCAAATCTGTTCTTCCTCATATCATATTGATAGAATAGATGTTATTTATGAGATTCATAGTGTCACATGAATAGAATAATTGTACGGAAATTATTAGAATCCACTTACAGCAAGCCTCCAGACATGATAATAGGTATCCAAAATTTGTCGTACCAAGGTTAAGGTTAGAACAAGGTTATTCTACTGCTTTATCAGATTTAGGGACTCAGTTGGACATGAAGTCAGAACCGTATTGCCTTGCGATTGCAGAATCTTTTACATAGAAAGAAAAGACAATAATATTTTATTCTGTAAAGAAGGAAAACTAGAATTTAAATTCATCAAATGAAAATGAATTCGTTAAAATTTCATGATATTATGGTTATGTTTTTAGAGATGGTAATAATATTGAAATGGAAGATTCTACCAATTTTTTGGGTATCTACAACGATAGGTTTTTGAAATAGACATCTCAAATAGAATATCTGTCCATGAATTTAGTAACCCCCTCACGTGAGGGGGTTGAAAGGTCTGGAGATCTTGGGGGCCTCTCTATAGGTCAGCATTTGCTTTTTTACATTTAAGTTAATCCTTTAAGATTAATTTTTTTACCCTGTACAAGCAAATCGAATTATTTATTATCATTGAATGCAGTAGGTATTGAAAGACCTTTCAGATGAAGTATCACAAGACATCTATTTCAATTTGAAGGAAATAGCGATTACGTCACCACGACAAAACCAGTGTTTTCGAAAACAAAAATCGACCTCTTTCAGGATTTTCGTCAAATCTACATTGCTTGCGAAAAATCGAATTTGTTCCATAATTAAGCCATGCACTGTATGTTACTACATATTATACTTTTCAGAGTATTATGCAATATAAATTTTTGGTAAAATGCCGAGTTTTTAATAATGAAACATTCGATTTTTGTTGGAAACATGAAGATATCCCAATGTCATTTCAAAATGGCTCAATATTTTTGAGCGCTCGGTCCACTCAATCGAAGACTACATAATTTCGTCACGAGGTCTCTATTTTCCGAATTTGTGCCGATAATGGTCTCAAACGAATAAGGGCCGGTATTATAAAAGAAATTCAATCCTCGGTTGAGCCCAAATCCGCGGTTGACTGTTGGTTTTCGATATTATAAACGTCCAACTTCGGGTTCAACCCGGGATTGACTCAACCGGTGAATATAGCTCCGTTTGAGATTTGAACCGAGGATTGAGATACGTTTGACGTTTCTAGATGGCCGACAACTAACCTCACTTTATGTTAAAAACAAAACAAAACAATTTTTTTGGCACATTGAAGTTGCTTGGAATGGATAAACATTTTAAAATTATATGATACTAGCTGGCCCGGCGAACTTTGTTTCGCCTAAATAATACCTATACCATAGCCATCTTTATCTTAAGAAGGCCGTGCCTATACTTACTGTAGATTTCACAACGTAATTACCAGTGATCGAAGATCAACGGCTTGATTAGATTTCTGAACTGTCAAATCGAGTTGATTCCAGATCAAGCTCCGATCACCAGTGATATGCTTTGTGAAACCTCCGTTAAAGTTGTATAAACTTACCATTGCTAATTTTTCAAGCAGGAGATAAATAAGGCATAATAAAAGTTCTGTCAAATGTCATCTGTCAACTGTCAAATTTCATCTGTCAAATGTCATCTGTCAAATGTCATCTATCAAACGTCATCCGTCAAACGTCAAACGTCATCTTTCAAATGTCATCTGTCAAACGTCATCTTTTCCTTGGATATGAGCTGTCACACAAAACAGAAATACAAAAATAATATGTCAATTACTAATTATGGGCAATTTTGAATTCAGTTATTTCCGCAAATATATTTATTACCCAAACATAAATCAAAAACATTTCAGAAATATAGAGAAAAGATGAAAATGGACAATTCACGATTGATGCTGATCGTCACAATCCGATTTACTTTACATTCCGGTAAAAATTCACTGTTCCACCAACTTGATCTGATAATAGCCTTCCATGTTATTATAAGTTCTATGCAAATTACACAATGATTGTATACATCGCCATTCATACTCTATACCATTTCTGAATTTCCTATCCTTCAAGAAAATGAAATGCACCGTTGCCAGACTACTTCATGGCTTATAACTTCACAACGTTCTATTTTATCAAAAATAGCGAGTCTATTTCTCTCGTTCTATTTTATTATTGCATTTCTATTGAATACGGTGGAACATCGTTCTACCACTATTAATCACCATGGAATATTTTTATACCGTTATTAGGTATTCTGTGGTAAGACCTACTGCACTTTTAACTATTCACTTGACATGCGATTCTGTGGAAGAAAAACTAACCTCCTTTGTCCAAATGTCAAAACCTACATAAGTACTCTATGATTGCTCGAGAAAAAGGAATGCCTTTTTTTCTTTTCTGTGGGATTTTTTTTGAAATATTTTGTTATATAAACCTTGCCCTAACAATAATACACACAACAAAAAAAGAATTGTCCAGTTTGGTGCGACAATAAGGCATTTCGAAGTTTTGAACCAACCATAGTTCCTCTTTTATTAATATAGATGTTATCGAAAGTATTCAAAAAATATTCGGATTGTAGAATCTCAATTCTTTGAGTAATGTCTTCAAGGAATAGAACTGCCAGGCTTCTTTGGCAATCTAGTAGTGATAGTGACACAAGTGATGATGAGAGAACTGGGAGTCTTCTTTGGAAAGAAAATATTGAAGAAGAGAGTATATCGAGAACACCCAGAAACTTCAGATTTCGTTTCGACCATCTTCAGAGAAGGAACGAAGAAGAATTCGGAATGAGGTTTCGCTTGAACAAGGAAACTGTTTTGATGTTGGACGACTTGGTTCTGAATTAGGTGCTAAAACTAAAAGGTGATTTGGATGACTTTAAAGTTGTAAAAAAAATTATTTTTCAATAAATGTCTTTTAGAAATGATCCACTATCAGCAATGCAACAAATTTTGTTGTGGCTGAGATTATTTGCAACTGGGTGTATGCTTCAAGCAGTTGATGATTTTTGTGGTATTCATAAAACCACGGCATCGCAAACAATTAGGATAGTTTTTAGAAACCATATTTCTGTCTTATTGTTGATTGTTTTTATTTTAGCCTTGAGAAAGAGGAAAACCAACCTCGAAACGTCGGCTTTGTGAGAAAAATAAGGTCAATAAATTGTCCAATTTCCCAATATTGTGTTTATTTATTTGATTATAATGGATGATAACCTTCCACTTACAATACCCGGGGGTTTGTTTGAGACGATAAGAAGAGATAATGGTGTTCACACTTGCACGATGAGCAAACAATTCATTGGTCTACAAAAGAAAAAAGCAGCAAAACTCAACAGGAGAATCTTTCTACTTAGCTGTCGCAGGAACCAATTGTTACCCAACCACATTGTACATAACGTGAGACAGATTTATTCATTAGAACTTGAAGATCATCCTTTTAGAAACTCAGTTCATAAAATTTTGTCTCGTTTTCGTTCTTCAATTTTGAACATCGAAATTAAAATATGTGTATGGAAAATAAGTGACCTACAAGATCAGATTAACCTGTTACAAAATTCACTACAAGAAAACTTAAATCCACAGTTGTTTACAATTTTAATGCACATGGCAACCAAAGTATACAATGACCATTTTAAAAAAGTTAAGAACTTAAACATCAAAAAGTTGAAAGATTTAAAATATAAACATGGACTGTTAACACCATCTCAGTTCAATGAAGATTTCTTGATTAACTACACTGATACGGACATCCCGGAAGAGGTTGAGATGGTTCTCAGTTTGGGTGAAAAACATAGTTTTGTTCCTAACAAACTACCCGTAGTTAATATCATCAAAGATTTAGAGTTTTGTATCAATTCTCAACAACTTAATGATGAAGAGAAAGATAACTTTCGAGCTAAAAGTGTAGGTGTAGTCAAAAATTATATGATTAAATATCAACACAAAAAACATGACATAATTTCAAAAAGATATCTCAAAGCCACCCATGAGTTTATTAAGAATAACCAACAATTAGTTATTAGCAAGTCAGACAAAGGCAATATAACTGTGATTATGGAAAGAGAAGAATATGAGAATGAAGTCAAGAAAATGTTAGATGACCATAATTTATATGAAAAACTCCAAAAAAATCCAACCACTAAAATCCAAAATAACATAAATAAGGTGATTAAATTGTTAAGGGAACAACATTTTATATCAGACTATGAGTACAAACATATGATCACACATAATGGCATACCACCGAAACTGTATTGCTTGAGAAAAGTCCACAAAACTACATTAAGTCTAAGACCGATTGTAAGTTGCATTGACGCCCCTTTTACCAACTTAGCTAAATTTATACACAACATCCTTACGTCTTTTCTGTCAACATCTGTTTACAGCTTAAAAAATTCTTTTTCTTTGGTACATTCTTTGACCGACATAGAAGTGCCTGATGGATACATCTTGGTGTCCTTAGATGTTGTATCTTTATTTACCAACATCCCGAAAATACTTGTCACTCAGTTAGTCAAAAAATATTGGCACATCATTAGTTGTTATACGTTGGTGGATAGGGAGACATTTTTGTTACTGCTCAACACTTATTTCGAGAGTAGCTATTTTGTGTACAATGCGAATTATTATAAACAACTTGATGAAACCCCTATGGGAGCTCCAGCTAGTCCAGCACTTGCAGAATTGGTCATGTATGATTTGTTCAGATATGTTGAGACAAAATTAGATTTCACAACACCATTACTTAAGTTCTACGTAGACGACACTATAGTACTGATACCTAGCAACAAAATACAACACACGTTGGACGTATTCAACTCTTTTCATGCGAAAATCAAATTCACCTCAGAAGTGGAAATAAATGGACGACTTCCTTTCTTGGACGTAATGATCATACGCGAAAATACCAATTTAATTTCCGATTGGTATATGAAGCCATATAACCCAGGAAGATGTTTAAACTTTTTTAGTAATCATAGTTTACAACAAAAACTAAATGTCATAAAAAATCTCATTTTTAGGGCCACCACACTAAGTAATTCAAGGTTTCATATACAAAACATCAATATAATAAAAGAAATTCTATATAAAAATCAATACCCCAAATATCTAGTTACCAGAATGTGTAATACATTAGATCAAATTAATCACCCAGTCACTGGGACTAATTCAGACCTCAAATATTATAAGTTCCCATATGTTCCTGGATTATCTCATTCTATTAACAAAATTTTTAAAGAATTTAATTGTTGTTGCGCTTATTATTCAACTGATAAGGGAAAAAAATTCTTTACAACACTAAAAGACAGAACACCAGAATTAATGAAGTCCAATTTAATATATCAGATTCCCTGCTTCAATTGTGAGGAATCTTATATTGGACAGACAAAGCAGTATCTTAAAGACAGAATACGACAACATAAAAATGACTGCAACAACCCAACAAATAGTGGCAAAACAGCGTTAGCCACACATACACACACGACAGGACATAAGTTGAATTTTGATAACGTTAAAGTTTTAGATTATGAAAGGAACAGATATGCGAGAAATATCAGTGAAATGATTTTCATAAAAAAGAATAAAACAGTTAATCATAGAGAAGATGTACAAGGTCTCAGTATATTGTATAGTCAATTGTTATAAGTGTTTTATATTAGTTGATTGATTGATTAGTTCAGGTACGTTTTCCATTTTCAGTGTTATTGTTTATGATTGTGTAGTTTTGATAATAGTCTGTGGCCTTGTCAAACCACGTTTCAATGTTAACCTATATAATTTATTTAAATCTCATATTGTTTCATGAATTGTTGCTCTAGATTACCTTACTCTGAATTGATTTTATATATTTTGACGAAAACCTTTATATACTGACTGGGTAAGAGATGCACACGTCTGTGAAACCATATTTCTGTCTTATTGTTGATTGTTTTTATTTTAGCCTTGAGAAAGAGGAAAACCAACCTCGAAACGTCGGCTTTGTGAGAAAAATAAGGTCAATAAATTGTCCAATTTCCCAATATTGTGTTTATTTAGTTTTTAGAAGTTTCGTACGTTCGGCATCAGAATATATTATGCCAAAAAACCAACACGAATTAGAATCAACGAGGGGAAGGTTTCATAGAGTTGCCAAATTTCCCCGTGTTGTTGGGGCTATTGATTGCAGTCACATAAAAATCAGTTCTCCAGGTAAAAATTCATGAATTTCTATTATTATTTAATTGAACATATGTTTATTTTGATGGTAGGTCAAAATGCTGAATGCTTCAGAAACAGAGAGGGGTTACTTTTTTCCGAATGTGCAGGTTATAGGAGATCCAGAGTTATATATAAGAGACATTGTTGCCAGATAGCCCGGTTCAGCTCATGATCGGACAATTTTTAATAATAGCCGCATTCGAGCCCGATGTGAAGCTGGAGAATTTGGTATGAATTCTGTATTCATAGGCGATTCAGGATATACACTCAAGAAATACAGGGTCTTTCACGAGGAACCTCGCCCATATTTATACGGGAAACTACTGAACGTATTTTCATGAAATTCAGCACTTGCCCTAAAGTGGATATTAACTCAGAAAATATCCATTTTAGGGCAAGGGTGTGATGCATACACTCACATTATTTTTTAACGTAGATTCAATATCTGCCATAAAAAAATGGGGTTCTAATTTGAAAAAATTGATTTTTCACGATTTTGTCATCCCTAACTTTGAAAGCGATTTTTTCACCCCCTGTATCATGAATCGCGATTTCGATTTTTAAAGTGGATACATCAATCTTACATCTTGAAAAATCCCAAAAATGAAAATTTTCCATCCAAAAACCTCGAAGTTTTTCTTGTTTCAGCGGAGCTCTATTTTCGAATTTTTTTTTCGAATTTTCCCGCTCAGAGAGAATTTTCCAACCAAAACTGAAAAATGTTACATCAAAATAACTTGAAATTTTCTAAGGAATCTATTTCTGCAATAAAAAAATGGTGTTCTAATTTGAAAAACGGAAGTTGACGTCATTTCCGGAAAAACCGGAGGTGCTCATGCCTTGAAAATATTTTAGATTTCATCAGCATCGTGAAATACTTATAAGTGCTGAATTTCATGAAAATACGTTCAGTAGTTTCCCGTATAAATATGGTTGAGGTTCCTCGTGAAAGACCCTGTATGATGACACCGATTCAATCTCCCAGATCAGAGGGCAGAGGCGGATCAGTTATTCAATGGAGCGCACATAAGATCTAGGAATTGTATTGAAAGACTCTTTGGTGTATGGAAGAGAAGGTTCCCTATTCTTTCACTTGGGATTCGATTACAGTTGGAAACGGCAAAAAGCATTATTACCTATAGCTTGTGCGGTGCTACATCCCAGTGGGCACACATACGTTGAATAAAGGTGTTTTTAACGTTGATTGGTTGAAAAATACGTTATCCAGTTGATTTTTCAACGTTGTCATTCCAGTTATGATTTATAACGTTAATTCAATACGTTTTAATAACGTATATCAAACGTAATTTTACAATAATCAGTTATAAAATTGAGTGCTAATACGTTTTCTCCCGAAATTATTATAACGTTTATGAAAGATGTTATTTTAACGTTCTCTTGTAACGATTCCACAACTTCTAGTTCATTAAAATCCTTTCAAATACGTCTCAAGTCAACTATACGAATACGTTTATGGCAAATGTTATTTAAACGTTATCTGATGACAACTCCACAATTTCTCATTAATTTTTATCGTTTAAAATACGTATTCAGTCAACAATATAGATACGTTAATGATTTACGTATGTTCAACGTACTTTTCTTACTTCCCGAAGAATAGTTCATCTGAAAATACGTTATTATGAAAAAAAATTCTAACGTGTGTTCTGAACGTTGTTTTAACGTCCATTCTTCAACTTCTAGTCTATTTAAATCGTTGAAAATACGTATCCTGTTAACTATACGAATACGTTTATGGAAAATGCTATTTGAACGTTATCCTGATGACAATTCCACAATTTCTCATTAATTTTCATCGTTTAAAATACGTATCCAGTCAACAATATGGATACGTTAATGATTTACGTATGTTCAACGTACTTTTCCTACTTCCCGGGAATAGTTCATCTGAAAATACGTTATTATGAAAAAGAATGCTAACGTGTGTTCTGAACGTTTTTTTAACGTCCATTCTTCAACTTCTAGTCTATTTAAATCGTTGAAAATACGTATCCTGTTAACAATACGAATACGTTTATGGAACATGTTATTTAGACGTTATCTAATAACAATTCCACTATTTTTCATCAATTCAAATCGTTTAAAATACGTATCCAGTCAACAATATGAATACGTTAATGAGTTTCGTATGTTCAACGTACTTTTCTTGCTTCCAGAAAAATAGTTCATCTGAAAATACGTTATTATGAAATAGAATGCCAATATGTGTACTGAACGTTTTTTTAACTTCCTCTCTTCAACTTCTTGTTCATTTGAATCGTTTCAAATACGTCTCTAGTCAACAATACGAATATGTTCATGACAAATGTTATTCAAACGTTATCTAATAACAATTTCACAATTTCACAATTTTTCATCATTTCGAATCGTTTGAAATACGTATCCAGTAAACAATATGAATACGTTAATGATTCACGTATGTTTAACGTACTTTTCTTACTTCCTGAAGAATAGTTCATCTGAAAATACGTTATTCTGAAATCGAATTTTAACGTGTGTTCTGAACGTTTTTTTAACGTCCATTCTTCAACTTTCTAGTCTATTTGAATTGTTGAAAATATACGTATCCAGTCAACAATACGAATACGTTTATGGAAAATGTTATTTAAATGTTATCTAAGAACAATTCCAAAATTTCTCATTTATTTGATGGAAGGGTCATAAAAGTTGATTTATGACTACCCGTGCCGAAAACACGTTCCGAGTGCCTGGCCAGGCTCCACCAGAAGTAGTTGTGAACATTCTATTCTTCGGTTGATATTCATTTTACTTCGAAAAGGGGTCACAAACCCAAAAAGTTTGAGCAGCACCTACTACTCTGGACACGATTTTGATAAGATGACAGTTTTATTGTCTCTCCTGTCTATCGTATAGTTTAATAGGGCTTTAAGCTGAATTTCCATGCATCCGTACGTCATCCGATGATACGATCGTCCTTGTGATTGGCAGAAATTTCAGAATATTTCTGCCAATCACAACGACGATCGGACGGTCGTATCATCCGATGACGGATGCATGGAAATCCAGCATTAAGCGTTGAAAATCAAATTATACTTTATTTTACATATTAGGATATTTTTGGCGCTTTTGTTGAGCTGAACTGAGGGCTTATTAATTTGCCCAAATGTCTGTAATTTTCGATTTTTTGGCAGAAAATGGTACCTATCAATAGTTAAGTTATTATTACGCAGAGACAACTCTGTTATCACGTGACAATACTTAAGATGAAAAACAATATATAAGGTGCAATTGAATTGAATATATTTTTCCTTTACATTTTTCATTTCACGCAACTGAGGTAAAATTCAAAGAGATGAAAAAAATTTCAAAAGATTGATTCACACAAAAGAAAAGCTGACATATTGTGTTAATAACTGGGCCAATAAATATTGACACTCATAATTTATTTTCAAATGGAGTTCGTGAATTAGCACAAATTTGCCAAATTTCATCGGAAAATGAGGAAGATATTTTCAGGTGACTCTACCTTCCAATGAATCACCAATAAAAATTACTCTTCCAATTCCTCAACGCAATAATAATTCATATTCCTTTTCTACATTACAATCCACTTTCAAGGAACGGATTTGCACAATCTGGCAACAAAAGCAGCTTTCGACACGGTTCGCGCATGCGCAACTCGCAACGCGCAACTGTGACGGGCGCATCATTCGTGAATGCGCGGGAACTGCTTCTCTCTGATTGGCTTGTGACATTGCGTCTTGCGTCTGCTTCTGCGCCTACTGTTGAATGCTTAGCTTGAGTCGTCGCAAATGCAACCACCATCGACTTCGACAACAGGCAAGCAACAGGTCTCTATTCTCGTTAGTCTCGTTCTCGTTGATGGTTCAGTGTGTTTCAGAGTTTCGGTTATATTGTATATGGTATCAATTATTATATTAGTGTTGTTAATTACATTTGAGTTGGTGAGTACTATCATAATCATTCAAACACCTATGATGCAAATGCTTGGAAATTTCAGTTCAATCACTTACTTCTGGGTGTACCCGCTCTACCTCCATTTTCCACCAATTTGATTTTGCCAAGCGTCGGTTTCATATAAGGTGAGTACCTATTCTGTTTCAATTCGCTTTTTTTCTCAAGTTGTATTTTATTGATTGGCAATTATAAAATATTGGTTAATATTTGCATCTACATTTTGGATATTGATAATCTTGACATTTTCATGAAAATTGAATTATTTTCGAATAATTCTTTTCTGCTTTATTCGAAGCAATTCCTTGAAATTGGTAGTAGATGTATACCGATATAGATCAGCATCAATGTAATAGATCGTGGCAATAGCCCAAACAATCATTCAACAATGTGTGTGAAGTTGGCCCAGCACTCTTTGATTTTCGAATAATTTTTTTTGTGCTGAAGTGTCCTATGTTTGTGATGTTTTGTGCCGTTGAAATTCCCTTTTTATTCCATTTGGTTCTCAAGATATTTCAAAAATCGAAAAAATGGGCTAGCCCAGCACTTTTCGAAAAATTAGGTTTCAATGGCTGAATTAGATTGTGCTGTACATGTACAGTTGTGCCGTTCGAATTTTCCCGAAAGTCAAACTAATTTGGCAGAAAATCGAAAAGTTAAAAAAAAGTTAGCCCGGAAAATTTGTTTTTTCTTCTCTCAAATGAGTGAAAAAACTTGAGCTACATTTTTGTGCTGTCTTGTGCCGTAAATATTTTCACGAAATTTTTTTTATCTAATTGAACTGCATTTGTGCTGACTTGTGCTGGTTATATTTTCCAGGAAAAACTTTCAGTTTTTCCTATAAAAGGAGAAAATAAGGAAATTAAGTAGATTGTTTGAAAACTTGCAATGCGTGGCAACAATGTGCGTGAAGTTGGCGCAGCACTTTTTGATTTTCGAAAGAAAATTCCTAGTACTCAATTGGGCTAGGTTTGTGCTGCTTTGTGCCGTCAACATTTTTCTTTTATTCCATACGGTTCTCAAGATATCTCACAAAATGTGTAAAACCGGCCAGCTCAGCACTTTTCGGAAAATTGTTTTGAAACAACTGAAATAGATTATGGTGTATATGCATTGAGTTGTGCCGTTCGAACTTTCTCGAAATGCCCCCCTATTTTCCAGAAAATTGAAATTAAAACAATTTTGTACCAGCAATCATACTTTTTTTCCCCCCAAATTAGTGAAAACAGTTTGTGCTGCATTCGTGGCGATCTATTTGAAAAAAAAATTTAAAATTTTTTCTTCAAATCGTGTAAATTACTTAATTAGATAAGGGAAATCTGTAAAGGGCAACGTAGCAACAAAAAATATTCTAATCGTTGAGAACTGCATAACTGTCACTACATAGGTACTCCATTCGTACTAATTTACGACATCATCTGCCGCGAGGTTCGAAATTTCAATTTTCTGGAAAATAGGAGGGCATTTCGGGAAAGTTCGAACGGCACAACTCAATGCATATACACCACAATCTATTTCAGTTGTTTCTAAACAATTTTTACACATTTTGTGAGATATCTTGAGAACCGTATGGAATAAAAGAAAAATGTTGACGGCACAAAGCTGCACAAACCTAGCCCAATTGAGTACTAGGAATTTTCTTTCGAAAATCAAAAAGTGCTGGGCCAACTTCACGCACATTGTTGCCACGCATTGCTAGTTTTCAAACAATCTACTTAATTTCCTTATTTTCGCCTTTTATAGGGGAAACTGAAAGTTTTTCCTGAAAAATATGACCAGCACGAGTCAGCACAAATGCAGATCAATTAGATGAAAAAATTTTCGTCGTAAAAAAACGAAAGTGTGGGCTAACTTTTTTTTTATTTCCTAATTTTTTGGAAAATTAGCAGGATATTCGTGAAAATTTCAAAGGTACAACTTTTACTACGTGTAGCACAATTTTTCGAGCATGTTTCCAATGGAATAATTTAAGTCTCTGAATCTGAATTATATTGAAGTTTACTGACTATTTATCATTAATTATGGGCTAGTATTTTCGAAATATCTATACAGGGTGAGTCTTTGACTTGTACATATATTTTAACTGTAGATTCCTCTCATCAAACGAAACACTTTTTTCCCATACCATTTTCCAAAATTCGGTTTGGTTTGGGAGATACAGGGTGTCGAAAATCCACGAAAAAAACACTTTGCTGTTCATATCTTCGGAACCGTTATTTCAAATGAACTGAATTTTGGTTGATTCTTTACTCTATTCATTGTGCATATTCCTCAATCGAAACTTATTCAATATCTCTCCTAGTTCGAAAGTTACAGGGTGGTCGACTCATAAATTCATACAAAAACACTATCAAATCACTTGAAAAGGATAAACGGTTCATATTTTCGAAAGAATCAACCATTTTAGAGAATAAAAGTATTCTTATATTTTTTCAAAAAAACGCGTCGTTTTCGAGTTATTCCTAAATGTATACGAAGAAATTTGAGGAAAAAACCATGAATTTCATAAAAAATCTGAATGCTTCCCTGAATTAAATATCATCGAATATTGTTTCTTCTCTGGTCTCTTAACAAATTAACAATGTTGTCAATGTTTATCAACTGAATTCCGAGAAGCATGAAATTACACAGTTTATAAGCAAGTTTCTATTAAAAATTTATTGATACCAGTCCTTCAGGAAAATATCTATCTTCTTAACAATATCCTCTTGGAATTTTTAATCGACCCTACACGGTTTTCACATCACATATCACAAGCATCACCTCACACCTGTTTGCTTTATTCTCTGCGAGTAAATAAATAAATGAATTGAATCCATGTAGAAAGGTTATCGCGTTTAAGCGTCGTTCATTTTATCACAGACTGGCTGGCCTGTGATAGTGTGATGTGATGAGACACAGAACAACGGCTTGTCTTGCGTGGCGGCTACATCGCAGCCGGCAGCGCACCACGACTGAAATTCAGATCGGCGAGAATCAAAACTACTCGTTTGGCATTTCCAAAGAGCAATGCGTAGAAGCCTTTAGCGAAAAGTAAACAAAACTAGTTCTTCCGTTAACGATAGGGGACGTTCTGCTTTCTTGAGTTCGCCTATACCATTTTTTACTGAGAAAATCAACACAATCTGGCATCGTCTTCTCTAGAATTCTGTGATCACTATCATAGAGCCCATAGAGGAGATGGATTAGGTTAGGTCATTGACCTCGAATCAGATGACTGATTAATGGAGTTAGGCTAGGTTAGTGAGAAACTAATTTTTATAAGATAGTTTCAGGGTATCGAGGCAAATATGAACAAATTATTAGTGTTTACAAACTAATCTTCAGGATAATCGAAGAAGGAAATTATTTTGGTGTGAGAAATATGGCATTTCAATTGCAGAAATGATGGAACAAAACTTAGCGTTTTTGTTAGGAAATATCGTGTTTGTAACATTCTTATTCGAATAAGGTTAGTGCTTGAGTATTTTCTAAATGTATCACCCAGAATATCTAATAATCACATCAATTTCAATTGAAAAATATGAACTTTGAGGTGTTTGTAGAGAATAATATCAGGGACGCATTTAGCACAATTTTTTTTTTCAAATGGCTATATCTCTTTAACCGAGCCGAATTCGGAAAAATGGAAAATGAAAAAAAGGTTTCTTTAGGCCTCAAGAATCTACAGTTAAAATATATGTACAAGTCAAAGACTCACCCTGTATATTGTTTCTCCAATTTTTTCCATGAATGGTATTGGTATGAAAATGCTAGTTTTTTATAATATTTTTCTTGAAAAGAAATAAAATCTATTAGATATAGATGTTTGAACCAGAAAAAAATTTTCATATAAATTTCAGGAGAGAATGCTCGTGTCTGATTTTTTTTTTCATATTTATAGAGGCTGTTAAGATCTCCTTCCCAGCAAGAGAAATAGATGAGTTTCGACTTTGCACAGTCATGAAAGAATGGCTGAAATTCGCCTCGGCGAGGTTGAAGAAAGGAAAATAAACTAATTATTATTTTATTTTTGTTCCTTTGATATGTTATAATGAATGTCTCATTTTATAATATATTTTTTATAATAATCAGAAATGTTTTTTTTTGAGGTTCACCAATTTGAAAACACAAGGTAACTTTCGATTCAATTATGATCTATTAGTAGATACCTATTTGTGAAAACTCAAATATAGAATCCATATACATATTCTTTATAGCAACCTATACGTTTTAGTTCAGCAATTGAATTATTTATGCAAGATTTATATTTTTCCATTGAAAGATGTTTATCATAGTAATGACTACTTGTTTCAATACGATGTTCAGATTATGCTCAAATTATATTGAATCATTACGTTGCAAGACAACGTTTAATGAGGATATAAGTTATGGTGAAAATAAACATTATTAATACGTTAATGATTGAACATATAAACTCGTAGGGTAATATAATATATACAGGGTGAGTCTTTGACTTGTACATATATTTCAACTGTAAATTCCTCTCATCAAACGAAACACTTTTTTTCCATACCATTTTTCAAAATTCGGTTTCGTTTGGAAGATACAGGATGTCGAAAATCCACGAAAAAAACACTTTCCTGTTCATATCTTCGGAACCATTATTTCAAATGAACTGAATTTTGGTTGATTTTTTACTCTATTCGTGGTGCATATTACTCAATCGAAACTTATTCAATATCTCTCCTAGTTTGAAAGTTACAGGGTGGTCGACTCATAAATTCATGCAAAAACACTATCAAATCACTTGAAAAGAATAAACGGTTCACATTTTCGAAAGAACTAATCGGTTTAGAAAATAAAAGTATTCTTATGTTTTTTCAATAAAACGCGTCGTTCTCAAGTTATTCCTAATTGTCTAAGATTAAATTTGAGGAAAAAATCATGAATTTCAAGAATAATCTGAATGCTGTCCTGAGTTAAATCTCATCGAATATTATTTCTTCTCTGGTCTCTCAAAATTCAACAATGTTGTCAGAATTATTATCAGTTTATCAACTTTGTCAAGACGAAATCTCTATGATGAAAAAAGTTTGATGTAGAGATATGTAATAATAAAATCCCACAAATGTGGGAGATGAAATTGAATTCTAAGAAGCATGAAATTATACATTTTATAGGCAGTTTCTATTGAAATTTCATTGTTACCGGTCCTTCAGCAAAAAAGTTTTCAAAACAATATAACTCGACACCAGACGACACTACTATTACACCAATTCACTAAGTCATTTACAGAATCATCACCTTTTTGCTTTATTCTCTGTCAATTAATCATTGACCTAGAATATTCTACATCAATGCAATAAATAAATAAATAAATCGAAGTCACTGACTAACGTTGGAGGTTAGAGACACAGAAACTCTGTATGTCTTGCGTGGCGGCTACATCCACTCCACAGCCTTCAGAAGCATCAGAAGGGAAGAGTAGGCCGTGGCCCGTGCTACATCGCAGCCGGCAAAGAACGTAGCGCTACATCGGCGAGAATCAGAACTACTCGTTTGGCGTTTCCTACAGTGACTCTAATATCAAACTCTATCAATGATAAAGTCACTGTAGCGTTTCCGAAGAGCAACGCCTAGACGCCTTTAGCGAAAAGTAAACAAAACTGGTGCCCTTGCGATTAATGCGATAGTTCTTCTGGGGTACGTACCGCTCCCTTGGTTTCGACTATACCATTGTTTGAAGAGAAAATAGACAATCTGGCATCGTCTTCTGTAGAGTTCTGTGGAATATAATATCACAGAAGATGAGTTAGGTTAGGTCATTGACCTCGAATCATATGACTTAGGTTGATGGAGTTAGGATAGGTTAGTTGAAACCACTTTTGATTAGATCGTTGCAGAATATCGGGGAAAATATGAACAAATTATTAGTGTTTACAAACTAATCTTCAGGAAAATCGAAGAAGGAACTTATTTTGGTGTGAGAAATATGGTATTTCAATTGCAGAAATGATGGACAAAACTTAGCGTTTTTGTTAGGAAATATCGTGTTTGTAACATTCTTATTCAAATAAGGTTAGTGCTCGAGTATTTTCTAAATGTATCACCCAGAATATCTAATAATCACATCAATTTCAATTGAAAAATATGAACTTTGAGGTGTTTGTAGAGAATAATATCAGGGACGCATTTAGCACAATTTTTTTTTTCAAATGGCTATATCTTTTTATCAGAGCCGAATTCGGAAAAATGGAAAATGAAAAAAAGGTTTATTTTGGCCTAAAGAATCTACAGTTAAAATATATGTACAAGTCAAAGACTCACCCTGTATACACGTTATAAATTAACTTTCAGACTGAGCACAAGGTATATTATAATAATACGTTGCAAGACAACGTTTATGTATAGGTATATAATATGGTGGGAATAAACGTTATTTATACGTTATCGGTTAGACAGTAAACTTGTATGGTAGAATAATATACATACACGTTATAAATTAACGTTAATATTGCGCCCAATTTATATTTAATCAATACGTTGAAAGACAACGTTTATAAAGTATATATGATATGGTGGAAATAAACGTTATTTATACGTTATCGGTTAGACAGTAAACTTGTATGGTGGAATAATATACATACACGTTATAAATTAACGTTAATATTGCGCCCAATTTATATTAAATCAATACGTTGAAAGACAACGTTTATTAATAACTAAATTCTCGATGCAAGAAAACGTTTTTTCCCGCGACATTTTCACTGTTTTTCAACGTTTGGTTATGTAACATCTTTTCAACGTATTTTCTACGTGCGCGTGCCCACTGGGATAATATTGCTTTTAAAATGAAAAAGCCTGATCCCATCGTTGACCCAAACCTGAGACTAGATACTGAAGAAATTCATGAACCAAGTGAAGTCGCTAATGATGGTCATTTTAATTTCAGAGAAGAGTTTTCAGTTTATTTCATGAATTTGATTCAAGAATAAAATAGATGAGATTATTCTTCACTGTGAATGTAAATCTTTATTTTCGATAATTAAACATTAAAACATAGTTTGATATTCAAAACTACCAGCAATAGTAATTTTTATTATTAATTTATAATTTTCAGAACTTCAATTATTGTTGTAAGGAAATCAAAGACCTTTTGATGTGAAACATTTATTAGAAATCTATTCATACAGAAATGGAAGGTTTCAGATTACAACCGAGCAAATTTTTCTTTATGATCTCTTCACATCGACATGTTTGTCCTCCTGAATTTCTGTCCTTGCTTTTGTAAATGCTATTTCAACGTCTTATACTCGTTGCAGAATGCAATTTCAACACTTATGCGTTCGAAAACTTCGCATTCGTATTGGAATAGGAGCCCATTCTGCTACTAGTTTTAGAATATACTATTTTGGGATATCGAGGAAAATATGAACGTATCAGTGTTCTACAAGGAGTATTCCCTGAATGTATCAACTGATTATCAATCGAGAAATTTGAACTTTTGATTAGTTCCAGAGAATCATTCAGGTACGAATTTGGCCTAAATTTTTTCTTCAAATGGCTTTATCTTTTTACAAAAAAAAAATTAGAATTTGGCTGCAAAATTTGTCTGTGGAAAACCTGGCGAAGTTTATCAATGGTTCCGTATGATTCATCATTCATCATGGCCGAGCTCAATTATGTTGGTACTAATCAATATTATTGTTAGTTAATTATGTTTCATTACTTCTATTCCACATGTTTCATTGTATTTTCTGTGTTTTACTTTGTTATTGTATATTTGGCGATTTTCTTTTATTGTTGGGTTGCTTTAAGATTGTTTATGGTGGTGGCATTTTGTGCCTATCTTTACGTTTATACAACTTTAAAAGTTTCATTTTTGCTTTCCTACGTTTTGAAAATTTATACGTTTATATTTTCACATCTCTACTTTCTTACATTTTTGCATTTGTGCGTTTTCTGGTTCGTATTTTGTATTGTCACATCTTTAACATTTAACATTTTTACATTTACATGCTTGGATTTACTTATTTTACATTATTATTATTATTATTATTATTATTATTAAATTAAGTTTAAAGTTTAGGCGTTGCCTATAAACTCACAGAAAATATGAAATTTACAATCCAAAGAAAAAAGAGAAAAAAAAACAAATTCAAATTCAAATGAAGAGGTCAAAAGTGCTAGAATTAAGAGCGACAAAAAAAAAAAAAAAAAAAAAAAGAAAACACATAGATACTCTGAAAAATCACACAAAAATGTTCCACTAGTATCCAGTATTTTGAAACGATGTAGTGTCCACTCATCTCTGGAGGTGCCAACTATCTAAATTGTTTTTGAAGGAGTTCACTGACACTGACTCAACCACAACAGGAGGCAACGCGTTCCACACACTAAATATTCGGTTCGTCAGAAAGTGCTGCCTTTGCACTGTCTTGAAGTTTTCCTTCCGAAGCTTGAGAGCATGGCCTCGCAAACGGCCATCCGTGTTCAGCGTGAACAGGTTGCTCAGACTAACACCGAACAGATCATTCAGAGCTCTAAAGGTTATTATGAGGTCACCACGGGTCCTTCGGTCCATAAAAGATGGTAGGTTCCAGTGGCGTAGCTAGATAGTCAGGGGCCCTGGTGCAAAAATCGCAGAAGGGCCCTTAATGAATTGTTTGGTTTTTAACAAGTCGAAATATAAATACTTCGAAGAAGCAGAGCTACTTACTGAAGGTACAATTGAGGAGTATACTTGAATAAATGATGTTGTCATTAGGTAATGAAGAGAAATAGGTAATTCGAAATGTTTATTTATGTAGTAAGTATATTAAATTAATTATATTTAGGAGGATGAAAAAAAACTTTGAAAACACTTTTAGTTTTATTGATATGTTAGATTATTTGACAAAATAACAATAAGAATAACTTATTTAAGGAATTCATTTGAATTAATCATTGAGGATTCAAACCTGGAGTTCCATCAAGTCTAAATTTGAAGTCATTGATTTCTTCGGAAAAAATATGTTTACAACCTTTGAGACTCATTTTTTTGCAAAAGATTCATTGACTTTACTCAAGTCTGGACTTGATGCAGCTTCATTTTTATTAATATAAGCGATAATTGTCGCAGTCGAGCTTGGCTCATGGTGTTCCTCAAATAATTTTTTATTATTTTTAATTTGCTGAAAGATCTTTCGACTCCTACAGAGATGACCGGAATTTTATGGAATAGTATCTACCTAATATTGCTGTAAATACTTCTGTTGGATCGCATTTCGTAATTTCTTATTATGTATTTTCATACAGAATTCCTGAATTGTCCATGCCTTATTCAATTCAAGTATAGAAATAGGTGATAAATATTAAGAAATTGAATCGAAAAATCGGTCCCTATCATATCGCAATATTTACTTTGAAATTTGTCGCAGCTTTGAAAACAGTTTTTTCTCCTACATCTATAAGAAATGAGGGTGACAGAAAATTAAAAATTTTGTTGACTGCAGTCATACCCTCGAAACGTGTATTTGAGGGGCCGTTATACTCTGGCCGACGGCACCGATTCTCCATTCGAAAAGTTCACGCCCTCGATTTTTCACCTGAAAGCTTGATTTTTCTTTATTCTCCTTGAATTTCAGACAGTTTTCTGCGATTTCACACTTCCTGTCTTTTCAGTATTTCCATTTTTGCTTTAATTAAGCGCCTATCCAAATGGAATTTTTTTTTAATAAAACTAAAAAAATTGATGTACAACTGGCAAAAAACGATTATGAAGTCAATTTTCATATAGTCTCAAATTCAACCGATTTTTTTATGCGAAAAAATAATTTTCTCGAAGAGAAGAAATGGGAGTGCCCTCAAGACATCTTATAACTTCAATTTGAAGAAAAAATCATGCTTTTAGGTGAAGAATTGAAGGCGTGAACTTGTTAGCCGTCATCAGTGCCACATAGCCCTTCCTGCGGTAGCAAACAACTGAAAAATTAATGAAACTACGTGGAGATCCAGTTTTTGTCGGCCAGAGTATAATGGCCCCTTACTTGTGAAATTATTATATCGAGCACTCTATAGAAAATATTCATTTTGAACAATTCTTCCCTACTTCGAAATCGGTGATCAGAAGGAAGCTAATTCATAGAAATGTTTTTGAACTTTTTTGTCTCTTTTCTTCGAAATGGGGATCTATACCATATGCTATGGCATTTTCCCTAGGCTCGCATTTTAAGGACTCGAAGTCACTCCTATAAATTTTTATCTTTGTATTCGTCTTTTCTAAGCTCTGCATGCGTCGTCCAAATTGATATAGCATATTTGTAATACTTAAGATGCATAATTGATATCAATAAGAATGTGCATAAAATCGCTGAGAAAAGTAAATTCAAAATTCAACATTTTTTGTTATTATTTTTGCTTGGCTTCGCTCATCTTTGCACGAATTTTTCATAACTATTTCTGATAATGCACGAATGATATCAAAAACGAAGTTTAATTGCTGAAATTGTGTTGACCCTACTGGACCATCTAGTCGGATTTAGTTTTTTCAGAGAGGTGTCCGATTCACCAGTGAATTGAGACAATACCAACGTTTGATGCCATTTCCGAAAAAAATATACAAATCTTGTAACGTGGTATAAGCGGTGGTCAGCGCTTGGGGCCTTGGGGGCCCCTAAGGCCGGGGGCCCTGGTGCACTGCACACCCTTGCACCCACGTAGCTACGCCGCTGGTAGGTTCATTATGGAGAGTCTTTCACTATATGACGGGCGTGAGTATCCGTAAGGGAGGCGCGTTGCACGACGCTGAAGAGCCTCGAGTTGTGTCCAATCGCGGCACAACGTCGGACTCCAAACAGGCCCGGCGAACTCTATAATAGGACGCACATAAGTTCGGTAAATAGCCGCGCACGTTGAGGGATCACACCTGCCAAATGCTTTTTTGATCAGGAATAAGGATCTGTTGGCTTTGTTGACAGCATGGAGGATGTGATCGGACCAACTCAAGTTGTCAGTCACTATAACACCCAAATCACAATGGCTGCTGGAAACAGGGACGGCATCTCCACAGAGATAGTACCTCCGACGCGGATTGCGGGCACCCAAGTGGAGAACTACGCACTTTTCACCGTTGAGTGGAAGCTGCCAGTCTTCACACCACCGAGAGATGGAATCGAGGTCATCTTGTAAAGTAGAAGCTTCACTGGAGTAGTTAAATATTTTGGTGTCGTCGGCGAACTGTGAACAGTGGGAAGCAACAAGTTGTGGCAAGTCGGAGATGTAGAGCAGAAAGAGAACTGGTCCCAAGACATGTCTTTAATTGATATAATTGTATGCTTTGTGGTTACATCATTCATTCAGCATGTGTTCATTCATTCGTTGTTTCGATTTATTGGCAAGATATTGGTGTGTAAATTAGGAATGCCCACAACAAGTTTTCTTCGTGGGATATCTCCGATTTATTTTCATTTTTTCTCATCATTCATGTCCATGCCTGTAACCTTAATGAAAATAAATATTATTATTATTATTAACAGAGCCGAATTCGGAAAAATGGAAAATGCAGAATGTTTTTTTGGCCTCAAGAATTGACAGTAGAAATATATCTGCAAGTCAAACACTCACCCTGCATATAAAATGCTTGCTGGTTATTGACAAAAGAAATCCAATATTCCTTTTGTAACATATCAAGGATCATGGACGATTTCCTCGAAAGCTGCTGCAAAATTTTTTGATAGCTGTCAAAAGATTTCCAACTTACTTGACGCGCCAACCAAACAATCATAGGTATATCAGAAATTTGACGCAAAATACGGACCTTATAACGAAATTATGTCCTGACTCTCCCGAGGATAGGTTTGTCCTTGATATTTATTTGAGATTTTCGAATATCGTAAACTATCCATATCAACAATTTTTGGGAATAACTTAACGGACCGATAACATTGGTCAGACGATACCTAATTTATATCGGTGCAATTTATGCTCTCATGAATTTTGTAACGAAATCTTATAATATAAAGCACAAATTATAGTGAATCATGAAACGAAATTCCAATACCGCTAGACGGAACGTTGTTGAATAGGTTAATTTTTTTACATAACATTTAATTTTCCTCTCTTCGACGTAAGAATAGGGTTTCGTACATCCGATATACCACGTCTGTACGTATGTCTACCGGTCTATGTATTCGTTCGAAGTATTGTCTTCCTGATAATATCAAAACAACTGATTCGATCTAGAAATAGGATGGAGAATGACGTATTGAAGCTACATGCGAATTTTTGTCCAGATCGCTTCACCTGAACCATTTGTAAAAATCTCCAATATTTCGGAGATCATGGACGATTTCTTTGACAGTTCCTGTCAAATTGTCTTGATGGCTGATTACCCGATAAATTCATAACTATGTATCCGATCTTTTTAAAATTTCGCGCTCAGTTGGAGGATGACGGAAAGATACTGATAACCATTGAAAGAAATAAGACACAAATCATTTCCCATTGTAAACAATGAAAAATGAAATGTGAATACGAACTAGGTCTCCGATACTGTTCACCCCATCAGACCGAATGATCCAACGTCAACTGAGAATCGCACCGACTGCAGTTTCGTCCTATTTAGGACTCATCAGGGTGGAATATCCCAAAGTCGACGCTGGATGGAAAGTCTTTTCGTCAAGATATGGATATCGGTCGTGCATTATGTCGGATGACTATTAATGAGCGACATCTATCCACCTTCAGAAAAGTCCCCCCCTCGGTGATTGAATGAACAATAAAGGAAACTTTCTTCCAAATTGCAACACCAGATTGTGTCTTATTTCTTTCAATTGAATAGGTAGCGCCTTACCGCTCAAATGATTTTATTTATCATATTTATACTGATAACCATATCTGGGTACAATTTGGGAGATACAGGGGGATACATTAATAGGCAATTTGGCACAAAAGTTACAGAGTGCAGGGCAAAACATGACCTGCGCGCTGACACTGCTAGCAGGTCTCTCATCGCATCGACAACATCTCATTTTGACACTCTGGATTCACGAAAAATCATATTGAACTTTCAAAAGAAACATGCTTTTTAATCATTCATGGGCAACTTGTACATGAGTGATATATTAACATTCGAGTTAATGTATGCTCCTATAAGTGATCGGAAGTTCGAAAATTCATCCTTACAAAGATGAAAATAATATACTGCTGGTATACAGATTCACACGATCGTGATCATATGTGATAAATCAGAACATTTTAAATCTCAAAAGTTTCAGATTGCCTTAATTTAAAAAAAAAAACATTTAAGTTTCAGGTTATAGGTTTTATACATATAATTTATTGAAACTAGTATGGGCCAGCAGATCTACCTCTTGAGTAGATATCCTTATCGGTAGATCAATATTTTATTTATTTGTTTATTTATTTCATAACTAACTAGGGTTGAGGTTGGTTAAGCCTATAAACCCAAAAAAAAAACAAACGTAATCCGAAAACAATCAAATTGGTAAATTGAAAACAAAAATAAAGAACAATAATAGCAATAAACCGGGACAAATCATCGTTTAGGTAGATTCGCATTTGAAAATGGAGAAGGCCATTAGTAGAAAGAAAAAGAAAAAAATCGACAGGTGGCAAACTCTGTGACGATCCTCGAAATACGTACAGATTGTCATATTTAACTATTTTAAGTTTGACGGCTATGGGTGAACATGGATGAGCAGCTCATCTGATCTAATTGACATGTCTTTTTCGTTCTATCTCTTTCGGACACATTGTATTATGTCGTGAAAATTAAGTCTCCTTTCGATTTTATGGAAAAATTTGTCAAGATTTTAATATCCAGAAATAATAATTAGGTATGATTACTTCGATTTACTCAAGACATCAGATTATTTGCAGAACAGGATTCTTGGAAGAATTTTTCGGTTGAAATTTATGCAATAGAATAGCTACACAATACGAATGCAACATCACCTTGGCAAACTGGAAATATTAATGCAATTCTTGTTTTCAACTGGAATATCAATGCGATGTTTTTCTCAAGTGATAATCCCCCAAGAACTGCTCATGTTGAGAATTGTTTCAAAAAAATATCGATGTTTATTGTTGTTCAATACTGAATGCACTTATCATCGAATGGAAAATTCTCATATTCATTTGAAAATAGTTCTTTTCGTCATTCTTCCGGGATCTACCCACTTCCTGAACACTTTTCCTCTGAGATAGTAGCGTTTCCCGGCCTTGTCCGGAATGTTACGTACTTCCGGACTAGGCTTTTGTCATTGTTGATCATTACCATAGCAACGGAATAATGGCTGACAGTTCTGTTCTATTTAATTCAAATAAAAATCAAAATCTATAATAAAAAATGTGTGTCATTGATTTGTTATTCTACAGGGTTGCCGAGAAAATATTGTAGCATAGCAACTATTTCTCCGCCTAGGCGGAGAAATAGAACTTCTCTGTGATCCTGTCAGTCTAGAAATGACGTTGTTATCGTACGTTTGAAAATAAAATATATAAATATGGCCTAGAATGAAATGGAATTTTTCGAAGCCCAAACCAGTAAAACTGTGGCGACATAAATCCACCGGCGTGCAGAAGTCTGCTAACGGCGCTTCACACGCCGCCCGAGCTTGAGCACGTGCTCGGCAGGGGGCACCTCTCCCTAGGCGGGCAGGCTACTGCGGTACCATATTCTTTATAGACCGACCACGTCTACTACCCAGTACCCTCGCTCGCCTCGAGCAGGGCAGCTGTAACATCTACGTCATTGGCAGGCCTCGCTTACATTAGCCAATCTGATGAGTCCATCGTAAGCGAGGCTGGGACGAAACGTAGCCCCATCCCGATTCACAATTGGTAGCAACACGCTATAAATTGGTGACCCCGACGTGATCGGGTATGGGGATTTAACAGCTCAACTTTCGTCCCCACATACGATGTCTGGATCAACCTTCGAGGCAACTTCTCAGGTCTCCAGGCATCGTCCACTGTATCGTGTCGTGACCAGTTGTCCTGTTCACTGGGGGAGAGTCATGTGGCGACATAAATCCACCGGCGTGCAGAAGTCTGCTAACCGCGCTTCACACGCCGCCCGAGCTTGAGCACGTGCTCGGCAGGGGGCACCTCTCTGACCTCTCCCTAGGCGGGCAGGCTACTGCGGTACCATATTCTTTATAGACCGACCACGTCTACTACCCAGTACCCTCGCTCGCCTCGAGCAGGGCAGCTGTAACATCTACGTCATTGGCAGGCCTCGCTTACATTAGCCAATCTGATGAGTCCATCGTAAGCGAGGCTGGGACGAAACGTAGCCCCGTCCCGATTCACAATTGGTAGCAACACGCTATAAAACAAACAGAAGAATCTTGTTGATGATTTGAAGCGTGTTGCTGTAAAGATTGGGAAAATTGTAAAAGATATCAAGACAGAAACAAAACTTATCAAATGGATCTATTTGATATATTAAGAATTTTGTAACTTTCAATATTTGTGAACAATTAATGTGTAAAATATTCAATTTGAAAAATGTGGATAGGCCTATTATTCTGATTCAACAACCACAACTGTTCATATTTCCTCATCTAGGCAGACCTCGTCATGTTCATAATCGAAGGATTTATATCAGCAACATCATAATATCCAATATGAAGATATTTTGAATTATCTTCTCTTTTTTCTCGTTCTACGTGCTCTGTGCCGGCTTTCCATTTATAACCTATAATCTAGGTTAGTACACACAAAGTCTGGAAGAGAATTGAGCTATTGAATAAAACAAGTTGATGATAAAGATGGCTACTTCATTAGAGAAAATGTCTTACAAGGATTTCCTTTCAGCCGCAACATCAACCAAAGTAGATGAAGCTATAAAAGCACTAGCATCTACCTTTGGAGATTATGCCTATGCTGGCTTCAGCCCAGATGCCTTGTTCAAACTCCTAGTTAAACAAGCTTTGAAGTATGAAGTAAAAACAGACCCATCTGATGTTCTAAACGAGATGGTGGTGTTATGTGCTGTATTCCATATAAGAGGGCCCAATATAGCAAATATTACGCAGAAAAATACAAGAGGAGGTGAAAAGACCTGCAAGGAGAGACTGGAAAAGATTATAGCCAAATATGATATTAAATCCAAGGCCATGAAGGATCCTACTCTTATAACCTTGCCTAGGATTTCAGCAACATTTCCTTTCATCAGTTGGAAAGTCTGGGCATCTCGTGAAGCTGACAAGATCACTAATGACCCAGTAAGAAACAAAGAGATAGGACTAATTGGAACTCAGTTCTCAGCACCAAATTATGTGCCATCTCTAATACCATATGCAAAATTAACAAATGGATTAGAAGGTGTTGCTTACACAATCCATGTGGTCTACCAGGCTGATCTTGGGAAGAAGACTGAAGTGCCTCCTAAATCAGCAAGGGCAAGATCATCTTTTGTACCTCACAGCTTGGCACGCCATTTCGAGAATTGTTACGCCCCTGATTTTCGTTTCAATTTTCCGAAATGAGAGGCGCGGCGGTCCAATCGTTCAACGCGAAAAACATATTGATAAGGTCGCCGCACACATTTTTACCTCTGGAGACCACTCTTTGTTTGATTCTTATCGATAATACTTCTTGCTGCGATATTTTCGAATAGTAATTATTAGAAGCGATTTATTCGACAGTGAAAATTCCAGCAATTTGTGTTGATCTCACATAGGAGATTAACAGATCGCCAATAGTGCGGATTAAAGAATATTTTGGTTGAGATTGAGAGGTAAGGATTAATTCTTAAATTCACACGTGATGTGCGACGATCTTGTCAATCTTCATAATTTCTATTCCAATTTAGCATTGTTTCTACTACCACCGGAAGGATCGTTTCCAGGGATTCTAGCAGAATTGAGAATTCTTCTCAACAAGGATCCATCCAGGATAAATCCTGAAGTTCCTGTTCATTTGCACATGGGCTGTTCCATTGTCGACCCTGGAACCCAATGCTGTTGGATTATTGTCAAATTACAACCATTATACCATCTATAATATTTGTAGCATTAATTCATTCCATAATCAATTAGGTAAGATTAAATTGTCCAAACATGAAATGTATTTTAATCCCCGAGAACACCAGTAATCCAAAAAACTGACAATTGAACTCAGAGCACTTGAAGTTCATTTTATGAACGTAACAGAATGCTTGCAAATATAGCAAGCTGGCTTGTCAAGGAGCAGATACTGAGCAAGTTCAACATGAGAAATTTGCAGATGCTTTGAGACAGCAGTTGACTGATTCTATTGGTGAAATGTTGTTGGAGGTTCAAGATAATATCCTTGCCACCAATGAACTTAAAACATTGGATATTGAGCCAGACACCAAATATCACTATGCCATGCTGTACTGTTCTGCAAAATCAGTGAAAATGACATGAATCGCAGTCAGTGACTGGAGATTATCCATGTCAGAATTTCAAAAGCTCTATAAAATGTAATTGGCTGATATTATTTTATTTGAGTTGATTGGAGTTTTGTATTGTTCTATTGATTGTTTTTAATTTGGACTAAGTTTTAATTATTAAAATGTTAAATTATATTAAGTTCTTTGAACCTAGGATTAGTGATTTTAATTATATAAACAATATTTTTTTCTTTATACAAGAGAAAAACCCATAACCAAAAAAAGAAGAAGAAAGAAAAAAAGAAAAATGAATATAAACTTAAGTTATTATTATATGTTAGCTCTTAAATATTTTAGAATCTAATTAACTCAAATAAGAAAAGAACAAGAAAAATAAAAAAGAATCAAAAAAAGAGAGATTTAGATTTCGATGCTTTAGTACTACAACTCCGAAATTATAAGACATAGAGAAAAAGTAATACGCATGTCATGTCCCCTTCTTTTGAGTAACATAATTTGCTGAAAACCCCAAGTTGCTACGGCGCCTAGTTTTCGAGCTACAGGCCGATTTTGGTATTTGGTTCATTATTATATTTGACTATAACTTCCGTATTATAGGATCTACGCTCTTGAAATGAATGCATCTTTCGGGCACTTGTTTTCTGTTTTTCAGCAGTGCTATTGGAATTTTTGTGTCTGCTCAAATTTTGGAGTTATAACAAAAAATAATTTTTTTCAAATGGAAACCTTAATGAAAAATTATATTTTCAAATTGATCTTCCTTCAACGATTTCAAGTATATCTATCTTGACATACAACCGAGTTCACCACATATAGAAAATTCTGAGGAAAAATATTTTTCCTTCAACAAATCCGAGCAGGCTCTGTTTCACTTCCTTCAAAACTGAGTCATAGAATTTCATGTCTCATTTATTTTCACTTGTCTAATTGAATCATTGAAAGTTGCAATTTATGTATTTCTTCGGATGGACAACGCTTTGGACGTTTGTTGTGAATATCATTTTTTTTAATGAATAAACCAATTTTTATCTTGAAAGAGCTTTTTTTGCCTCACATGGAGGCATTCATTACTGTTATGAACGGGTTACTCGAAACTTTGTGTTATTGTCATCATTAAATCTTTAAATATTTAAATGCTTTTAATTTTTCACTTCAGCAGAGGAATCATACTAGAATAAACAATTTTTGTGAAACCCTATCATATTGATCTAATAATAAAGCTTATATTTCCTAAATCACTTTGGCAGCTTAATTGTGATAAACCGAATTCTATGGTCTCCTTACTTGGGCGAACAGAAACAGTTTTCTTGCTCTATGGAAGGAAACGAAGCCTGCGTATATTCATAATGAATCCTCAAATATATCATGATTAATATTTGTCAAATCGTTGAAGAAAGATCAATTTAAAAATATCATTTCCCATTATGGTTGCCATTTGAAAAAAAAAAATTCTGTTATTGCTCCAAAATTGGAGCAGATACAAAAAATCCAACATCACCGCTGAAAAGCAGTAACTAATGTGCCCGTAAGATGTGTTCATTTCGAGAGCGTAGATCCTACAATGCGGAAGTTATAGTCAATTATTAATAATGGACGCCGTAGCGACTTGGGGTTTTCACATATACTTAAACTTCTATACCGCTAGCATTGTGCAAAAAATTGCGTAAAAATGAAGCCAAGACCTGGACATATAATGGCTTATACGCATGCGCCATCGCCGCCATATTGCCCCTACCCTGCTTAGAATCCTACTCCAAGCTACTTCCCCTTATTCGCGCATGCGCAGTAGTCTCCATATGCCTAGGTCGACGGCTTCAAGGAAAACCACAAGGATCAAGTATAGAATTATTTGGGTTTTCAGCTATTTATGTTTCTCCAAAAAAGAGAACATGACATGTATGTTACTTTTACTCTATCTGTTGAAGTTTAGGAGCTGTGCTGTGGTACTGAATCATCGAAATTTGGCCACCCTGTGCACTCTCCAAGATATTTCACTCGCTCAATTATTTGCTGAATTAACGACAGAACAAAATGTCTGTGATATTTCCAACACCAACTCATAATATCACTGAATGGGCGAACCAACATAATTTCGATTTTCTATTCATACTCCATTTAGTTGAATGTCACTTGTAACGATTTTTATTGTGTATTATTATTTGACTCGTTTTCGTCCTATCGTTTTTGATAATACTTTTGAAAATGAACATAATCATTATGACTTAAATCATCTCTGTGAAGATTCGAATTCACGAGTTCAAACAATTCCCTTTTATCTATCCCAAGACAAATGAATAAAAATTATGAAGTGGATCCATTGATTCAAATATGCTTTTTTCATGAACGAATTGTCTCTGGCACTTCTGTCGGGTTACTCTCAATATTGAACATCCTTTCCATCATTTTCATTCAATTCATACATAGATACGACAGACTGTTTCCATTTGTTCACTTCTATACTTAACACAGTTTGTTTTTCATAAATTTGAATACTACATAATCAAGACAGGAAATCAGTAAAGAATCAGGCTATTTTTGTACCGAGAAATAATATGTGTCGAAGGGAAATGGTGTGTTTGTTTTCATTTTGATTTCATGCCTCAGGAATATCTTGAAGTAGAAGTCTGAAGAAATATAATACCTGGGAATAATCCTGGATAGCAAGCTTCTGTGGAATAAGCACAAGGGCGTCGCCAGCCTTCGAGCTAGGGGGGGGGGGGCAATTGAGCTAGGGGGGGGGGCAAAAAACAATCAGAATAGAAAAAATGAACTGATTTTCGTATATTATGCTATTATTTCATAAGTTTTCAAGGGATTTTTGAGCTCTAGGGGGGGGGCAGCTGCCCCTCCCTGCCCCCCGCTGGCGACGCCCTTGAATAAGCATGTTAATAATGCTAAAGCAAGTAAGGTACGAGGAAAATGCTTCACAAAGTACAGAGGCTTGCCTGCGTGTGCATAAAGGATGCATTGAGAACGTGCTCAACTAGGGTACTTGGGATCATTACAGATCACACACTCATTACAATCTTGAAGAAAATACCTTGAAATGGTAGGTATACAGATGGTTCTACGATAGGGGCCGGCTCTATACCTTTTCAACTTCAAATTGGGAACTATCAAAATCAAATTGGGAACTGACATATTCAAATTGGGAATAATCGAAATCAGATTGGGAATAATCAATTTCATATTGGAATGACATCCATGTAAATCAGATCTTTGAATTACTCGATATGTAATTAACTCTCAAATTTGTCCAAAGTAAGTAACGAACGATAAGTCTATAATTTCTTTTTCATAATCATGCCTTATACAAAGAAGAAAGCTGCAGATTCAATGAAAAAGCAGGTAATTGCGGTATGCAATGGAAACATAATACAGACAGAATTTCGTCATCTAAGAACGGAAAATTTGATAAGAAGAAATATATCAACCATTATAGTTAGTACCTGTACAAGGTATGTGGCTCATATCCAGAGCTTCATACCTGATGTTTCGACCTTTTTTGATATGAGAGTTTGAGCACAAATATAAAATTTTTTAAGTACCTACTTCTTACACTTTTTGAATGTTTGATGAGTTCAAATATACAGGGTGAGTCTTTGACTTGTACATATATTTTAACTGTAGATTCCTCTCATCAAACGAAACACTTTTTTCCTATACCATTTTTCGAAATTCGGTTTGGTTTCGAAGATACAGGGTGTCGAAAATCCATGAAAAAAACACTTTTCTGTTTATATCTTCGGAACCGTTATTTCGAATGAACTAAATTTTGGTTGAGTTTTTACTCTATTCATGGTGCATATTCCTCAATCAAAACCTATTCAATATCTCTACTAGTATAAAAGTTACAGGGTGGTCGACCCATCAATACACGCTAAAACACCATAAAACCACTTTAAAAAGATAAACGGTTAATATTTTCGAAAGAAACAATCATTTAAGAAACTAAAAGTATTCTTATTTTTTTTCAATAAAACGCGTCGTTTTCGAGTTATTTACAATTTTACCCGGAGAAATTTGACGAAAAAATCATTAATTTCAAGAATAATCTGAATGCGTCTCTGAAATAAATATCATCGAATATTATTCCTTCTCTGGTCTTTCAACGAGTTTACAATGTTGTCACAATATTTATCAACTTTGTCGAGATATTTTAATAATAAAATTCCACAACTGAGAGATAAAATTTTACACCAAGGCGACCAAGGAGGATTTAACACGCACAGTTTCTATTGAAAATTCATAGTTACCGGTCCATATTGAAGTTAAATTCGGATATGAATGATGAATCTCGATACAAACTACTTATTAAATTGAAATTAATGAAAAATAAAATGATACCTTTACCTTATAATCTGTGTCGATGTTTATATCTAAGCAATATCCTCTTGGAATTTTATAAACTCGACACGGTTAAGATTATATTAATTCACTGCACAAAACAATCACATTAGAACAATAATTCACTGAATGTATTCAGAACTTCACATAATGTTTGCAGTTTGTTCATCAGAGACTCTGGTTTGTTATTGTTTAATGTTTATAGCTGGCGTCCACATAAACATAACCAATCATTCGCTCTACGCATGCGTGCTAAAACTTGGCGCGAAGTCGATTGGAAACGGCAGAATTCATAGATATTTATACCACGGTACACAAGTGTATCGTGATTTATACTATGTTTCGTAAAAAATCCTTAACCTCAATGAAAATTTCAACAAGCTGACAACATTTTCTTGAAATTTCTGTGCTAACATTCACAGAATCGATACAAATTATATTAGGTTAGGTTGTTTGATAATTGTTTAATAATAAATCTGAATGAAAAGTTTTTCTTCATGGTATTGTTTGGGAATTTCGAGGAGAATATGAAGAAGTGTTAGTGTTTACAAACTAATCTGCAGAAAAATCGAAGAAGGAACTTATTTTGGTGGGATGAATGTGTCTTTTCAGTTGCAGATATAATCCGATGAAACTAACTGTTTTTGTTGAAATTATCGTGTTTGCAACATTTTTATTCGAATAAGGTTAGTACTTCAGTATTTCCTAAATGTATAAACTCAATTTCTATCGAGAAATATGAACTTTGCATCAATTCCAGAAGACCATTTCAGAGGCGTAGTCAGCCCAATTTTTTTTTTCAAATGGCTATATCTTTTTAACAGAGCCGAATTCGGAAAAATGGAAAATGAAAAAAAGGTTTCTTTTGGCCTCAAGAATCTTTAGTTAAAATATATGTACAAGTCAAAGACTCACCCTGTATATTAATAGTTTTGGTCAATTTCTAGTTTAGCTCCCCCTCTCCGATTTTTAAAATATTTTGTCTCGTGATTTTTATGGCCTTATCGTTTTTCAGCAATTAGGTTAGGTTATGTCAGTTCGTTATGGCTTAATTTAATATATTCTGCAATAATAACATAATTCAACTGATATTATGATGTAAACCTCGAGAAATCAACGTTACATTCGGGAAATGACGTTCGAATAAATTCAACATATCGTTGATGGGTTTCGTTTTGGTAGAAAACTTCGGTTACAAATTTTGAGCAATAAAGATGCAATGATTCAACGTGGCAATAAGCATCGTACAAACAGAATTTTCACGTTTCAAATCACGTAGGTAATCGTTACTACGGAGATCAAAAAAAATAATTCGACAGTTGGAAATTAAACCTTCATTCGAAATAAATAGTAATTTGTGAGAATTTCTTCAAGTGTGGAAGAAGGGGAAGATTTGAATATGTGTGTTTCAAGTTGCGGTTACAATACAGAAAAGAGGATACCGAGAATGTGATCGCATTGTCTTGTCATTGTCTTTCAAGGATTTCAAGGTAAATTTTTGGAGCAATCACATCTAGATTTAATGAAAATATGCTTCATGGTCAACATATTTTTATCAACGGATACTGTCGGAGAATTTCGAAAAAATAAATTATTCTTGAAATTTTCAGAAACCATAGACTCGAGAAAATTTGAAATATTCATTGATTCAGCGCTAATGAAATTGTATATTTTTCTAATGATTTTGAATTCTTTTCAAGGTCATGTCCTTGAAAAAATAGGTCAATGACCTAGACATTTTTGGCAAATTTTGATCTTTTTAGACTATGCAAGACTAATTCTTTTCGTAAATTGTCGTTTTTTCAAGGAAATCTCTAAGAATCTTACCCACCCAGCACCCCTATTCACTCCAGATCCCGTTGAAAAAACAGCAAAATAACTTGTTTGCCAGCATTGAAACTAGTAGTAAATCATACCAAATCACTCGTTTTTCACGAAAAAAAATTAAAACATCGAAAAATCGAGGGGGACCTAAACTAGAAAATTACCCTTTCCCCTCCCGAACTATCCATTTTTTGAATTATTATGACGTTTGTCACAGAATTAACGAAGTAATCAACTTTGTTCAGTGAGGTTGCTAAGGTCGCTGATGGTAACTACGGTGAGAAAAGCAAAAGCACACTCAATATTTCTATGTAATAAAGCGACGAATATATTAATTGCCATTTCAGAAAATGAAATTTCTGCAATGCAGTCAAACATAAAGCTTTAGGCCTTTTCGGAAACTTATTCGGGTTCACTGGATCCCTAACCTTTGCGTTCGTTTACCTAGTCCGAACATCCAACCCGTGTTCGGAAAGTACAGAGTTGCTAACCCGATCAGTGACTCGGGTTGATTTATCGTAACCCTACTCGAAAGCAGGGTCGCTAGATCCACCGCATGCGCACGGCAGTTTAGTTTCGTATCTGGAAAACGCGGGAATAAGCCTTCCACTTTATAATAATAATATTCTATTCTATAATAACTTCATAATAATTAATCAAAAATTTTGGAAAGAGAAGAGAATTTGGCGCAATGTGAAATGTGTTAAATTCCAAAAATTAACTGGGAAAAAAAATCTTAAAATTATTGGTTATGTTATGATCTAATGACACTTCAAATCCTAAACCTGATAGTTCGTAAACTTAATTGATTAACTGATTAATAATAATTAATCAATAATTATGGAAAGAGAAGAGAATTTGGCGCAATGTGAAATGTGTTAAATTCCAAAAATTAACTGGGAAAAAAATCTCGAAATTATTGGTTATGTTATGATCTACTGACACTTCAAATCCTTAACCTGATAGTTCGTAAACTTAAGACCGGGTCTGTGATCCAAGAAGATCCGTCACGTGACCTCAGTGGATCGAGTTAGTAACCCAGAGTAGGTTTCCGAAAAGGCCTTTTGAATGCAACTCGTACATAATTAGGCTTATGGACTTGCCCAAATTATTGGCCTCGCTCGCTTTGCTCGCTCTGCCATAAACTTTTGGACTCGTCCATAAAGACCTAATTTATGTACTTGTTACATAAATAGCTATTATTTTAGTCTAAAAGATACACTGACGTCCTTTCTTGACAAATTTATTCTGACAACAACTCCATAGAAACAATTATCACAAATTATAAATCTAATATACAGGGTCTTCAGGAGGTTTTTGAAGTCCAACAGCTCACACCCATAAGTTACCCAGTCTTCGCCCTTGTTAGCACATCTCACAATCCTTTGACGGTCTTCTCGTGTGTTTTTTTTTATAATTTTTTCTTTGTTTATTATCAATGCTTATCACAGGAGTACGACGAATAGGACAAGTTGTATTTGCTGCGTTATTCAAATTTATCGGCAATGAACATTTCAGGTGAAATAAATGTTGGCATGGATGTAATTTTATAACTGCATTTCTCAACATTGGAACACGTAAAATTGCACAATTATCCTTTAAATTCATTGTTGGAAATTGCAAACTGAATTGAACCTATGAATTTTTTCTCAAAGTCCCACTTTTTCACATTTCTATGTCTAGTATATTCTGCAACAAGAGCAGAATGAAAATCCGATACGAGTGAATTCTTCGGAAGGCGAGCCTGAGGAATAACGAGTATGTTTTCAAAAGTTATGGAATGAATATTCCTTAACAGTGTGTGGGACTGAACTTCAGTCAAAATGCTTAAAAAACTATGTAGGACTGTACTCAAGCTTGAGTTGGTTATTTGTGGTTATTCCCTAAAAGGCAAAAACCAAGGACCAAACTCTGAACAACAACCGCGGTCATAACTGATTATTTGCTTGAAATCGATTTAGGTGTTGTAAAATGAATATTACATATAAAGTGATGGAATACTGACATTTTATGGTCAAATTCGATGTTAGTGGTTTGATGTTTTCTGAAATACAACTGACTGATCTGAAATACAATTGACGCTTTCTGAAATTCAATTGACGCTTTCTGAAATACACTTGGAAATGGTGTAGACATAAACCTAGACAGAAACTATTGAAAGTGCGATATAGCTATTCATACAGATAGTTAAGCTACCGTTAAAGCACTGAGCTCCTATGTTATTGACTCAAAGTGGATTAAGGGTCTTCGTCCCCACTCCGAAGAAGTCCTGAAGGCAGAGGGATGCAACCTAAACTTCCGGTTCGGGCGCATCCCAGTCTCAGGGCTAAAGGGCAAAATTGTCCCCGCGGCGAGTTCGATGGACGTAGAGATGCCCACCACATCCCGAGAACTCAAGACGCAGGGAGAAGTGGCGGACGCAAGTCTGGTGGCTCTACCGGGGCGCCAATGGGAGCGGAGATTTTCTCTGCTACCCGGGGAACTAAGCTGAGCTGCCTGGTGGACACAGGTACCGACTCAGATTCCGGAAGGGAAATACCCCGCAAGGAATCTGAGTAGGAACAGGAGAAGAAGAAGGTTGGGGCGTAAAAAGACTGGGTAACCACCATCCCTCCCCCAAAATAACAACACTTCATCTTCTCAAGAGTAGTACAAGCGAACCTGCATCAAGCGTAGGGCTCGTCAGCAGTGATTGCAAGGCTATTTGCGAGTTTGCAATTGAGCACTGCTCTGATCCAGGAATCCTGGATCAACAAAGAAGGCCAAATCCTGGGTTTGTGATGCAAAGACTCAAGACTGGTTTATGACCAAAGGCAAACGTCTCCAAGTGCTTGTGTGCTCATATTAGTATATTTGTGTCTAAGAATATACAGGGTGAGTCTTTGACTTGTACATATATTTTAACTGTAGATTCTTCTCATCAAACGAAACACTTTTTTCCCATGCCATTTTTCAAAATTCGGTTTGGTTTGGGAGATACAGGGTGTCGAAAATCCACGAAAAAAACACTTTGCTGTTCAAATCTTCGGAACCGTTATTTCAAATGAACTGATTCTGGTTGATTCTTTACTCTATTCATGGTGCATATTCCTCAATCGAAACTTATTCAATATCTCTCCTAGTTCAAAAGTTACAGGGTGGTCGACTCATAAATTCATGCAAAAACACTATCAAATCACTTGAAAAGGATAAACGGTTCATATTTTCGAAAGAATCAACCATTTTAGAGAATAAAAGTATTCCTATATTTTTTCAATAAAACGCGTCATTTTCGAGTTATTCCTAAATGTATACAAAGAAATTTGAGGAAAAAATCATGAATTTCATAAAAAATCTGAATGCTTCCCTGGCCTTAATATCATCGAATATTGTTTCTTCTCTGGTCTCTTAACAAATTAACAATGTTGTCAATGTTTATCAACTGAATTCCGAGAAGCATGAAATTACACAGTTTATAAGCAAGTTTCTATTAAAAATTTATTGATACCCGTCCTTCAGGAAAATCTATCTTCTTAACAATATCCTCTTGGAATTTTTAATCGACCCTTCACTGTTTTCACATCACATTAATCACCTGTTTGCTTTATTCTCTGCAAACTGCAAGTAAATAAATAATAAAACGAATCCATGTAGAAAGGTTATCGCGGCGTCGTTCAATGTAATCACAGACAGTACTCTGGAGTCTGGAGACACAGAAGAACGTCTTGTCTTGTCTTGCGTGGCGGCTACATCGCACTCGCAGCCGGAAGCGCACTTAAATTTAGATCGTAGCGCTGTATCGGCGAGAATCAGAACTACTCGTTTGGCATTTCCAAAGAGCAATGCGTAGAAGCCTTTAGCGAAAAGTAAACAATACTAGTTCTTCCGTTAACGATAGGGGACGTTCTGCTTTCTTGAGTTCACCTATACCATTGTTGAAGAGAAAATCTGGCAATCTGGCATCGTCTTCTCTAGAATTCTGTGATCACTATCACAGAGGAGATGGATTAGGTTAGGTCATTGATCTCGAATCAGATGACTTTGAAATGGAGTTAGGATAGGTTAGTGAGAAACTAATTTTTATAAGATAGTTTCAGGGTATCGAGGCAAATATGAACAAATTATTAGTGTTTACAAACTAATCTTCAGGAAAATCGAAGAAGGAACTTATTTTGGTGTGAGAAATATGGGATTTCAATTGCAGAAATGATGGGACAAAACTTAGCGTTTTTGTTAGGAAATATCGTGTTCGTAACATTCTTATTCAAATAAGGTTAGTGCTTGAGTATTTTCTAAATGTATCACCCAGAATATCTAATAATCACATCAATTTCAATTGAAAAATATGAACTTTGAGGTGTTTGTAGAGAATAATATCAGGGACGCATTTAGCACAATTTTTTTTTTCAAATGGCTATATCTCTTCAACCGAGCCGAATTCGGAAAAATGGAAAATGAAAAAAAGGTTTCTTTAGGCCTCAAGAATCTACAGTTAAAATATATGTACAAGTCAAAGACTCACCCTGTATGTCTCGGGACCTGATTCCGATTATGGTACACCTCAATGTTGGGGGCATTGACCGAGACAGTGTCATAGCATCAGCCTACTTCGCTGGAGATAGGCCAATATCACCGCCAGAGGAAGTACAGCGGCTAGTACGTTACTGCAACTGCAGGAAGTTGCCAATCATAATTGGATGTGATGCCAACGCACACAATACTATTTGGGAAGCACGAACAATAACACCAGAGGTGAGTGAATATCTCGTGGCTGACAATCTCGAGACATTGAATGTAGGGACTACACCAACTTTTGTCACGAGAGCGAGAGAAGAGGTCCTGGACGTGACAATTGTCAACGTCGCTGCCAGAAAGAATGACACTTCCTGGAGAGTGATGGTCATATGAACCTTCACTCTCTGATCATAGAATTATCGAGTTTAAGGTGGAGGGAGATACTACCTCTCCATCCTTGATTCGAAATATCAGAAAGATAAATTGGTTTCTTTATAGGAGCCATCTGAAGAGTAATTTAGACCAAATCGGAATAGGGTGAGAAAAACTCCGTTATTACGATTTGGAGCAACATGTAGACCAGGTAAGCGAGGCAAGATGAAGGCTTTTCACTCAAGCTGCCCATTGACCAAGACTCGATCAAGTAAAAAAGCTACTTGGTGACTCCGAAAGGAAGTCCGTCGGCTCTTTGAGCTTGTAACTTGTGCCGAGTTCGGAGTGAGCAGTTGTGTTCTGTGTAGGCTTTGTTACTGTGTCCTTACGCCACCTTAGGCACAGCACTGTTAATTTTTGACCCAACAGTGAAATGGTGGCCCCTACCGAGACTCGAAAATTTCTTTTCTAGCTCGGGATTGAACTCGAACTTGTCGGGTCCTCATCCAATGTCCTAACCACTGGACCAAGGGCACAAGGACTGGGACATTCACTATAACTATACAGGGTGTTTCACCATAAACTGGACAAACATAAATAGCCGTGTAGTTGACATCGTGAAAGTCATTTTTCCCCCATGACAATTACCCCGTTTTCGCAAATTAGCGAGATACAGGGTGTTTAATGTCAACTTTGAGCAATATTCTGTGAACTGTGGTAAGTTATGCGTGATATTTGAAATAACGGTTTCTGGTCACATCTCAGTATTTTTTAGGGCTCAATTTAATTGTGTTGTAGAATGTGGAGAAAAAAAATTCAAAATGGCGGAAAACCAGCAAAGTTGGAATTTTTTTTTCTTGGTTGCCAACTCGGAAAGCATAATCTCAACGTACTCGATTTTCTAAGATATTCCGTGAAAAATTTTTTTCAAAATTCGAACTCAATTTTTTTTTCACATGTCTTCAGTGAAAAAATTTCGCTAAAAATTTTTGGAATTGTTCATGGTTGAACTATCTTTAATTCTCAATACTTGGGTGAAAACAGAATGAAAAAATAGCAATTGGTTTTCTTGTTGTAGCCTTCCGAAGATTACGCTCGGTGTACTTTCATAATTTTTATTTGAGAAACTGGAAGCCTTACGAAGGTCAAAATTGTGCTGATGGGCTGCCAGAATGACTCGGATGAAAATATGAAATTATAAACAAAAAAATTTTTTTTTCAAAAAACTTTGGTAGGAATCGAACTCTACGAGTACGAATCGGATTAATTCTACTCCTATAAATCTCCCTTACCAAAGCAACACAAGTAAATCGAGAGTGTAGAGTTCGAATCTCACAAAAGTTTTTTGGAAAAAAAATTTTCTTTTTTTTTCAATTTTTTTGGTTCATAAAATCATATTTCTATCTGGGTCATTCTGGCAGCCCAGCGGCACAATTTTGGCCTCCAGTTTTTCAAATAAAAATTATGAAAATACTCCGAGCGTAATATTTGGAAGGCTACAAAAAGAAAACCAATTGATATTTTTATATTCTGTTTGCACCCAAGTATTCAGAATTGAAGAAGGTTTAACCATAAAAAATTCCAAAACTTTTAGGCGAATTTTTTTTTCACTGAGGACATGTAAAAAAAAAGTTGAGTTCGAATTTTGAAAAAATTTTTTCACGGAAAATCTTAGAAAATTGAGTACGTTTAGATTATGCTTTCCAAATGGACAACCGAGAAAAAAAAATTTCGACTTTGCTGGTTTTCCCCCATTTTGAACTTTTTTTGCAAAATTCTACACCACAATTCATATAAGCCCTCAAAAATACTAAGATATGAGCAGAAACCGTTATTTCGAATGTCACGCATAATCCACCACAGTTATCAGAATATTGCTTAAAGTTGACATTAAACACCCTGTATCTCGATTATGCGTCGAAAACGGGATATATGTCATAAGTCAAAAATTACTTTCTCGATGTCATCTACACGGCTATATATGTTTGTCCAGTTTATTGTGAAACACCCTGTATATATATTCATGTAGAGAGACGAGTGATCTTTCAATTGAGGTAAATCTCACCTCTTATTCCCTATTAGAAATTTAAGGCTGATTGCCCTTACACCTAGGGTTGAGGAGATTTCGGCTTACAATTTTACTCAAAATATGTGAATAAAAATTCACCTGTTCCAGAATTTCATCTGAAAACATCCTTGTCGCGACATAACTGGCCTGGCAAGTTTTTAAATTGTCACCCTGTACACTTTTTCAATTGGTCCAAATTCCAGATATCCTTTATTGATTTTTCTTCTTTTTCATGCTGCTATTGGGACAATTCAGATATTTTTGGACGTTAATGCGCCATTCTATCGTGCGAGAATAGACGATGAAGCTTTGGAAATTCAAGGTATTCCGCATTTGGCTCTGACTCCTCGATGGTTAGACCTATATTCCATTGAATAAGCTGGACACCAGCTCAAAGAGATTTGGATTCCCATCAATCACCTTCACATACAATTTACAAACTCAGACGGCTCTTACTGCACATGTAGTGCCCGTAGCCCAGTGGTTATGGCGATTGTCTCTGACGCAAAAAGTCGCGAGTTCAATGCCGAGGCAAGGAAAGAAATTTTCTAGTCTCGGTAGTGGGCCACCATTTCACTGTTGGGTCGAAAATTAACAGTGCTGTGTAGAAGGTGGCGTAAGGACACAGTAAAAAAGCCTACACAGAACCCAACGGCTTCTTCGAACTCGTATGATAAAAGTTATAAGCTTCGAAGCTTGTAGTTTCTGAGGGGTCCCCTCGGGAGACCTAGGAGTTATCAGTTTAATCAATATCAATCTGGACAGAAATTGATCAAGGCTATTTCAACAATGCAAAGACGATGTCATGCTTTGGTTGATGTTCGAGGAGGCCATACTCTTAACTGAACTATATTTTTTTGATTGTCTGTACGACAAATACAAAAAAAAATGATAATTTGAAAATGTATAGAACTAAAAAAGGAAGGTACAAGAGAATGATTAGATAAGTGAGTCAACATTTAGATTCCACCTTGGGAAGCTTTTGAAGCAGTTCCAAAATATTCAAATTTTCCTAAAATTCGTAGAGCAGTATATTTCAATGAACACAGATAGCAGTTCCTCTCAGTGTGAATCTTTTTCTCGAGAAAGTGTTCAGATACACATAATCACATAAATATGGATCAATTTCTGTTTCTTCGATTCCTATACAAAGAGTGAAATTGTACGCGGCCATGCCTTAACCATCATTCTTCGAAAAAGGGCTGAAAAATGCTTGGCCATTTATCATTGTGCGAAATAATTTCAATATAATACGCTTATAAAGAAACTGAGTTATGGTTTTCTTGCTTTATTTCCGATTCAAATCGAGCTTATGAATTGATAACTCCTATTCCACCTTCTATCAAGGTTGATTCATTTAAATAGCTTAGATTATTCAAGAAATTCATTTATGCGTCAGGAATAAGAAAACGAAGAATCTTGTTAACTCTAAAAATATGGCGTTGAGGAGGATTTTTTAATTGGTTTCCAACATTTAATTTCGGTAATATTATTCTCTCGCTTTGGTTAGATTGGGATAGTCTGGAAGAGACTGCCAGAGGGGGAACGATTGCTGATAATTCAGAAGAGCATCGCCCATAGAAATATCTATAAAAAAAGAACATTCCTGGACTATGTGTTGCTTAGTCTCGGCTTGCGCCTCGTCCAGGATGGTTAGGCTTTTCCTACCCGGTAAACAATGTACTATTTTTTATGTCTTGTTTATCTCGGTGAATAATGTTACTTGTTGTTATAATCACTTTCAACTGCACTGATGATCATTTCCGTTTTTTTAAATACTTAGTAGATACGTTGGCTGGGACGTCATACTTCAAAGCTACATCTTCCTTTCGTGGACCACTTTCCACTTCAGTCAAAATGTTTTCATCAAGAGATTAAGTTTTCGAAGTACGTTTTGACGAGATATATTGTTAGCGATATTGCCGTGAAATCTCACAATTTATATCTAAAGAAGTGAAATTATTTCACGGCATGCGGTTGAGATTTGAAAGGATTCGTTGAAATCACACGTAAATGAGGGATTCCTCTAAAAAATTCGACTTATCGAATGTGCCAAATATTTCGTTCGAGGTATCAAGATATTCGAGTTAAAGAACGACTTATCCAATAAAAATCACACTAATTTCAATCTTGGCGCTGTTGCCAACAAAGGACCCCGCACTTTTACTACGGGAAATGGCGTTCCGTCAAATTTTCTAAAATTTTGGTATAATGTAGTACTCGACATATTGATCAAAAGTGTCCATGGCCCCAACTCAACCCTATATGACTAGTTTTTGAGATACAGGGCGTTGAAGTTGAGAATTATCCACTTTTACTACGCCCGTATCTCGGAACAGAATCGAATTAACTTCAATTTTTCTCAAGAAACATTTCATCACATCCCAAGGAGCAAACATATAGAGGAATATGACCGAAAATCGTTACGAATACAGGGTTATCCATAATTGAATGCATGCCCAATTTTGAAAGTATAAAATATGCGAAAACGTTCGCAAAATGAACTATTACACTAGATATGTTGTTGTTACATCGAAAAAGTCTGAAATACCCAGAATTTATACTGGGTGATCCATTATTATAGAAACTATTCTCAAGGAAGGTTAAAAAAACACCCTGTATTTATGGGTTGATTCAAGGTGTTTGTTTAATTTTTTTAGAACATATCATCATGGACTTCAAAGAATACAGGGTGATTCAGTCATGAATTGAACTTTGAACCTCACGAAAATACCCAAAAACCACCTTTTTTTTTCATCACCCTCTATTTCAAGATTGAATCCGACGAGGTGGGAGTTTTCTTTCACCACTGTACTTGATATGAAAGCATCAATACGGCTGAAAGTTTTTATCCACTTCCTATGACCAGATTTTTTTTTATGTAATATGAAAATTATTTATTTATGTAATTCTATTCGTATTCCAGCAGAAAATCTGGTCATAGGAAGAGGATGAAAACTCTCATCCGTATTGATGTTTTCATATAAAGTACAGTGGTGAAAGAAAACTCCCACCTCGTCGGATTCAATCTTGAAATAGAGGGTGATGAAAAAAAAAGGTGGTTTTTGGGTATTTTCGTGAGGTTCAAAGTTCATTTCATGGCTGAATCACCCTGTATTCTTTGAAGTCCATGATGATATGTTCTAAAAAAATTGAACAAACACCTTGAATCAACCCATAAATACAGGGTTTCCATTTAACCTTCCTTGAGAATAGTTTCTATAATAATGGATCGCCCAGTATAAATTCTGGGTATTTCAGACTTTTTCGATGTAACAACAACATATCTAGTGTAATAGTTCATTTTGCGAACGTTTTCGCTCTGGAATTGACATATTTTATACTTTCAAAATCGGGCATGCATTCAATTATGGATAACCCTGTATTCGTAACGATTTTCGGACTTTCGGTCATATTCCTCTATATGCTTGCTCCTTGGGGATGTGATGAAATGTTTCTTGAGAAAAATTGAAGTTCATTCGATTCTGTTCCGAGATACGGGCGTAGTAAAAGTGGGTAATTCTCAACTTCAACGCCCTGTATCTCAAAAACTAGTCATAGGATTGAGTTGGGGCCATGGACACTTTTGATCAGTATGTCGAGTAGGTACTACATTATACCATAATTTTAGAAAATTTGACGGAACGCCATTTCCCGTAGTAAAAGTGCGGGGTCCTTTGATGAATTCGATTCGAGTTATCAAAAATTCGATTTAGCGAAGTTCGTTTTCGATATTTTTTAGTTGATAATTAGCAAGCATTTTATATACACGGTTCTGGGGTCGGGATCTTTATAAAATATGTAATTCTCCATCTACATGCAGAATTTCATGTCGATCGAACCTGCAGTTTTGGAATGATCTCTTTGTCGGCTTGCGGCATTCCATTCGGTGTGCCTTCGGGTCTGAGTCTCAGTAGAATCTTATTAGTTCAATCAATGCTCATCCTGGATAACTTTTCAATTTCTTGGAAAACTCAACTTATATTATATGAATTGAACATGAACACTGATCGATATCGAGTGTTTTTTAAGAGTGATAGAACTTTAAATTGAAATAAAACACATTCAATTTTGTTTTAATTGAAAGATAATTTCATTACATTCATGTTTTGAAAATATGTTTCTCTATTTCAGTATCGTAATTAGTTCATTACAGTACCTACTTAAAACAGTGCTGTAATGAACTCATTACAGCACTATTTTCAGTTATATTTTTCGTTTCGTGGTTGTCAGCACTGGCTTCCGATCCTATCAATTTTCAACAGACGTCAATTTGGAAATGTCAATTTCGTAACAGTCACCAACTGCCAAGATACAATACAAAAGTCACTAGGATGTATAATCTGAATTTTTCATTGAATTTCAACGAAATTTGACTGAAATAGAGAAAATATCGTCTAATACTCGTTGCAGAATGCAATTTCAACACTCATGCGGTCGAAAACTCGCTCGTTTTCAACTAGTTTTAGAATATACTATTCTCTATTTCAGTATAGTAATGAGAGTTCATTACAGAACTAAAAACAGTACTCTAATGAGCTCATTACAGCATTGTTTTCAGTTATATTTTTCATTTTGTGGTTGTCAGCACTGGCTTCCGATCTTATCCAATTTCATGGTTATCATTTAGAAGTGAAATAATGGTGTTGGAAAAGTGAAAAAATATGTAATCACTAAGTTTGGGTCCCAGATTACGAAAATGATAACTGCAAATTGCTAGCTGGAACTACGTATAACCTCACCTTGAAAACGGATACTTTGGGATTTTTTTGCAAAAACTAAGAGGATTGCAGTCCTCTTAGTTTTTGCAAAAAAATCCCAAAGTATCCGTTTTCAAGGTGAGGTTATACGTAGTTCCAGCTAGTTTTCTTCTATTTTCTCAATCAATATTCGTTGAAAATATTTTATTTGACAATTTCTGAGCCATACTGCGTCACATTGAATAAGTTCACCATCATGTAACATTAATATGTCCTACGTTGTTCAAAATACGCTTACAAATCACTACCCGAAATTTTCGCCCTTTATTTTCGTAACAAAGCGCTTATTGAAAATAATCATAAAGATAAATAACATCTTGATTTTTCCGGATGTTTGTCTAACACCGCATTCAAAAGTCATTTCGAATTCTACACGAAATATTCCCGGTTTTTCAGGGCACTCGATTAAGGACACATTATGCCGGGTTTCCACCAAGCGGACAGATCAGAACAAAACACGAACTGTCCGTTTGAACAGAAATTTCGAACAGTTTTGTTCCGAAAATGTTCGAAGACTGTTGGGTTCTGCCAACGGACTTTATGTTTACACCAGTCACGGACAGAAATCAATGAAAACTGTTTGTGTTTTGTTTGAGTTTCATTTAGTTAACATAGAGACACCGGACATGTAGTTGTGAAAATGTGGCGCGCTGCAAACTACCACTAGATCGCAAGAGAGAAAATAAAAACAAACTGGGCGTTTACACCAAGCTGAAAAACAGTCCTAGAACTCGAAAATCCTTTGAAGTTACCGACATTCGATGGGACACTGTTTGTGTTCGTAAAAACGCTATTCGCGGACTAACAAGATCGGAAAACGATCCACAAGTTCTAGAACAGTTCGCGGACTGTCACAAACGGACCGAGTTCGTGTTTTGTTTTTATCCAGTCGTCTTGGTGGAAAGCCGGCATCACATGACTTTTGCTTACCTGGGTTGCACTTGCACAGACAGCGGCGTAGCTACGTGGGTGCAAGGGTGTGCAGTGCACCAGGGCCCCCGACCTTAGGGGCCCCCAAGGCCCCAAGCGCTGACCACCGTTTATACCACGTTACAAGATTTGTATAATTTTTTCGGAAATAGCATCAAACGTTGGTATTGTCAACATTCACTGGTGAATCGGAGACCTCTCTGAAAAAACTAAATCCGACTACACCATTTCCAAGTGTATTTCAGAAGGCGTCAATTGTATTTCAGAAAACATCACTTGTATTTCAGATTAGTCAATTGTAGTTCAGAAAGCGTCAATTGTATTTCAGATTAGTCAAGTGCATTTCAGAAAACATCAAATGTATTTCAGATTAGTCAATTGTATTTCAGAAAGCGTCAATTGTATTTCAGATTATATCATATGTATTTCAGAAATCATCAATTGCATTTGAGAAAACATCACTTGTAATTCAGATCAGTTAATTTAATTTCAGAAATCGTCAATTGTATTTGGGAAATGGTCATTCGTGTCCCGAGACTGAAAGCGAGATGACTGTGATATTTGGAAAATCGGTTTAAGATGGCACAAAAAAGAAACTGAAAGAAAACTTTTATTCGAGCATTTTTCAAATATTCGCCACAACTGTTTTCTGGAAGACTTTGGGGTTCGAGGATGATTCATGGAGCATGGGGGATTGCCTCTGGTAGATATCGAACGAAAAACCGAAGATAGAATAAGATAAAAGCAGTCCTACAGTCAATCATGAATACAATTATTAAAAAAAAATAACGCAACACTTCAGCATAGCTCTTCTTCAGCTGCGCGCGCGGCACGTGCATCGATATTACCTATACGTTGGACAGAAGGTTTGGCCAACGTAAATTCAGTACTCGTCAAAAAATATGATGAAATCTGGATGTCCAATACATTGGAAATCAGGAATCTGAAATACATATGATATAATCTGAAATACAATTGACGCTTTCTGAAATTCAATTGACTAATCTGAAATACATTTGATGTTTTCTGAAATACAATTGACTCATCTGAAATACAATTGACGCTTTCTGAAATTAAATTGACTAATCTGAAATACAATTGACGCTTTCTGAAATTCAATTGACTATTCTGAAATACAATTGACGCTTTCTGAAATACACTTGGAAATGGTGTAGATGGTCCAGTAGGGTCAACACAATTTCAGCAATTAAACTTCGTTTTTTGATATCATTCGTGCAGTATCAGAAATTAATAGTTATGAAAAATTCGTGCAAAGATGAGCGAAGCCAAGCAAAAATAATAACAAAAAATGTTGAATTTTGAATTTACTTTTCCCTGCGATTTTATGCACATTCTTATTGATATCAATTATGCATCATAAGTATTACAAATATGCGATATCAATTTGGACGACGCATGCAGAGCTTAGAAGAGAGGAATACAAAGATAAAAATTTATGTGAGTGACTTCGAGTCCTTCGAATTCGAGCCTAGAGAAAATGCCATAGCATATGGTATAGATCCCCATTTCGAAGAAAAGAAACAAAATAGTTCAAAAACATTTCAATGAATTAGCTTCCTTCTGTTCACCGATTTCGAAGTAGGGAAGAATTGTTCAAAATGAATATTTTCTATAGAGTGCTCGATACAATAATTTCACAATTAAGGGGCCGTTATACTCTGGCCGACAAAAACTGGATCTCTACGTAGGTACATTCATTTTTCAGTTGTTTGCTACCGCAGGAAGGGCTATGTGGCACTGATGACGGCTAACAAGTTCACGCCTTCAATTCTTCGCCTAAAAGCATGATTTTTTCTTCAAATTGAAGTTAAAAGATGTCTTGAGGGCATTCCCATTTCTTCTCTTCGAGAAAATTATTTTTTCGCAAAAAAAAATCGGGTTGAATTTGAGACTATATAAAAATTGACTTCATAATCGTTTTTTGCCGGTTGTACATCAATTTTTTTAGTTTCATTCAAAAAAATTCCATTTGGATAGGCGCTTCATTAATGCAAAAATGGAAATACTGAAAAGACAGAAAGTGTGAAATCGCAGAGAACTGTCTGAAATCCAAGGAGAATAAAAAAAATCAAGCTTTCAGGTGAAAAATCGAGGGCGTGAACTTTTCGAATGGCGAATCGGTGCCGTCGGCCAGAGTATAACGGCCGCTTAAATACACGTTTCGAGGGTATGACTATACAGTCAATAAAATTTTTAATTTTCTGATTTTCTGATAGATGTAGGAGACTATTTCCCTCGTCTTAATTTCCACCAATCAGAAACGCGCAATTTTGAATCAAAAATGGTTTCTAGATGGAAAAACTTTTTGGCAGCAGCTGTCAGCAGTTTTTTCGGGTTTACCCGCGGCAAAACTTGACAGTTGTTGTCAACGAAAATTAATAATACATAGATACATTAATAATACATAGATGCATCCAGAATAATCTGTTACTCTTGAAATATTCTTGTCAAATACCATTCGTGCATCTAATTTTTCCTGTGAAAAAAATCGAAAAAACACAATGCAAAGTAATATTTTTTTAACAAAAAGCATTCGTGCAGGTGCAAAAATCCTCGTCTTCGACTCGGATTTTTGTTGCCACCAGAGCACTCATGCTTCTTGTTAAAATATTACTTAGCACAGTGTTTTTTTTTCCATTCTTTTCGGCAAAATTGGATGCACTTATGATATTACTTACGAAAAAACTGCGACAAATTTCAAAGTAAATATTGCGATAGCGATATGATAGGGACCAATTTTTCATAAGTAATATCATAAGTGCATCCAATTTTTCCGAAAAAAATCGAAAAAACACGTTGCTAAGTAATATTTTAACAAGAAGCATGAGTGCAGGTGGCAACAAAAATCCGAGTCGAAGACGAGGATTTTTGCACCTGCACGAATGCTTTTTGTTAAAAAAATATTACTTCGCACTGTGTTTTTTCGATTTTTTTCACAGGAAAAATTAGATGCATGAATGGTATTTGACAAGACTATTTCTTGAGTAACAGATTATTCTGGATGCATCTATGTATGTATTATTAATTTTCGTTGACAACAACTGTCAAGTTTTGCCGCGGGTAAACCCGAAAAAACTGCTGACAGCTGCTGCCAAACAATTTTTCCATCTAGAAACCATTTGTGATTCAAAATTGCGCGTTTCTGATTGGTGGAAATTAAGACGAGGGAAATAGTCGATTTAATTTATTAATATTTATCACCTATTTCTACTTGGATTCAATAAGGCATGGACAATTCACGAATTCTGTATGAAAATACATAATAAGGAATTACAAAATGCGATCCAACAGAAGTATTTACAGCAATATTACTATTCCATAAAATTCCGGTCATCTCTATAGGAGTCGAAAGATCTTTCAGCAAATTAAAAATAATAAAAAATTATTTGAGGAACACTAAGTGTCAAGCTCGACTGCGACAATTATCGCTTATATCAATTAAAAATGAAGCTGCATCAAGTCTAGATTTGAGTAAAGTCAATGAATCTTTCGCAAAACAATGGTCTCAAAGGTTGTAAATATATTTTTCTTGATGAAATCAATGACTTCAAATTTAGACTTGATGGATCCTCAATAATTAATTTAAATGAATTCCTTAAATAAGTTATTCTTATTGTTATTTTGCCAAATAATCTAACATATCAATAAAATCAAGTGTTTTCAAAGTTTTTTTTCATCCTCCTAAATATAATTAATTTAATATACCTACTACATAAATAAACATTTCGAATTACCTATTTCTTTTCATTACCTAATGACAACATCATTTATTCAAAGTATACTCCTCAATTGTACCTTCAGTAAGTAGCTCTGCTTCTTCGAAGTATTTATATTTCGACTTGTAAAAAACCAAACAATTCATTAAGGGGCCCTTCTCCGATCTTTGCACCAGGGCCCCTGATTATCTAGCTACGCCACTGTGCACAGAGCGGTTAATCGTAGAATTGTTCCCAAGCGATGAACGTTTCTCGAAACTGGGCGTCATTACGGCGGTGATAATAATGGATGTCAGTGAAAAGTATCTTTCATTCTAAAGAGAAAGACATCGAATATTAACATCCATCTCCATGATGTAATTCAACAACACAACATCTTTACGATAAGGTGATCCAAGTGAGACAAAAGTCCCGTAACATATTGACATAATTCATGCTTTTACTTTCAATTAGATGTTAATTCCCATTCGCTCACCAATTCGTTATTCGAGTTGCTTACAACTTATTGTATTCAACGCTTCAAAAGGATGTAATGACTTCAAAATCATAGTTTGTCAATTCTGATGTGAAATTGAAAACAGACTCAAGAAAAGAGAACTCTTTCAGAGGATGAATGGATTTAGAAGGATTTTAAAAATACACATAGATTCAGAAGTTTTAATGCCAACTTTTGAAACCAAAAGAGAATATAAATTTCAAGAGGACGTGTAAAATAGCTATTTTCATGAATATTGTTACCTCCGGCGGACCCTGTGGTTGTTAATGTTTCTTTAAAACTCTAATTTTGCTTTGCAGCGATGTTCATTTTCTATGGGTTTCCTACTATTGAAAAACAAAAATAACTGAAAACATATTTTATTTCGTCTGAAAAGAAATGACCTTTTTTCCTTGAATATGATTTTTCAAATCGCTGGCGGACCTTTTTTTAATTTTAAAATCTTGTTTTTAAGACCCTACAACGAAGCAACTTTTTATAACTGTTAGAATTCAGAAACAAAAAGATATTTTTTTTTTGCAGTTTTCACTCCACCCTATTGCCTATACTCTTGTGAAGAGTTTTTCAATAAGATGTGTTGTTTTGAATAGCCTGCTATTGTTAGTTTTAATTTGAAATAGTATTTAAAGTATGCTATGTCTTTCTATGACATAGCTAGTTACCTATGATCGTATTTGATTGACAGTATTTTGAATTAATGTAACGTCATTAAAAAATTGTTGAATATACGACATCAGAAGTTCTACAAGTTTCATTCATTTCCAAACCATATTTCCTAGAAATTACAACAGGTTATGGGCCCAGACACCCAGAAACAGTGAATGTTCAATAAGGTCAAGAATTGCAAACAGTTTTAGTCTTTCGTCATTTTCTGAACAAAATGTCGACCGGTCTTCCATCTATTGAAAAACTACGTGGACGCGAAAATTTCGACAGTTGGAAATTTGCAGTTCAAACTTATCTGGAACACGAAGAAGAATTGTGGGAATGTGTGTTGGGAACAGAGATTGATTCCAAGAAGGTTACGAAAGCCAGAAGTAAGATTATTTTACTAGTAGAACCAGTAAATTATGTGCATATTCAGAATGCAAAAGATGCTAAAGATGTATGGACAGCTCTTCAGCAAGCATTCGATGATAGAGGACTTACCCGAAAAGTAGGACTTCTACGAACACTCATAACAACTAGACTAGAAGATAGTGAATCTGTTGAGGATTATGTCAACAAGATAGTTGGCACCGCACACAAGCTTTCTAGTATTGGTCTCAAAGTGAGTGATGAATGGGTTGGAACCATATTATTGGCAGGTTTACCAGCAGAATATGAACCAATGATAATGGGTATTGAGAGTTCAGGAGTTGCGATAACTGGTGATTCCATAAAAATGAAGTTGATTCAGGACGTAAAGTTGTCGAAGGATAGAATTGCAATGTATGGCAAGAAAAACTCAAGAAATCAGAATCGTAGCAATAACACTAAAGGACATTTCGAAGGAAAAAGTAAAGTTCGCTGCTTTCAATGCAACAAATTTGGACATTATGCCAAAGATTGTACTAAACCAAGGAAAAATTACAAGGACAAAGACAATAGTAACAAAGCCAGTAGTAATATTTCCATGTTTAGTACAATCTTTGGCATAATGTCCAAATTTGTTGCATTGAAAGCAGCGAACTTTACTTTTTCCTTCGAAATGTCCTTTAGTGTTATTGCTACGATTCTGATTCTTGAGTTTTCAGATACCTGAAAGGAACGACAAGTTACAGACTAGAATTCAATGGAAGAAAGAGTTCGACCACAGATATAATAGGATATTGTGATGCAGATTGGGCGAATGATTTGATAGATAGGAAATCTGTCACAGGGTATGTTTTTATAAAAAATGGAGGTCCAATAACTTGGAACACTAAAAGGCAACCAACAGTTGCACTGTCTACCACTGAGGCAGAATATATGGCTATGTCGTCTGCAGCACAAGAAGCTCTATGGCTAAGAGGTTTATCATATGAATTAAATTCTTATGATGGTCCAACATTACTATATGTGGATAACCAAGGTGCACAGAAGTTAGCAACTAACGGTGGATATCAAGCACGCACCAAGCATATTGATGTTCGCCATCATTTCTTGAAGGAAAAAATTCAAGAAGGAGTGTTAACTCTGGAATATATACCTTCCCAGTCCATGCTTGCGGACTATCTTACGAAACCCTTAGACAAGGTGAAGTTTCAGAACTTTGTTAGAAGTCAAGGACTTATTCCAAATAGGGAGGGTGTTAGTTTTAATTTGAAATAGTATTTAAAGTATGCTATGTCTTTCTATGACATAGCTAGTTACCTATGATCGTATTTGATTGACAGTATTTTGAATTAATGTAACGTCATTAAAAAATTGTTGAATATACGACATCAGAAGTTCTACAAGTTTCATTCATTTCCAAACCATATTTTCTAGAAATTACAACAGCTATTACGGTAGATGTCACTCTTCAAACTGTCATTTTTGACATTTGACAAGTTGAAACCATTTCTGGGTCTTCGGCGTCGTGAAGTAGGTACCTACCTTGTCGAACCGCAATACAGAAATTGGTGAAAAAATTTGAGCTACTGGAACAAGTTAGTGATGTGAAGAATAAAACCCGTGCACATCGCTCAAGATCAGCGGAGAATATTGCTGCTATAGCTGAAAGAGTTGAAGAAAACTCAGGTTCATCCATTCCTCGTAGTTCTTTAGAATAAGGTATTCCACAAACGTCATTGCACCGTATTTTGTATGAAGATTTGGGTCTTACGAGTCTTCAGCCTTCAAAATAAGGAACTTTTACCGCCAGATGGCAGTGCAGGGCCGTAATTTTTATTTATTGGATTATTCAGCTTCATAGAACAAATTTTGGGTCGCGGGGAATATAACAAGAAATATTACCCTGAACTAGATCTCACACTGGCTTTACAATACTCTCTCTTTCCCTCACAAGTCATCTGGAAGGATGGGGCGTGTCATTTGAAAGAAATTCAATTCCATGTTACAATCCACAATTGAAAGAAACAATTAATTTTCACTAATCGACTGCTAAAACAAACCTTCATAAATTGTCGTTGTTAAAAATGGATATTTAACATTTCGAATAGAAAAATTCAAGGAAATAAATTTCGCGAAAACAACACATTTTTGTAATATTATTTACAACAAAACGGTCAATTCTGAAAGAAAATTGAGATAGACGTTTGATTAACTAAAAGATAGACTTCAATACTGAAATGAAAAACACAAAAATATTTGTTCGTTTTGATAGTGGAAATGTTACAAAAAAACAAAAAATGATGGGGAATATACTTTTAAAATATTTTTTTTATATTTTCATTTTTATACACTCATACATCCCTTCATCAATCAGAAAAAAATAAATCGTTTCTGTTTCCCTTTTTTCAGGGACGTAGATACTTGAGGCTTAAACAGTTCAGTTAACACAAGAAACCAAGCCAGCCGATCATCAACAACATCGTGTGTTTGCTGATTGATTCGTTGAAATGCATGAAATAATTATATCCGGAATTCCATCGAAAAATCAACTTGAGAGATGAGGCTCATTTCCACTTTGATGGCTCCTTCAACAAGAAAAGTTGTCGCAACTGGGGCTCGGAAAACCCAGGAGTTATTGTTGCAAAGCCTCAAACGAGCGATTGTTTGGTGCGGTTTATGGTCTGACGGGGTGCATTGGACCTTACTTTTTCGAGAATGAGGCTGGAGCAACACACACGGTAAATGGATTGCGCTATCCAAAGATAATTAATTATTTTTCATGGCCGGAATCGAAAGATATTGATCTGGACAACGTTCACTTCCAACAAGACGGTGCCACGTACCACACGAGCAACGATACCATTGAGAACCGGAAAAAGTTTCCGGGCCTTGTTATCTCTCGAAGAGGTGATCACAATTGGCCACCGAGATCTTGTGATTAGACATCTTGCGACTTCTTCCTTTGGGGCCATGTGAGAGAAGGTCTACGCCAAGAGCCCATCGTCGATTCAAGACCTCAAAGATGTTATTCGTGAGGCTATCGAGGACATAGGGTAGCCCCTTTGCAATTTGGTTACGGGAAATTTCATGAAAAGGATATGGTCCTGTAGTCGTGGTCGTGGTGGTCATTTGGCTTATTTTAGGTACTTTCCTCCGGATCGCGGACGTCAATTATAAAGCTGAAAATCCAAAATTCAGCTCTAATTATCACTTAACGTGAGTTTTAACCGGGCACGGCCCCTTCAGGGCGAGACTAATTGAACTCGGCTTAAATGCTTTGCGGAGCATATACAGGGTGAGTCTTTGACTTGTACATATATTTTAACTGTAGATTCCTCTCATCAAACGAAACACTTTCTTCCTATACCATTTTTCAAAATTCGGTTTCGTTTGGAAGATACAGGGTGTCGAAAATCCATGAAAAAAACAGTTTTCTGTTTATATCTTCGGAACCGTTATTTCAAATGAACTGAATTTTCGTGAAGTATTCACTCCCTTTATAATGCATATTTCCAAATCAAAACTAATTCAATATTCCTCCCGGTATAGAAGTTACAGCGTAGCCAACTTATGAATCTACAAAAAAATACTATAGAATCACTTGAAAAAGATAAACGGTTCATATTTTCGAAAGAACCAATCGGTTTAGAAAATAAAAGTACTCCTAAGTTTTTTCAATAAAACGCGTTGTTTTCGAGTTATTCCAAATTTTACCCGATAAAATTTGACGAAAAAATCAAAAATCATAGGAAAAATCTAGATGCAACCCTGGCGTTTCAATATCACAGAATGGCTCAAATCAAAAAACTCTATACAAGGTAACAATGTTGTCAGAATGTTTATCAACTTCGTCAAGACTAAAAAATTCGGATATTACTGATGAATTAATATTCCATACAAATCACGTATTAAATTGAAATTAATGAAAAATACTATGATAGCTACCTGATAATCTGTGGCGAGGTTTTTTCTATCTAGACAATATCCTCTTGGAATTTTATAAACTCACTTAACGGTTATTATCATATTACATATTTCACTTTCACTGATAATCTTTACACATCAACTTTTCCGTTTTCGCATTATCCACATCCACTGTGAATGAACAATAACAAATCGACAAATCTCCATCAAGCGGCTTCACGCAAGCTTACAACAACAACCACAGCCGTGTTCGGGTGTTCCACTGTTCGGTTCACGGAACAACGGTTGCGCATTAACATCGTAGCGCTCTATCGGCGAGAATCAGAACATTTCCAAAGAGGCACGAAGACGCCATCAGCCAAAAGTAAACAAAACTAGTGGCTTTGCGTTAGTTCATCCGTGATAGAGGACCTATTGCTTCCTTGTGGAGAAAATCAACACAATCTGGCATCATCTGCTCAAACGGTCTATGCTCTAGAGTTCATAGAATATGGTTCGATGGGTTAGGTTAGGTCATTGACCTGTGACCTCTAATCATTCGACCTAATTTTATGGAGTTATGTTCGATTAGTGTAAAAACAATTCTTTTTGAGATAGTTTTGGGAGAAAGAGGAAAATATGAGCAAGTTATTAGTGTTTACAAACTTATCTTCAGGAAAATCGAAGAAGGAACTTAATTCGATAGAAGACATATGACTTTTCAATTGCAGAAATAATCCTTCTAAAATAACTGTTTTTGGAAATATCGTGTTTTTTAAACATTCTTATTCGAATAAGGTTAGTATTTGAGTATTTCCTGAATGTATCAACTCAATTTCTATCGAGGAATATGAACTTTGCATCAATTCCAGAAGATCTTTTCAGGAACGTACTGAGCCCAATTTTTTTTTTCAAATGGCTATATCTTTTTAACAGAGCCGAATTCGGAAAAATGGAAAATGAGAAAAAGGTTTCTTTTGACCTCAAGAATCTTCAGTTAAAATATATGTACAAGTCAAAGACTCACCCTGTATATACAAGGTGCGGCACGGAGGGCGGACGTTTTTCAGATGTGCATAACTTTCCCCCACTGAGGACGAGAGAAGTGGGGAAGGTGCCGTTAGACTCGTGTGTTCCTAGCATTTATTTACCAGTTGTCGTCATGGAGCCTTGGACGGTGGAGCATCGTGTTTTCGCCTATGATAGTTTCGTCCGAAATAATGAGTCAGTCACGGTCGTGCAGCGTGAGTTTCGTCGCCATTTCCACATTCATCGGAATAGAGCTATTCCCTCTCGAAACACCATCCTTCGTTGGGTTGAATCACTTCGCAGACGTGGTGAACTGATCAACAGAAGACCAAGAGGACCTGTGCGAACAGTTCGAACGCCTGAAAATGTTGAACGCGTTCGACAAGCCATTCTTCGCAGTCCGTCGCGATCTGCTCGGAAACATGCTGCTGCACTTCGCCTCAGTGATCGTTCGGTGAGGCGAATTTTGCATATGGATCTTCGCTTTCACCCCTACAAATTGGCCATTGTGCAACAGGTACACCCCGGAGATTATGCACAACGAATGAACTTCGCACGTGAGATGGAAGCACTGATCGATCAAAATGAGAACCTCATTTTGTTCATGAGTGACGAAGCCCACTTTCACCTCAACGGCATGGTTAACCGGCAGAATTGCCGTTATTGGGCTAATGAAAATCCGCAACACTTACACGAAAGACCGCTGCACAGCCCAAAAGTTACGGTTTGGTGCGCTGTATCGCAAACTCGCATCATTGGCCCTTACTTCTTCGAAGACGTTAATGGTCGTGCTGTTACCGTGAACTCAGAGCGGTACGTCGAAATGATCAACAACTTCTTTATCCCCGAATTACGACGGCAACGTGTTCCAATCCGACGTGTGTGGTTCCAACAGGATGGGGCGACCGCCCACACAGCCAGAGCATCAATGGACGTTATTCGCCCTCTCTTCCCTGGTCGCCTTATTTCCAGGTTTGGCGATGTTCATTGGCCTCCCCGGTCCCCAGATTTATCCATATGCGATTTTTTTTTATGGGGACACCTCAAGGCTAGAGTATACGAGACCAAGCCCCGAACTCTGGACGAATTGAAAAGGGCTATTCGCGTGGAAGTTGCCCAAGTTGAGAGCGATGTTGGAGAGAGTCTACGCGAACTTCCAAGAGCGCCTCCAGCACTGCATCACCGATTTCGGCCACCACATGCCTGATGTGATTTTCCACACTTGACTGTCTCAAATGCTATTTCCTTGAGAATCTGATTCCGTCAATAAATGTGTTTTTGAGTAAAAATTAAAGCTTTTATTATTTTTTTAAAACCATCCATCCTCCGTGCCGCACCCTGTATATATATACCGGCTACCCTCCGGAACCGAATCACGAAAGTGATGATTAATGCCGACCCGTTAACGTCGGCAATACTCTCGTTGGACTATTGCGTCCGATTTAGAAATAAGTTGGACAATTGGACCAGCGAGAGTGGTGGGAGCATGAGAGTGCTGGCGCAGAGAATGTCCGAGAGGCTTGAGTCAGGCTACTCGGGTAATGGACTGAGGCAAGGAAGTAATTATCCGTGCTCGAGCGATTGGATTCCTAACCCGCCACCCTTTTGGAATGGCGCTGATTACGTCAGAGCCGTCCAACTTCGAGGCAACCTATTGCCAACCCGAGGTATCCCCTCCAATCCTGTACAGGACAGAGTGTGCAGGATGGGTTGCAACAGAACTGAGTCCTTGAGCCATGTCTTGCAGAAATGTCCTGCCGCACATTGGCCAAGGATTCGTCGACACGATCATCTTGTCGACTATATCCGCCAGGTTGCCGAAAAAAAGGGGTGGATCGTGGAAGTTGAACCTCGAATTCGATGCACGGATGGTGCTCTGAAAATTCCTGATCTCGTGCTGCATCAGGGTTCCAGGTTAGTCGTCGTGGATGCGACGGTCTCCTGGGAGGGGCCCAACCCCCTATCCGTGGCCGCTCAGAATAAAGTTGCCCTTTATAGCGAGCCACGGTTTATCAACGCCTTAAAAGACAGGCACCCTGGGGCCATAATCGTAGTCGCTCCTCTAGTAGTGGGAGCTAGAGGTACCTGGTGCGCGGAGAACGCGGTGCTCTGGAGCATCCTGAACTTCACGCATCAGGAAATAAGATCATTTGTGACGAAGACCATTAAGGGCAGCTTGATGGTCTGGAAACACTTTATGAAAGTCTCCTAGGTGAGATCCTGGGGGAAAGCTGGCTGACATTTCTCCGAGCGGGGTAAAACGGACTTGACACTTACCTTATGGCCGACGTTTTCGATCCTTTTGGGTCGGCCTGTAAATAGTTTTTAACTAATTTATTATATTTATGCTTTTAACTAACTTATTGGGTAGTGTCTCGCCGTCTTTGGGGGCTTGGGAGGACTTTTATTTATACATTATGTGTAGTATAGCTCTAATTTTATGTAAACTCTACTTTGAATTATAACATGTGGCTCAATTCAATTCAATATATTATGATCTTGTACATGCATAATCGGGAGGGTCCGCGTTCGGCGCAACCGTGGTCGTGCGGCGCCCCCTCTTCCGCAAGGTAGAGTAGGGACTGTGGGAATAACGCCACAAAATACGCGCACTGGGTCGTCCGGCGGCGCGCTCTCGTGAGTTGATCCTTCTTCTAGTGCTTGAGGAGGTCTGGTCCTCGAACCCGCGAATTAAAGAGTTGGTTTGACATAAAACTCAGCGGTACTCGTGCCGCTCGTCCCCGAATTAATGGACGTCGGGCCTAGAAATCCGCTCTGTCCGTGTTTGGGACCGGTTCGAGGTTCCGGGCTGATCCTTGCCGGGGGCTGGGCGCTCGCTTGGGCGTTCCGCTTGGCGGCTTTCATTCAGGCCAGGCTACATGATGACTGCGCCTCGTACGATAAAAATATAACAGTGAGCCCTTTCTTACCGCTGAGTGTCCAAGCGGGTACGAAGAAGGGTCATCTCACCTATTTTGGGACTGAAAGAAAACCGGACAAAAATAACTGTTGTACACTTTCATACTGAACCCCTTTCATATCTGTTCAACATTTTGCCACTGTATATTTAAATCCCCGTTTAATTCAAATTGCTCCCTCCATTCTGGCTGACTCGTATCCGGGAAATATTTGGTTATGTTATTGTTACTTGCTTTGACCTTGCGTCTGGTTAGCGCGCATGGTACTAAGAGAGAGAGAGAGACATTCATTAGGATCATCGATTCAGATCACAGAGTGTTTGTACATTAGGCCTACGCTACAGATTCGGTAGATATGGCCTCAGCATATTATATCAATTCATAAGGGGGTACAAATTTCAAATTGCTAATGGTCAATTCACAATGAACGTAAAACGTAAACGTAATGCGTTCTTAAACGTCTATGAACGTAATGGTTTCAGAATGGACGTTGGCTCAGAAATGAAATCTTCGCTATTCCTCAAAGAAAGAAGAAGAAGTCTATGCATCAAATCGTCTATGCGCTTTTTGAATTTCGAAGGTATATACTTGCGGGTTTCTTGAAAATCACAAATCACAAGACTCTTTCTATTTTGTGAGATGAATGAAGCATTGGCACTTTTTTTATTGAGCCGTCGTTTGAAGAAACGAAAGCAAAATTTAGAAGGGAATGTGCAAACTGAAAAAAATCGACGGTGATGGGTTAGACCAGTGAAATCGCAAAGGAGAAAAGTGTAGTGAATTCAGAAGACTCAAGGTGGAATTGGAACTTCACGATAAAGAATGGTTTTTCATGTACATACACACGTATGACTCCAGATCGTTTTCACGATTTACTTAACATTGTTGGTCCAAAATTGGAGAAAAATAGTATAAGGAAGCCTTTATCTCCAACAGCCCGTTTAGCCATCACCTTGAGGTAGGTCTGATAATTAAAAACATAATTATTACTGTAATAAACAAGCAATCAATTGTTTTCAGATTCTTATCTACTGGAGATTCCTATTTTTCCATAGCAAATGGTTACCGCACAGGAAAATCGACGGTCTGTACAATAATCCAGGAGGTGACAGAGGTTATATGGTAACAATTGGAACCATTGGTTTTAGCTCTACCGAACACTGATCATTTGGAAAGAGTTTCAGAGGAATTTTGGAAAAAGTGGAATATGCCCAACTGTATTGGAAGTATTGACGGCGAACAATTAACAAATAAAGATAACAGCTTTTAATTACAAACATTATTTCAGCATAATATTGCTGGGTGTTTGTGATGCCGACTATAACTTTCTATATGTTGATGTAGGATCTTATGGTTCTGTCAGTGATGGGGGTGTATTTAAATCATCAGCACTTGGCAAAGCAATTGAAAATTCCCAGTTGCCAATTCCAAATAGAACTTTCTTGTCTGGAAATAACATTATGTGCAATCATTTTTTTGTAGGAGATGCAGCTTTCCCACTGGGAAAACATTTAATTAGGCCCTACTCAGGTGAAACATTAGACATCCTTAAAAGTGTTCTTAATTACCGCATGTCCAGAGCAAGACGTGTGATTGAAAGCTTATTTGGTATTCTAGTGGCACGATGGAGAATTTTCAACAGAACAATATGTGCGCATCCTGAAACAGTAGAGAAAATAGTTAAAGCCACAGTTTGTCTACATAACTTTATCCGGCAGTCAGTGTCATGCAAAGATAAATACACGTCGAATAAATATGTTGACAATGAGGAATTGTTAGGACAATGGAGAGAAGAAGTTCATACTGGAATTGTGCAAAACTGTCGCCGGCTAGGGATAACAATGCTGCAAAGGAATGGGAAGAACAACGTTTCCGATTTGCAAAATTCTTTCTGTCTCCTGCAGGGTTCAAGCAAGGGCAAATAGGGTATACCAAAAGAATATACTCCACGTGAACCTGAATAGAGTCTACGCGACGCATGATATGGTGTATGATGAGGTCGTTAAGAAGAGGTGATATGTGTGCCATAAAAAACTTTGCTCGAGTAAAAGTTGGATATCGGACAAGAAACGAGATGTCGCCATTATGACTGCTGAAAACTCGGTTCAGATAGATAATACATACAAACATGATGATTTTGTTCACATCAAGATCGGCAGAGTCGACCTCTATGGAATATAGATATGTATCCCCGAATGTGAATTCAAGAACGGAATGGACGCGGTCTTCACATAGCAGGGATGCACTAATAGTCGGTGATATAAACGCGTAGTCCACGATGTGAGGGGCACTGGTGAGCGATCAGAGGGGTTAATACGTGGAGAAGTGGCTGGCACAGATGAGCTGTAGAGCTGTGAATAATGGAGATCATACTTTCCGGCGGGGAGTATCTAGCACCCATATCGATGTGACGCTTGCCCCAGAGCGAGCAAAGTTTCGTTTGAGAGACTGGGATGTGGTGGATGAAAATCCGTTCACATGGACATATACATTATAAAGTGGATAACACCGGGGCAGGAAGGAGAAAGCCAAACAAAAGGCACATCCTGAATGTTACTAAGCTGAAGGAGGAACTGAACGTGTTCATGGAACGAAGAACAGAAAACCTATATAAAGCAATTGTGGCCGCAAACAGAAGATCCACTATGGGGGAAAGAGTGCAGACCACAAGAAGTCCATACTGATGAAATGAGGCGATAGGCGAGTTGAGGGACGTATATATTGCCAGGAGGAGAACGTTTACGCGTAGGATTATTGGGGGCCAGGACGGTTAAGGCAAGAAATCAGAGAGTTGAAGAAAAGACTGAAGAGAGAGACGGGCGGCAAAGAGAGAGGCGTGGAGGAGTATATTGGAGGAGTTAAATGAGGACATATGGGGAAATGCCCATAAAATAGTCATGAGGGAAACAATGCAGCCGTGCCTGATGACTATGAAAAGAACAAAAGAGGTCATTAGAGAACTGATTCCCTCGTCGGCAGGGCAAGATGGTGGTGGGGGGCCCAAGCTGCGAGGACGTGGTAGACTTCGATCTGACGGAGCTGAAGGGAGCACTTAGCTCTACTAAAAACGGGACGGCACCAGGCCTAGATGGCGTGACGGTGGCAGCCCTGCCGTCTAGTTTTAGACCAGTTTACCTCCTGAACAACTTTGGCAAACTGTATGAGAGGCTTCTCGTCGTACGCCTCGTTGGGGAGCTGGAAGATAGAGCAGTTCTCTCACCAAGCCAGCATGCCTTCAGAAAAAAGAGGTCAACGGTTACTGCGATGTTGGAGTTGAGGGAGGCCGTTCGGGAATGCCGGAGCAGATGGTCCGTGGCAGTCACTCTGGATATCAGAAACGCCTTCAATATGACCGGGTGGAGGGATATCGTGAATGACCTCGAAATAGCGGAAAGGGGTCCCACAGGGTTCAGTGGCGGGCCCGGTGCTGTAGAACGTGTACTACAATGGGATGTTGAACATTCCCCTGCCGAGAGGCGCTCGCCTGATCGCGTATGCGGATTGCCTGCTTTTGGTGGAGGTTGGAGACAGCGAGACGCAGGTTAGAGAGACCATTGCAGCGGCGGTGTGGGCCATTAAAAGATGGATAGAAGCAAGAGACCTGGAGGTTGCACAAGACGGAGATGCTGGTGCTGAGGGGTCCGAAGAGTGCTAAGCTTGCTGTGAATTTTGGGGGGACAGTGATCAATTCAGAGCCACAGATGGATTGATTACCTTGGGGTAGATTCTCTCGCAACATATAATAGCGCTAACGGAGCGGAGGCTGTTCAGGTGATATCGAGGTTTCCCCCGATTGATCTGATGGTGGCAGAAAGGTGCTTTCTTTCTGGCTCGAGGGAGTATGATAGGAAAATGGCAGGAACGATGGGAGAGAGGTGGACAGACAGCGAGCTGGACGCGCACGTTGATTAGGAATTTGAGCGCATGGGTGGATTGCGGGCACAGGAGTACAGGGTACTACTTCACCCAGTTCCTGACAGGCCATGGATCCTACGGATCATTCACGAGGAGATTCGGGAAAACAACAACCGACCTTTGCTCCTTATGCCGAGTGAGAGACGATCCGCAGCATATGTTTTATGTCTGCCACAAGGTGGCAAAATGAAAGAGAGAACTTAATTCAGGAAAAAGGAAATTTGCCGGAGGTGGAGGATATCGTGAAGGACATGGTCGAGAGCGGAAGGAACATATACGGAAGGAGCGGAAGGAACATATACGAATATGTACACGGGGTAATGAGGAAGGAACTGGAAGATAGGGAGAGACAGGGATAGTAATAAATAAGGATGGATATGATCGCTGAAGTCCGGACAAGATAGTCTTTTCCGGCGATACATACACCCCACCATCCCCCCTCAGTTGTGGTTTTTTCAGTCGGCCGGCAACGCCATCCAGTCAACCCGACATATTGGGCAGATTTTTTCCACAACCGAAAAAAAGGTTAGTTCAGGTTAGGTTGCTCGAATGGTCGCTACACAGAGACTGGGCCTGTTGTGGGTCGTTTCGGCCTACAGAACAGTGTCGGCGGAAGCTGTTCAGGTGATATCGGGGTCTCCCCCGATTGATCTGATGGTTGCGGGGAGGTGCTTTCTCTCCACCGTGGGGGAGCACTACCGGGCAACCGACGCATGGCTACAGGGAGGACGATGAGGAAATGGCAGGAACGATAGGAGAGAGGAGGACAGACAGCGAGCTGGACGAGAACGCTAATTGAGAATCTGAGCGCATTGGTGGATCGCAAGCATAGGAGGACAGGGTATTATTTCACCCAATTCCAAACAGGCCATGGATCGTACGGATCCTTCACGAAGAGAATTGGAAAAACAACAACCGACCTATGCTATTTATGCCAAGTGAGAGATGATCCTCAGCACATGTTTTATGTCTGCACGAGGTGGCAAAATGAGAAAGAAACCTTAATTCGGAACATAGGAGATTTTCCGGAGGTGGAAGGTGTAACGGAGCAAGTTTTCCGGCTGAATTAGAGGGTACATCGGCTCGCGGTAATTGTCGCGATGCGTGATAGGTCATGATCGCGGGGTCAACCGCGTTGGGCGTGGTCAGCGCCGCGACCCGGAAGCGTATAAGATCGGACGCGCGGTCGGTAATTAATTATACGGGCATAGCAATTAGGCACAGAAATACAAAAATAATTCACAAAAGACTTCAAGAAGCTGCAGACGATATCAGTCAATGGTGTAACAGATGGAAAATCAAAATCAATGGAGAAAAGAGCCAAGCAATACTCCTTCAGAAGAGAAAACTGAAGATGGAATCGAAAATATCCATAGACGATAATGAAATAGAATGGCAGAATGAAGCTAAATATCTAGGAGTAATATTAGACAAGGGACTTACGTGGAAACAACACATTAAGTATGCAGTGGATAAAACGAATGTAGCAATGAAAAGACTATATCCGATTATAGGCAGAAGAAGCCAAATGAACAGAAACACGAAATTGAGGATCATAAAAGCAGTAGCCAGACCGCAGCTAACTTATGGATCAACAGCATGGGGATATGCAGCGAGAACCCATATAAAGAGGATACAAAGTACAGAAAACAAATTTCTGAGATGGGCATTAAACGCCCCCTGGTTTGTAAGGAATGAACAGATACAAAAAGACATAAAATGGGAGTCCATTACTACATTCATTAAACGAAAAGCTGCAAAAGCCTATGAAAGAGCTAGTGAACATCCAAATGACGACCTAAGAAGGTTAGTTGACTATGACCCCGCTGAAGATGAAAAAACAGCTAGAATTTACCGCAAAAGACCTAGAGACCAATTGCGAAAATGAGGATATAGAACTCCACACTTAGTAAGAGATATCCAATTGAAGGATGTACACAAACACTCAGCATAAAAGAATGCGAAAGAGAAAATAACAGATAAGATGATGGAAGGTTTATAGGCTTATGCCCGGAACCAACCGCAGGAGAGGTGTTTAGTCGGTAAGAATCCGACACTACCCAGAAAGACTGGGTGTCTGATGTAAGATTCACCTCTTCTAGAACAAAAAAAAAAAAAAATAATTAATTAATTGCGGTACCGCCAGTCTCCTTAAAACAATCCGAATCCAGGTCCAGGTTTAGTGATAGAGGCATTAGTGCAACCCAGGTTCCAGGTTCCAGGTCCAGGTCTTGTTATTAATCCGAAACAGTGAGTAAACCGAAGGGTTACGCGTGAGCAAGGTATGATTGTTTCATTTAAATTTTATTTTGTTGATTTGTCGGTGTATTGCTGTATTTTATCATTTCGATCCTTTACCTCTCTGGGTCATGGAATTGTGTAGTAGCTTCAAACGGCCTGCATAATTCTATGAATTTCCCCAGTATGCGGGGATGTACATGTTAGCTTGAAACGGCGCATTTACATCTTCGTTTCTTTCCCAACATCCATGGTGCCAGGTAGTAGCTTGAAATGGCGTGCCTGACTCGGTGGATTTTTCCTAGTATACAGGGTGGTGTATGTTAGCTTCAAATGGCGCATGCACAACCCGGTTTTGTCTCCAACCTTCCAATTCCCCATGGCTCTGTACAATAGCTTTAAATGGCCTGTACGAATTCATGGTAAACCCAAGAGTGCAGGGACACGCATGCTAGCTTCAAATGGCGCATTCAGTGGCCCTGCATTCCCCTTGTTGTACTGCCAGAGTTTTTAGAGTAGCTTGAAACGGCCTACCTGTCTCTTTGGATTCCGAGAGTGTGGGATTGTACGATGTTATCTTAAAACGGCGCATCTCACAGTTCTATCCGGGTACATTCCTTTCTTAATGTCTCCTACCAATCATAACGTACCGACAATGAAACTTTGTTTAGTTTTATTCAAGCGTACCATTGCCCACGTTATTACCTGCCGTAGTTCTGTTTTCTCAAGATATTTTCCGCTTGCACTCTTGCTTCATTTCGCTTATGTCCGCTTGCTACCGCACGTTACTTTGATCGCTTTCTCATTTCGTAGTAGTGTATATTTTGAATCTTTGCATGTATAGTTTCCCATCACAAATGCACGTTACACCCCGCCTACGAACCGATTGCTCCTCCTATTCCTGGTACATTGTTAAAAGTATACTATATCAGCGACATCATTGGGTACAACACTTCGCCATTGGTAATGTGTGTGGATATTATCCAGTTACCATTTCTCATCAAGAGGGACATCATGTACGCCTAGGCGAAAATTTATCATTCCATATCATGTACGCCGAGACGAAAATTTATCATTCCTCATCATGTACACCGAGGCATATAGACATCATTCTACGACATGTACGCCGAGACACCAGCATAGCATCACACATCATGAGCACCGCTACGTACACCACATTACCATTGGCACCGTCACATTATACTTCAACTATCGAAATCATTGTACGAATGTCGTTTTCCATTGATTTAACATCATTGTGTAATTGAGTATATCTTTCTATTTTCATTGACATCATTCGCTCATTGTATATATTACCGAACATATAATATAAGTGTCCTGGTCATTGTGTGTTTTATTTTCCCGAGCAGAATTTTTACAATAATTTTCAGAGACAGAGAATAAATCAGAAATATATTAACATCAGGCCCCTGGGCATAATCTTCTCTGACTGCAGCTCCTGGACGCCCGTAGGAGTACCGCCTACGGGTTCCGAGTGTCCTCAACACTTTAAACTAGAGGTGGCGCCCAAGGTTTCTGTCTTCGGAAGGTAAGATGGTTACGAATAGAAACGGAAGGGCGTCACAAAGGATAACCGTGAGGATATCGTCAAGGGGAAGAGAAATTGGCAGCATGTATACGAGGATATACACGAGGTAATGAAGAGAAAGGAACTGGAGGATAGGGAAAGACAGAGATAGGAGCAGATTAGGATGGGTAAGATCGCTGAAGTCCGGACATACACCCCCCATCCCCCTCAGTTGTGGTTTTTTTAGTCGGTCGGCAACGCCATCCAGCCAACCCGACATATCCCACGACACGGGTCATGGTCGAATCTGTTGAGCAGATTTTTTCCACAACCGAAAAAAAAACAGTTAGTTCAGGTTAGGTTAGGTTGCTCGCACCCCATTGAGGGGGTCGAAAGTGAGAAATATTCCAAGACCAAAAATCCATGTTTTAAATTTTTTGATAACGTTGTTAATTATTGAGGAAAGAAATAACGGCAATGCAGACAATATTATTATTTCTTTCCTCAATTATATTTACAGACGTTAAACCATTCTCATGTTGTTAATTATATTTATAGGCCTATATGCCTTATAAATACCACCGCAAAATTATTCGAAAGAATGATAGTGGACAGATTGGAGGCGGAGCTTGTGGAGCGGGGAGCAATATCCGAGAGCCAGCACGGTTTCAGGGGAGGAAAGTCGACGGTGACAGCTATGCTCGAAGTAAAGCGGAAAGTAGAAAAGAGCAGGGCCAGATGGTGCGTATTGGTCGCGATAGACATAAGAAACGCCTTTAACATAGGCGAAGGGGCAGACCATACTATCGAGCCTCAGCGACGCTGAAATAAGCGGCTATATTACAAGATGCGTGGAGGATTACTTTAAGAACAGAGTTATCATGGCTGGAATTGTGCGTCATAAGTGTTGTATGGGTGTCCCTCAGGGGTCGGTGTTTGGGCCGACGCTCTGGAATGTAGGGCAGAAGTGAACGCGCGATGGAAAGAGCGAGAAGGAGTCTGGCAGAGATGGGGCTAGAGATAGCAGCACAAAAGACGGAGGTGTTGGTGGTGAAGGTCCCACGGGAAACCAAAAATTTTGGTATTACGGTGGGCGGAATAAATGTGGCGTCAAAGAACGAAATGACCTGGGAGTCAAATATACCAAAAATATCAATTCCGGCCGACACATCTACTTCATTAGAAATAAAGCGGAGGTGAAGTGCGCAGCCCTGGCAAGAATAATGCCCAAAATAGGGGGCCCGACCTATAATAAGAGGCTCTTGTTAAGAGGAGTGATGTACGCGGCCCCTGTTTGGAGGGACGCGCTGAAGGTGAACTCCAATAAGGACAAGCTGAAGGTAATCTGAGAAAGGCCCTGCTGAGGGTCACATCCGCATACAGGACAATCTCCGCTGAGGCGGTGCAGGTGATTGCGGGCGTCCCGCCCGTGGACCTGATAGTGGCGGAACGGTGTTTCCTGTATAAGGTTGGAGGAAGTCTCCCCGGAAACAGAAGAATGGCAAGGAAGAGGACGTGCAAGAAATGCCAGGAGAGGTGGAGCAGCGAGATGAGAACGGCTATGTGGACCCGGCGGTTGATAGGTTGCCTGGAGCCGTGGCTGATTTGCGAACATAGAAACACAAGTTACTTTCTTACCCAGTTTTTGACGGGGCACGGATCCTTTCGTAGCTTCACGCACCCTATAGGGAAGGTGCCAAATAATCTCTGCCACGTATGTGAAGTCGAGGACGATCCGGAGCACACGGAGCTGGAACGACGAGAGGCGGAGAATGGTGGAGGAGGTGGGCGTAATGCCCGCTATAGAGGAAATAGCCAGCCTGATGGTGGAGAGCAGTCAGAGATGGAATATCGTAGCGGGATATATCATTCGATGATGATGAAGAGGAAGGAGAGGGTAGCCTAGGGTAGCTCTAGCTCAGGTTACCGTATGTTCATTCACCAATGAAACACCCTGTATACAATGGGAAAATGATCGACGGAATAAAGCTGTTCTATGTGACGGTGGTGAAAGCAAACCCCTGAAACAAACATTAATGCTGTGAACATACGATCTGAAACGTCTCTTATTGAAAGAGGTGTGTCGATCACGATTGATCGATCACAACCCATGCAGACGTGATCAGGTTACGGATCTCGAAAAGACGCGATCATTCGGGTCATATGCGACTCGCTCCGCTCTCTGGACACGAATGTAGGTACATAAGCTTTAAAATATAATGAAAAGACTGGAATAGTATTTTAGTATATTTCTCGCATGCTTGTGGAACTTTTAAGACAAAATATAGTAAATAAAATCCTTACAGATAGGATTGTTTTGCGATTTATTGTGTTTTGTGTTAATGATCGAATGAGTCAAGATTTAACCCAAAGAACTATTGGGTCTTTGTGAACGTTCATTTCATGTTGATTTATGTTGGTATTTACGAAAATCAAAATTTTTTGGGATCTTTCTTTTTTGGAAGAATAACCGTATTTGATAATCAGGGTTTAATATTATTCAAAATATAATAGTATTTGGCGACGTTTCAGGTAGTACCCTTTTTCTAGCCTGTAAAAAACAATAAACACAATGTAAAAAACAACAAGAACAAACAAACAATTTAAAGTATTATAAAATCCTGAACACTTTGTTGGATAGAGATCTAATTCTTTTATTACCTTTGAAATTATATATTTTACCATCATACAGGACATTACCTCACTTTTAATAAAAAACAACTATCCTCTACCACAAATAAAGAAGATAATAAAACAACGCACACACAAATTATACAACACCGAAAAATCAACAGACAAAAAAGAAGAAAGAAGAACCAATCACATTCATACCAATACCATACGTACCTTCTCTATCTGAAAAAATAGAAAACATCTTGAAACCCTACAGCAACGTAAAAATTGCGCACAAACCACACATTCAAATCAAACAACTATATAGCAAATTAAAATCACCAACACCATTAACAGAAACATCTCATGTGGTATATAAGATCAATTGCAATAATTGCGAGGGTGTATACATAGGACAGACGGAACAAAAACTGAAAGACAGACTGAAAGGACACAAGTACTCCAAAACACAGATAGCACTGTACAGGGTGGGCAAAATTGGTGCTACATGAACTAAAACTTTTTAACTCGAGGAGATAGAGAAAAATGAATGGTACCTTATAGTCCTAATTTTTCGAGAAACTGATAATGCCATCAACTGCATTCCTCTATCTTCTTTTGTTTCCGAGTTATAGGCCAAAATTGAAATTTGGGCGATTTCAACTTTGGTCATTATCTCCGTTTCTGTTCATGCTAGAATGTTGAAATAAAAACATTATACAGGCACTTTTCTGATAGCAATCCAGTGGCGTACTCTGATTTTTTCTAAGAGGTTTATTTGCTGAGTTATAACATAAAGTTGTGTTTTTTCTTATGGAAACAGTAGTTTCAAATGACTTAGAAAGAATCGCCATTTTTTTTCCGTTTCAGAAATGTATCATATGTTATACATCGCCCTCAGATTCGTTAAGATATTATGAAAAATATGATTTTTATATGGAATTCGAATTATTGAGTAGGCTGAATCATAGAATTATGTGTCTCTACGCATGGTGTAATTATTATTTCACAATTGAATCACTTGCTGCCCCACTATTCTTATTCGCTAAAATGAAACATTTCAACATATCATATTTTTCGTGATTTTGGAATATCTCCATAATGCCGCCAACGATGACTTCAAATTTTAATAACTGACAGTTGTTTCAAACAAAGATCGCACCATCAAGTATTCAAACGTGAATTAATAATAACACCATGCGTAGGGGCACATAATTCTATTCAGCCTACTCAATAATCGAATTCCATATACGAACCATATTTTTCATAATATCTTAACAAATCTGAGGGCGATGTATAACGAATGATAGATTTCTGAAACGGAAAAAAAATGGCGATTCTTTCTAAGTCATTTGAAACTACTGTTTCCATAAGAAAAAACACAACTTTATGTTATAACTCAGCAAATGAACCTTTTATAAAAAATCGGAGTACGCCACTGGATTGCTATCATAAAAGTGCCTGTATAATGTTTTTATTTCAACATCCTAGCATAAACAGAAACGGAGATAATGACCAAAGTTGAAATCGCCCAAATTTCAATTTTGGCCTATAACTCGGAAACAAAAGGAGATAGAGGAATGCAGTTGATGGCATTATCAGTTTCTCGAAAAAAGAGGACTATAAGGTGTCATTCATTTTTCGCTATCTTCTCGGGTTACAAAGTTTTAGTTCATGTAGCACCAATTTTGCCCACCCTGTACAAGCACAAAACCGAGAATGGACATACATTCAATTATGACGAGACTATAGTGTTTGACCGAGAAACAAATAAGAAATCTAGAGAATTTCTCGAAATGATTCACATAAAATAAAATGAAAAATCCATTAATGACAGATCAGACATAAGATACCTTCACAACATCTACTCCACTTTTTTGAACAGTCTCAAATAAGCCGACCAACGAAATCAAACAAGAAGAAGAAATCATTATTGACGTGACAACTCCAAAATCATTTGAAATCGTAACCCCAATGACATCCAACAAATAAGTTGGGAAATAACTTAAAATATATAATTTCAAAGGTAATAAAAGAATTAGATCTCTATCCAACAAAGTGTTCAGGATTTTATAATACTTTAAATTGTTTGTTTGTTCTTGTTGTTTTTTACATTGTGTATATTGTTTTTTACAGGCTAGAAAAAGGGTACTACCCGAAACGTCGCCAAATACTATTATATTTTGAATAATATTAAACCCTGATTATCAAATACGGTTATTCTTTCATAAATCACACAGGGTAAATACTGTGACAAGTACGGCCCTGTGCGCTACGGCTCGATCGAGAAGTTTCTGGAAACGCGTGGCGTCACCACGGCCGCGAATGTTTCGCGAAGTTTCTAGACGGGTCCGGACTTAGCGAGAAACAATCGGCGTTATGCATATAAGGGGCCCATCGACGATGAGAGATTCATTCAGTTAGAGACGAGCGCCGAGTGAAAATAAATTTGTAGTGCATATAAATCAGTAGAAATAAATTGTACAGACTTTTGTTAGAATAAGTTCATTAGTTGTTAATCATTAGTGTTATAAGTAGTGTAAATAAATAGTTTAATTGAACCCGGACGTTTTAATAACGAAGAAAACGTTACATTGGTGTCAGGTGTGGGGTGGTTTTGAATGCCGATAACAAGATCGCAAAAAGAGAAAATGGACCAGGCGAGTATGGAATTTTTCAAGCAAGCCTTTGAACAAATGAGCTTGAAAATGGATAAAATGAAGAATAAGGCGGAAGAGAATTCTCGAGAAATGAGCTTGAAAATGGAAGAAAACTCTCGAGAAATGAGCTTGAAAATGGATGAGAATTCTCGAGAAATTAGTTCAAAAATGGATCAAATGGAAAATAAGGTGGAGAAAAAAATGAACGATTGTAACGAATTGGTGAGTCAAATTGCTAGTACATTGGATGAGAGAATGGAGGCTGTCAAGGAAGTAATAATTGAAGAAGTTAACGAAAAAATTGAAGGAGTCGTTGATGAAGTTAACGGAAAATTTGAAGAAATATCAGAAATAGTTGAACAGCATGCCAAGTTGATAGAGTCCCTGAGAAGAATGTCGAATAGGAAAGAAACTCAAGCTTCACCATCCTATAGCTTCGTGAAATCGGAAAACAACACAGAAAGTGGTAAAATGAAGATCAAGCCACCTACGTTTGATGGAAAAGTTCCTTGGTCGACATATCAAAAACAATTTGAAGCTGCTGCGTTGGCAAACAGTTGGAGCGACAACGAAAAAGCCACAGCATTAATAATAGCTCTACGAGGAGATGCACTCAACATTCTGCAGACAATACCGGAAAGTCAACAGGCATGTTATGAAGTTTTAACATCCAAACTTCAGATGAGATATGGCGATGCTCACCTACAGCAAGTTTACCATGCTCAAATAAAGAACCGGGTGCAGAAAACAGGAGAAAATCTCCAGGAGTTCGAGGCCGATGTTGCCAGATTAGTGAGGCTGGCTTATCCATCAGCTCCAGAGAGCTTCCTCGAACTGCTATCAATCCAGACGTTTGTCGACGGGATCAAGGACAGCGAAACTCAACAAGCCTTGAGACTTGCACGCCCTAAGACCATTGATGATGCCTTGGCTCAAGCTCTAGAATTTGAGGCAGCGAAACAGGCGTCGCATAGAGAACAATTTCGTGTGAGACGAGTCCAAGAAATAGACCGACCTGTGGAGGAAATCATCCGAGAAGAGGTTAGCAAATTATTGAATGCTAAGGAAAAGGATGCTGTGTGCTGGTATTGCAACAAGAGTGGGCATTTTAAGAGAAATGGCCCAAGGATTGGAAAAAGAGACACAGCAGATAAACTAAAAAGGGTTGGTGATGAGGTGCATAAATCGACCCAGGTTAAAAATGCCTCTGACGTGATAATCCGTAGAATCACGTCCGAAGATTTGACAAGAAGTCCTTGCCCAGATAATGGCAGCCACTGCTCTCGTGTGAAAGACAAGGCCGATGTGAGGCGGACCACGGTAATCGAAGATGACTGGCTACCCCCAGAAATTCGACGGGCACAGGAGGAAGATCAAGATCTGAGAGTAATCCTAAGTTGGAAGGAGAGTGGCAGACGACCTACATGGGAAGAAGTATCCAGACTGAGCCAAAATGTCAAGTCGTATTGGGCCCAATGGGAAACGTTGAAGATTGATGAAGGTCTTCTGAAACGTTGTTGGGAAAATGAAGATGGATCTCAGCAGAGGCTTCAGTTAATTGTGCCCAAGAGTAGGGTAACGGACATTTTGACCAGACTACATAATGGAACTTCGGGTGGCCATTTTGGGATTACTAAGACTCTGGAGAAGGTTAGGCAGCGATTTTATTGGATCAACTGTAAGACCGACGTTAAAGATTGGTGTAGAAAATGTAAAGTTTGTGCTGCGGCCAACGGACCCTACGGTAAAGGAAAGGCACCAATGAAGCAATATAACGTCGGATCCCCCATGGAACGAGTAGCTATCGACATCGCAGGCCCTTTTCCAGAAACAGGCAATGGAAACAAGTACATTTTGGTAGCGATGGACTACTTTACCAAATGGGTGGAAGCGTACGGTATTCCTAACCAAGAGGCAAGCACAGTAGCTGACAAATTGGTGAAAGAGTTCTTCTGCAGATTTGGAATCCCCCTTGAGCTGCATTGTGATCAAGGCCGAAACTTCGAGTCGAAGTTATTCCAGGAAGTTTGCAAAACATTGGGGATACGTAAGACCAGAACTACGCCTCTGCATCCTCAGTCAGACGGCATGGTAGAACGAATGAACCGGACTATGGGAAAACACTTGGCCAAAGTTGTCTCTGACCATCAAAGGGACTGGGATGAATACTTGCATTTATTCACGATGGCCTATAGATCTTCGGTTCAAGAATCTACCAAGGAGACTCCATCCAATATAATGTTTGGCCGAGAAATAAGATTACCTTGCGACCTCGAGTTTGGGTGTAAGCCTGGAGAAGATGTAGCTGGGGAGGACTACGTTAGTAATCTCAGAAGCAAGCTAGACTACATTCATGACAAGGTGCGTAATCAAATGCAGCAAGCAAGTGACCGGATGAAAATGCGCTATGACATCAAGGCCATTGAAGGAGGGTTTACCGCAGGAGATCTGGTATGGTTGTATAACCCACAAAGAAGAAAAGGTTTCTCACCGAAGCTGCAGAGACATTGGGAAGGACCGTACGAAGTTGTGAAAAGAATAAATGACGTAGTTTACCGAATACGGAAGCCTCCCAGAGGAAAACCGAAAGTCGTCCATTTCAACAGATTGGCTCCGTACGCATCCACGCAAGATGAAGAAGAAGTACGCCTCGTCGAGGTTCCGGCTAAGGAAAATTGCGAATTCCAAAAATTCATGAACACCTATGGGGGAACACGCATCGCAAGGTTTGGCGTCACGCAGGAAGTTCATCGGGACCTGTTCACAGTTCCCGAGGAATACTCGCTTGCTCATTGTGTAGCAGCCGATCTACGCATGAGTAAGGGAATAGCAAGAGTATTCAAAAACAAATTTGGTCGACAAGAGGAACTAATGGGACAGCATCCCAGAATCGGGAAATGTTTGAGATTGAAGTCTGGAGGTCGGTTTATTTACTATTTGGTTACCAAGCAGCACTCTTTCCAGAAGCCCACCTACCAGAACTTATGGACCTCGCTGCATGGCTTGAAAGAAGACCTTCAGCGTTCCGGCGTTAGGAAACTAGCAGTTCCCAAGCTTGGTTGTGGACTGGATCTACTGAATTGGAGGGTAGTACGAAGCATGATTGAAGTAATTTTCCAGACGGCAGGTATACAGATCCTAGTATGCAGTTTCTACCCAAATCGTGTCGAGTTCCCCGGCAAAACTATAGAATGCTATTTCCATCAAAGGGGCTACTGTAGAAAAGGAGCCGACTGCAGATTTCGCCACGGCCCTCTGAAGAATCCATGCGATCTGTTCTGGGACAGAACAGGCTTAAGGAGGGGACAGTGTGACAAGTACGGCCCTGTGCGCTACGGCTCGATCGAGAAGTTTCTGGAAACGCGTGGCGTCACCACGGCCGCGAATGTTTCGCGAAGTTTCTAGACGGGTCCGGACTTAGCGAGAAACAATCGGCGTTATGCATATAAGGGGCCCATCGACGATGAGAGATTCATTCAGTTAGAGACGAGCGCCGAGTGAAAATAAATTTGTAGTGCATATAAATCAGTAGAAATAAATTGTACAGACTTTTGTTAGAATAAGTTCATTAGTTGTTAATCATTAGTGTTATAAGTAGTGTAAATAAATAGTTTAATTGAACCCGGACGTTTTAATAACGAAGAAAACGTTACAATACTTATCATTCGATTTCTTTTTTGGAATACACCCCCTTCGATAATTGGCTAGAAACGCCCCTGTCTTGCATAATACTTTTTGGGGGTTGAATATTTCAAGTGGAACGTTGTTATGGAAGTTTCAATTTTTACTATACAGGGTGTCCCACGGTCGAATGCCTATTAGACGTTTCTGGAGAACTGGACATATTTGAAATCCGAAAATTGGGATTATGATATTGTTGGAAATTCTCTACAGAATTCGTTCAAAAAATATTTTTTTCAATATTTTCGTTTCTGATATGATTGAGTATTCAATGCTGATTACATTTCTGTTGAAACCATTGTATTCGTTCGAATAGTTTACAAAATATCGAAAAAAAAACCTGAAAAAATGTCAAATATTCATAGTCAGTGTCTATCTCTATCTAGTCAGTGTTATGTTCATTATCTTTATTCTGAACATTCCGAGTGTGAACCGTTCTCACAAAGTCAAAGTAAAAGAATGTAGAAAGGTCATACATCTTTTGAATTTCATGAATATCACAGGGTGTTTCAAATTTTGTGTCGAAAACTGTGACCGAAAATTGGACTTAACTTCTGTTTTTCGAACTAGAACCCTATTTTTTTATGATTGCGTTGGATTCTGCGAAGAAAGATAGTGATAGCATTCTCAGATGTTCTTGCTCTTGAATTCAGTAATTCCCGAGTTATTTGAGCTTTTCTGGATTCATGTTGTACGTAGAGTCAAATTCATCGAATCTGAAGAGATTCTATGAATATTCTTATAAAACCATAGTAACAACTAATAATCAGACCTGTCACCTGTGAATTATATTAATGGGATCATTTATCTTCTATGATCACAGAAAATTCTCAAGCCAACTGATTCGATGACTGTTCTTATGAAACCATAGTAACCATTGAAGTAAAATCAAGAAGTAAGGTTAAGGCCTAAAATAAGACCTGTCACTTGTGAATTATTAATGGGATAATTCATCTTCTGAAGTTCTCATGCGAAAGATAAGATGAATTTGACTATATAACTGTATAACATGAATCCAGAAAAGCTCAAATATCTCGGGAATTACTGAATTTAGGAGCAAGAACATCTGAGAATGTTATCACTATTTTCTTCGCAGAATCCAACGCCATCATAAAAAAATAGGGTTATAATTTGAAAAACAGAAGTTATGGCCATTTTTCGATCACAGTTTTCGACACAAAATTTGGAACACCCTGTGATGATATTTATGAAATTGAGAAGATGCATGACCTTTCCACATTCTTCTACTTTGACGTTGTGAGAACGGTTTACATTCGGGATGTTCAGAATAAGAATAATGAACATAACACTGATTATGAATATTTGACATTTTTTCAGGTTTTTTTTCGATATTTTGAAAACTATTCGAATGAATACAATGGTTTCAACAGAAATGTATTCAGCAATGAATACTCAATTATATCATAAACGAAAATAAAATTTTTTGAACAAATTTATTTCCACTCCTGGTAAAACCGAAAGTGCTCAATCTCCAAAAATATTTTCGGTCTGTAGAGGATTTCAAATATGTCCAGGTCTCCAGAAACGTCTAATAGGCACTCGACCGTGGGACACCCTGAAGAACAAGCGATCAATTCATCAAAAACAGAAGAATAAATAATATTTCCGAAGAAATAGAAGTTTGTGAAAGTATTCATCGATATATTTGAAGAAAAAATTTCATTGAATTCTATAATGATAGAATTTATATTTGTACTGAAATCGAAAAAAAATTCAAATAAGAAAAGATGATTTAATGGTAGAAAAGATAGTTGTTCAGATTTTTCAGGTAGAGTTTGACATGATTTCTCTTAAAAGAGATCTCAAACATCTGGAGAAACAAAAGGAACCTACCCGTTGAGCAAGGGCTTGTAAAACCCAAATGTTATATATTTCTACTTTCATTTTTAGTAGCGTCAGCGTCCTTTTTATGATTTCTGCCGAACATTTCAATGGGGAATTTTGGCACGTTTGGAAAAACCAATTTCGAAAGAAAAACTTCTTTGGCCCTTGCATTGCGTATACTGCTCAGTTGCATTGTAATCTACAAGCTGCGAACAGCCCTTCGAAAAGTATTTTGCGAGTTTCTACGTTTTTTTTCCTTGTGATAATTGACAATAATTGTATTGTGACTCTCTACCCATAAATGATGGTGTTCCGCAGGGATCAATTCTGGCTCCAACGCTGTTTCTGCTTCACATCAACGATTTGCTGGAAGCAACTTCGTGTCCAGTGCACAGCTTCGCGGATGATAGTACCCTCCATACCGCCTTTTCTTCCAGGGCTCCAATACCAGCCGCCAAATCAAAAACGAACGAGGAAGAAATGTTAACAACATAAATATGGACTTGGCAACAATTCTTGAATGGGGATCTAGTAACTTGGTAGAATTCAACGCAAACAAAACACAAGCATGTCTTTTCTCTAGAAAAGCCGATCTTACTGTGTCCAGCATAAAATTGTCGGGAGTGACCATACCATTGAAGTCATCCATTTCGAAGATTGGCATTACTGTCGGCAGTAACCTTTCCTGGGAGAATCACGTGAGATCCATTGCTAAAAGTGCATCCCAAAAACTTGGTTTTCTGTTTCGTGCCAAGAGCTATTTCACCTCAGGTCAGCTGCTTATGATCTATAAGGCACAGATTCGACCTGTCCTGGAATACTGTTCCCATATTTGGAGTGCTGCACCTAAACACACCCTAAAACTCTTGGATTCCGTACAAAAAAGGGCAATTCGTCTCGTCGGTGATGCCTCGCTTACAAGCTCGCTCACTTCTCTGGAACACCGTAGAAAAGTGGGCGATCTGTCTCTATTTTATAGATATGTATTTCCATGGGCGATGCTCTTCTGATTTATCCTCATCGTTCCCCCTCTGGCAGTCTCTTCCAGACTCACCCGTCAGGTTAAGTCTTCACACCCTTTCGTGGTAACTTTGGAGACCTGCATAACATCTCTCTTCAAAGACTCGTTCATCCAACGAACAGCGAGGCTTTGGAACACATTGCCTAGGGAGGTGTTCCCCGAGGCATATAACCTCCGGAAATTCAAGAAGAATACCAATTCCTACCTGCTTGCCCTTGGTTCTCACGATGTTCTCTGAACATTACAGGATATTCCTTTTCGTGAAAACCACAACATACAAAAAAAAAATTGTGTGTTGGTGACGGTTTTATCCTATTCCCACTCTACTGAACTGTGTTGTGTTTCAAGAACTATCTTGACCATTTTAACTGAAATTGTGGTTGTGATTTGTACGGAAGTGGTAGACTTTTTTTGGCTTTTGTCCGTTGCAAAATGTCAGATCTTGCAGAAAAAGGAGCGCTAAATGGAAGCACTTTAAAAACATTAATTTCGAGAAAACCAAATGTGAATATTGCTCAAAAGTAATAAGCTATAGTGGCGGTGGCACTGGAAATTTGAACAGACATATGAAGAAATTACATCGGACAGTAGGAGTTGAACAATCAACCCAACATGTGAATATAAACCCGGTAGCGGCAGTTACTGAAACATCTACAAGCACAAGCAGTACACATACAAGGGTTGATATTTTCCCTTCAACTTCAACGTCTGCAGAGCCGATAACTTCCTTTTCAAACCCAGTTAAGCGCCATGCACATCCAACGCAAACAACTATAGATTCTTTTGCCAAATCCACCAAGCCATTGCCGATCGCCAGAGCAAAACAATTTGACGAGCAAATTGCAAATTCATAGTTAAAGGGTATCACGCATTTTCAATTGTTGAAGAGCCTGAATTAAAAAAAAAGTTACCTACGAGGAAAACCATATCGACAAGCTTGGTACCAAGAGTTCATAAAACCACTCGAGAAAGAATGAAAGAACACATAGGTGAAGCTGACGCGATATGTCTCACAACAGATGGCTGGACATCCTTGAGTGATGTCAGCTACATCGGTCTTACCGCTCACTATATCGATAAGGCGACTATGATGAAGTCAGTTCTTCTAGGATGCACTGAATTTCACGAGCGGCACACTGCCGAAAACTTATCCATTATTCCATCCATTATCCAATCAGTTCAAAAAACTTGGAATAGCATCTTGGCCGTTGATTTATACCAACATTCAATCCCTAGGTTCTAAATTTGCTGAGCTGGTCTCCTATGTCCAATTACATCGTCCCTATATTGTTATGATCTCAGAATCATGGTTGCACCCTGGTATCAGCTCGAGTGTATATGGAATTCCGGACTACACACTTTTTCGAGATGACAACATGGAAGCTGTGGGTTATAGGGGGGTATGTGTTTATCTAAGTGATCACATTACGGAGAACTTTTCAATAGAGGTGGTGCATGTGGGCTGGAAGGGTATAGATAATATGTTTTTGAATATTTCTAATTCAGATTTCGCGCTTACACTCGGCTGTATCTATCGTCCACGGCCATGTGCAGCTGACAATGATTTCACAAAATACCTTCTGGATCTATCATTAACAAAAACGAACTTGATAGTTGCTGGTGATTTTAACTGCCCTGATCTCAAATGGCCTCTAACCCGTATACCTTCCGATGACTCACCTTCTTATGCTTACGCCAGACTTCTGTTGGATTCCGCCATGCACCAACTTGTGCATGAACCTACCAGATATAGGGAAGGGCAGAATCCCTCACTTCTAGACCTTATATTCACATCTGATAAAAATCTTCTGTCTGAATTGGAACACCAACCTCCGTTCGGAAAATCAGATCACGTTGTACTGGCATCAGAGCTTCAGCTGAATGTTTGTCCATCACCACGTAACCAAAACAAAACATTACAGATTATCGACTATGCTGGGGTAACTGACTACCTTTGCGGGAGAGACTGGGGGGACATGTTTGGCGGTGCTGTGGGTGTTGATAACATGTGGGATAACTTCATCGGTGAGATCAAGGGTGCTGTCTCTTGTTGTTGTCGATTGAGTGTCATTAGATGCAGCCCTCTGAAGCCATGGATAGATCAGGATATCATGAAAATGCTTAGGCGCAAAAAATCTCTTTGGCAACGATATCGTCGCAGTAGATCCGTGAATGACTACCAAAACCACAGAAGGTACTCAAATTTCGTGTCGGCCTTCATTAGAGCTTCTAAAAGCTCCTTTGAATCTGACTTAGTTACGTCGAAAAACAAGAAAAAATTCTTTAAATATGTCAGAGCCAACATGAATTCCAAAGTTGCTATACCTCTTGTTAGAGGGCCTGATGGAGAGATCGCCCGAAGCCCTCTGGAGTCGGCTGATATCTTGGCGGGGGCATTTGAGTCTGTCTATGTCGTGGAAGCTGATGGTCCTCCACCCTCACTAGAAGTGCCGAGAACTCAAGCCTGCATAAATGAAATAAAAATGGCCGAGGAGGAAGTGCTGCATCATCTGCTCAACATCAGGGAAACATGTTCGCCTGGTCCAGATGGCCTCTCTCCACTCTTGCTCAAGCGTTGTGCTTCTGCGATCGCTTATCCCCTGTCCCTCATTTTTCAAGAATCACTACAGGCTTCTATTCTACCAGCAGACTGGCTCAAGGCTTCAATCACTCCAATTTTCAAAAAAGGGGATAAATTATCACCTAATAATTATAGACCTATAAGTTTGACTTCCCCAGTATCCAAGATTCTTGAGAGAATTATATGCGACGGGCTTATTCACTTTGCACTTTCTAACAAGATCATTCCTGATGAACAACATGGTTTTCTTCCGAAACGCTCTACCATCACCAATTTATTAACCTGCATCAATGACTGGACCGCTTCCGCAGATCGCGATATCCCCACTGATGTCATATACCTTGATTTCTCTAGAGCCTTCGATCGCGTACCACATCGGCGTCTTCTGGCGAAGCTCGATCATCTGGGCATTAGGGGCGAGTTGTTATCGTGGATACGGGCCTTCCTCTCCAATCGTACATGTCGTGTCAGAGTGGGTGGGACTTTTTCATCGTCGGATAGTATGGTTTTGAGTGGTGTGCCACAGGGATCTGTGCTCGGTCCCATTCTCTTCCTGCTCTACACGTCCGATTTACCAAGGCTTATCACTTCTCCATGTGCCTTGTTCGCGGATGACACGAAGCTGTACAACAATCCGACCATAAACTCCGGAGGTACCTTGCAGGAGGACTTGGATGTGTTGTGTAGATGGAGTCAGGATTGGCTTTTGCCACTCAACATCAATAAATGCTGCGTACTTCATATAGGCAAGAGCAATCCTAGAATACCCTATACCATAGACGGTCATCAGCTTACCAGAGTTGATCACCATTGCGATCTGGGTGTGACTATAAGTAGCGATCTCAGCTGGTCCCCTCATGTCGCATCCATCACCGCCAAAGCGAGGCAAATAACATACCTCATTAGTCGGACCTTCAGGGGCTGTAGTGTTTCCGTGTATAAGTCGCTCTATGAGATCTATGTTCGACCATATCTGGAGTATGCGGGTCCTGTGTGGTTTCCTTCTCTGAGAAGCGACCAGAATCTGCTGAAATCGGTCCAAAGATGGAATACGCGGTTGCCGTTTGGAATTGTGCGACCTGAATACCCCGACCGACTGGAAATGTTTGGGTTGACAACTTTTGAAGAACGCAGAAGAAGGGGTGACTTGATCGTCACTTACCGTGCAATGCACAATTTTTTTGGAGTCAACCTTGAACATATTTTCGAGAAAAATGTGAGTCATTTACGTGGTCACGAATTCAAGTTGGCCAAGGAAAGGTTTAGAACTTCTCAACGTCAGAACTTCCTGTGTAACAGAGTGTTTGAGGACTGGAATCGGCTACCAGCAGCGGTTGTGAGTGCGGAAAGTGTCAATGCCTTCAAAAATAGACTAGATGCCATATTTTGATGTTGTATGATCACGGAATATTTTTTTCTTTTCTGTTAGCAATATTGATTTTTTTTTTCTCTTTTACATAATTAAGTGTTTTCCATTCTATTTTCAAAATTTTGTAATGAGTTTACAGGTTTAACCTCTACTCTTATCGAACAAATAATAATAATAATAATAATTTAATGGGTGAAGCCACAAATTGGGGTATCTGTAATAAGATCAGTGGAATTATTACAGATAATGCTGCCAATATAGTTGCAGCTGTCCATTTAACCAATTGGAGGCATTTTCCCTGTTTTGCTCATATCCTGAACTCGGTTGTTCAGATTAGTTTGGATACAATAAAGCAGAAAATGGACAAAGTGAAGGCGATCGTACAATATTTCAGGTACAGCTCCTCACCTTGTAGCAGACTTGCTGCAATCCATGGACAAATGGATTTACCACCTTTGAAATTGAAACAGAGCGTGATAACAAGGTGGAATTCGACGTTTGATATGCTTGAGAGGATATTGAAAATAAAAGATGCTGTTTTAAGTGCACTGGCTATAGAACAGCCTCGGCTCAACACCTTGTTACCGGAAGATTGGGTATTGCTCGAGAAATGTGTGGATGTATTGAAAATCTCCAATGAGGTGACTACGGAGATGAGCAGTGAAACCCGTATCCATCTCTGAAGTCTTGGTCCTAGTCATAAAATTATTAAAAACCATGTGGAGAGAGCCATACAAAACAGTGGACCAGAGAATTACATGGATTCATGTAATTCTCTCTGTTATTAAGGCCAGCCGCAAATTGAGCACAGGCCACGGACAGGCGAGACCCATGCGATGTGCTGCCCTTGCCAAGCACCTGCACAGGTTTTTCAAGAGTAACGCAAATTGAGCACAGGCGATGCCACGCTCGCATCCAGATATTCATTAGTTCCTAGGTCTTCCGATGTGCAATATGATGGATGAACAGCAAAAATTACTCGATCATCTCGATTTAGAATCTGAATCTGAGGAGGAGGAAAGATTGATGTTATTACACTTATTAAGCAAGAGAAGAAAAAGAGGTAGAACGAGTGCATATATACGAAAAAGAGAGAGTCATGAGGAGTTTAAGTTATGCAGTGAAGTTGCAGATAATGTATTTAGGGAATCTTTTCGGTTGAATAGAAGACAGTTCAGCGAGATTCACGAATTGATTAAACAATTTCGATGAATTTCTCCATTTCGTCCATCTATTTACATTATATGCAGATAAACTAACAAACGTGGGCACCCACGGCTACAAAACTGTGTTGCTAGCACAGCGCGAGCCACGCGAAAATGAATTGGCACCGGCCTGGCCCTCGCCTGGGCTCAATTTGCGGCACTCCATTGAAAACCATGTACATAATACAAAACAAGCCACGCGTCGCATGGACCTCGCCTGTCCGTGGCCTGTGCTCAATTTGCGGCGGGCCTTATTCTCCGTGAGCAATTGACGGCCAGATTCTAAGGCGCATTCGGTATTTCACAAATCCAATAATTTGGACCTCTCTCTCTGGCTGAAAGAGAGGAGAGAGAGATCCGTATTCATTAGATGTTCTGTATCCATTTTCTCTCGCTCCACTCCGGATTCGGTAATAACGAACGCAGTACTAGAAGCAGATGCTGCCCTACTAGATCCCGGTTTAAAAAATATGGTAGTGGAAGAAACTACACAATTACCAGAACGCTCAGAATTCAACTCATCAAGCCAATCGGAAAATTTGAACGTGTGGGCTGAGTTTGATGAAGAAGTGGAGAAGGAGATTATCCGAAACCTCTCAGCAGCCAGCATAGTAGAATTGGAAAAACACTTAAATGAGCCACTCATCAAGAGAACGGATGATTCCCTTCAGTGGTGGCAGAAACGCAGATTATTATACCCAAATTTATAAACAGGGTGGCCACTTTTTCAATGGTATTGTATTGGTAACTTTTAAACCATAAGAGTTACAAGGTCGGTCAAATGGAGAAAAAGTTGCATCCTTAGAAGCATTGTCAAGCAGTTCAAACAAATCGAGATTATCAGGGCCGGTTGTTGAGATATCATAAGAAAAGTAAATTCTGTCATTTTGATCTTTCTTTCCCACTTTATTTCAAACTAGCTGGCCCGGCGAACTTTGTTCCGCCTAAATGATACCTATACCATAGCCATCTTTATCTTAAGAAGGCCGTGCCTATACTTACTGTGGATTTCACAAATCGTAATCACCAGTGATCGGAGATCAACGGCTTGGTTAGATTTCTGAACTGTCAAATCGAGTTGATTCTTGATCAAGCTCCGATCACCGGTGATATGCTTTGTGAAACCCCCGTTAAAGTTGTATTTTTTTTTTTTTTTAATGTTGTGATTTTCACGAAAAGGAATATACTGTAATGTTCAGAGAACATCGTGAGAACCAAGGGCAAGCAGGTATAAACTTACCATTGCTATTTTTTCAAGCAGGAGATAAATAAGGCATAATAAAAGTTCTGTCAAATGTCATCTGTCGAAAGTCATCTGTCTACTGACAAATGTCATCTGTCAAAAGTCATCTGTCAAAAGTCATCTGTCAAATGCCATCTGTCACATGTCATCTGTCAAATGTCATCTGTCATCTGTCAAACGTCATCTGTCAGATGTCATCTGTCAAATGTCATATGTCAGATGTCATCTGTCAACCCTCATCTGTCAACCGTCATCTGTCAACTGTCATCTTTTCCACGGATATGAGCTGTCACACAAAACAGAAATACAAAAATAATATGTCAATTACTAATTATGGGCAATTTTGAATTCAGTTATTTCCGCAAATATATTTATTACCCAAACATAAATCAAAAACATTTCAGAAATATAGGGAAAAGATGAAAATGAACAACTCACGATTGATACTGATCGTCAAAATCCGATGTACTTGACATTCCGGTGAAAATTCACTGTTCCACCAACTTGAGATCTTTACCCGCTTTTGATCTGATAAAAGCCTTCCATGTTATTATAAGTTCTATGCAAATTACACAATAATTGTATACATCGCCATTCATACTCTAGTCTAGTCTATACCATTTCTGAATTTCCTAGACTACTTCATGGCTTATATCTTCACAACGTTCTATTTTATTATTGCATTTCTATTTAATACCGTGGAACTTCGTTCTACTACTATTAACACAGAATACCTAACCACACAGCGTCATTCCGCCTTCCCGCCAAAACTTTATTTGATGACGCTTGTGCCATGCTAGGTAGTACATATGTCAAGATGAAATTCAAACTTCCCGCTGGACCACCCAAAAGTGACATATATGTACTACCTAACAGAGAATCAAGGTCACGAAAATTTGCCCCTTGAAGATCAAAGTGCCGACGCTAATTGACGCTTCTGTGTAGTTAGGTTTTCTGTGCTATTAATCCCCATGGAATATTCTTATACCGTTGGTAAGACCTACTGCACTTTTAACTATTCACTTGACATGCGATTCTGTGGAAGAAAAACTAACCTCCTTTGTCCAAATATCAAAACCTATATAAGTATTCTATGATTGCTCGATTGGTGGTAACACATAATTCTATGGGTGGTAAGAAAATGGAAGGCTTTTTTTTCCTTTCTGTAGGATATTTTTGGGAATATTTTGTTATATAAACCTTGCCCTAACAATAATAAACACAACAAAAAAAGAATTGTCCAATTTGATGCGATCGTTTGAACAATATGGCATTTCGAAGTTTTGAACCAACCATAGATCGCCTTTTATTAATATAGATATTATCAAAAAATGTTACAGGAATTTTTTATTCTACAGTAAATTGTCCTCAAATTGACATAATAAGATTTTGTATCCAACGTTTCGTACTCTATGGGCCACCCTCAACCGGTTTTTTTTCAATACGGACCTGCATATTTTATGACACTTTTCGAAATAACTTTCAACGCTGAATCAAACGGTATATCATACAAGGTCATTCAAAGTTGATTTGAATGAACCTAACAGAATCAAAGCAAGAAACAAGTAATAATTATTTACTATAATTTAATGAAAAAAATTGAATTATTATTCGGAAGTAAATGATGAACATTATTGAAGTAGGTAGTTGTTCGAAATGACCACCATTTTGTAAAATAAACTTTGCGGTTCTGGAACCCATACGTCTTATAAGTACATTAGCTTATTTCGTCTCCTCGAATACCTTCCAATACAGTCTCAATCTTCTCGCGAAGAGTTGTGTGTATGTAAGAAAAAACAAGTCTATCAACGATGTCAATGTTGTTATCGAAATATATTACATGTTGTTGATTAAACTAAAGATAAATGTAATACAGATCCGACCCAGAGAAATAATAAGGGTCAAAAAAACCTGAAAAACAACTTTGAATGACCTTGTATGATATACCGTTGAATTCAGCGTTAAAAGTTATTTCGAAAAGTGTCACAAAATACGAAGGTCCATATTGAAAAAAAAAACAGGTTGAGGGTGGCCCACCGAGTACGAAACGTTGGATACAGAATCTTATTATGTCAATTTGAGGATAATTTACTGTCGAATAAAAAATTCCTGTGACATTTTTTGATACTATTTGAAATAAAGTGGGAAAAAAAGAAAAATCGAAATGACAGAATTTACTTTTCTTATGATATCTCAATAACCGGTCCTGATAATCTCGATTTGTTTGAACTGCTTGACAATGCTTCTAAGAATGCAACTTTTTCTCCATTTGACCGACCTTCTAACTCTTATGGTTTAAAAGTTACCAATACAATACCATTGAAAAAGTGGCCACCCTGTATATTGATGAAGCGTCGCTTATGTGTGCCTGCCACGTCTGTGCCATGCGAGAGGGTATTTTCTAAGGCTGGTCAGGTGTTGAATGCTAAAAGGAGCAGTCTGAAGCAAGAAAAAGCTTCACAAATTTTGTTTTTGAACTACAATTGACAGTGAATATAAATGTAAAAAAAAACTATGCCTTTCTTTCAAATCCCGATTCATTATTGGATATAAAAAAAATTTCATTTTCCCCAAATCGCTAGGAAATTTTGACATTCCTAACAAAATTGTCATAGAAAAAGTCAAGATTCCCGAACTGTTAGGAAATATTTTATGATATTCTATGATATTTCCTTACAGTTAGTTGTCAGTGTTCTACATAAGCATATACGTACTTTTCTCTAGATTTATTTGGCAATAATACTAATGAAGCAGTATATTCACTACCTCAACCAGCCCTGGAGGAGTTCCAGAAATGGAAAATTCATCATCACTCATCTTTTTACACTGTTTGTCTTCGAAAAGACCATCAGCAATTAAATTAATATTCGTCAAGTTTCACAATTCAGCATTAATACGTGTCTATAGTAACGCAACCAATCCTATTCCGAATTTCAAAGCTACATTTCATTTATGAATGGAATAATTCGCGATTTTTTTTCAAAATTGATTAAAATCTGTCGAATTTCAAACCATTTGCGGAAAAATAGTATGTTTACCTCGTAGGAATAGCCACATTCCTGGACTTTGTGTTGCTTAGCAATCTTCACAATCGTCCAGGAATGTAAGGCTTTTCCTACCCGGTAATTGATTCTTGTCTTATATGCTTTATTAACCCGTCTTGACTGTCATCTGTATTTCAAAACAGTTTGTTGACTTCTTCGAAAAACACTGGAAAATGTTAAGAAGGTGAAAGTAATGTTATTCGTTCCAGATCCATTTCACGGAACGCTCATTTCGATTCAAAAGGTTAACCGGAATTCCACGTTCCGTAACCGAATCTTTGAACTTGCTTTCGGTTGCAAATAGAGCACAGGATGCATAATCGAGGAAGGATTCCCACAAACGCATTGGGAAATGATATGGATTTAGTGGAATACTTTTCTGCCATGTGTTATGAATTACAAGTGCGCTCTCATTTTGTACTACCACCGAATAGGAAAGGAATGGTTAAGCCCTCGTTTAAGTGGAACGAGCGCTCAAAAACTAGGTAGGAGAAATACGTACAAAATTACATGGTTTAATTTCAGAGGTATAACTTGTTATTAGTAAATCACAGTAATGTCAAATTCTACACCTAAAATTTTTGATCCTTTCTTTATAAAATCTCATCAAAATTCATGAAATGAAAGTAACAAAAACAGAATATTCTTAGATGAATATTGACTTTCCCGCACTAGTGCGGGAAAGTAAATATTCGTCGAATTTGTGAATAATATAACCTTCAACATGAAATCTCTCAATCTACTTACTTATATCTTCAGTTGAATATTTCCAATTATGTAGTTTCATCCATGTCAAATTATTAATGCAAATTTCCGTCTGAAAATTATTGCATTTTCAAAGAGAACTTGGCGTCCTTCAAAAATTATGATTGGCATATAGATGCATAGAATACCTGGTGTTGGCACTGATAAGATTTTGTTTGAGACTTTCTTGTCAATCGAAAATCTGAGATTTTGTGCTGCTTTTCATTTCTCCCAAAAGGCGTCACGCTATTTTCCATTGCCGCAGTAGCGCCACGACCGATAAAATATTGCCGATTATTCCGGAAGTAGCACAAGTACTGAAATCTAGAGTGCCGTTTGGTCACGATTTTTAGTAAGGAGTCGTTACGTATTCTATGCATCTATATATTGGCATACATGGATCTACAGTGGCTTTAAACAAGACAGTGGCGACAATAGGGTCATAGAACACGTTTTTGCACAAACATGGCGGATATTTGTTTACGTTTGAGCGTCGTGCTGTTTGACATTTTACTCGATTTTGAGCTTTATTCACTTTGACATGACAACAAATCAATGAAAGTCCGCCATTAGTGGTCGAAAACAGTCCGACCAATCAAAACGTGAACATCTATTGTCGCCACTGTCATTTCTATGTCATGGTCTATAATTTTCCATAGAAACCGGTTAATCAATGTGTCAAAACAAATAATCGCCAAATATTGAATTATTTCCAAATCTCATTTAAAAAAACAAGATTAAAAATGTTTTCATCTGATGAGGAGTGTTGGCAACTCGTGAAGGCTCTGTACAATATCTAATATACAGTATGGTGCAAATGAAAGGAATAAATTCGTTATTTCGTAAACAGGCGACTTTAAAGAAAAATCCTGAAACCCGTCGATACGCAAATCAATTAGGGGAGGACGGAGGAATTCCGCGCACGGGGGAATTCTGCGCATTGATATTCTGCAACTCATTTCAGTTATTTCAAAATTTAGATACAGGTCACCATCTCGTATTCGCCTTACCAACATCCTCCCGTTATTTAAAGGTATTCGTATTTTTAGTTTAGACCAGGGAGCCGATTGAACCGTTTCACGACACTCTGATCTAATTTTCGAGAGAAATTGGAATCGTTGTAAGACTTCTATTATTAATTTCTAATGCATCTATTGCATGACTATTTTCCTTCATATGTTTAGATTATTCAATGCAAAAGAACAACTAATTATATTTCGTCATCTACTGTCAGTGATTAGTTGGATGGGTGACTCATACCGGGACCGGGAGAATAACGCGCAGCTGCAGCGGGGTAATCCTTCAATGATATTTTTTGTACCGATTCATGGAAATTTGTTCAATTTACATTGTAGTTGGTTATTATCTAAATGGTAAAATATTTTTTCGAGTTTCTCAGCTGTTCAATATATGCGCATAATTACCCAATTGCATGCGCGGTATTACCCCGTACGTCGGGGAATACCGCGAAAAGACAGTTTTCAGGATTTTTTTTCTCAATTGGTAGGTATAGGTAGTTGAACCTTTTCCTTGTGATGAAAAAGTTCCAAATGGGTTCATGATTCAGCAGTAAAATTATGAAAGTTTGTATGTTCATAGGAAGGTTTTTGTGAGCATTTTTCCTTAGGTGCGTGGAATTCCCCCGTTCTCCCCTACTGTACATATTGATATGGCTGAATAGGTATATAATAGTTATTTTCCTATCAAGGGTGGAAAGTTGTACTTTCCCGCACTAGATTGCCGCTCCGCGTCGTTCGGGCAAGCAATCGAGTGCGGGAAAGTACTTTCCGCTCAAGATGGTAACAATTTTTTTTCTACAACCGTATTATAAAATTAGAAAAAACTTCTACACAACTCGAATATTCGTTTTGACACATTAATTTAGGTGTTTGGGATTCTATGCGGAAAATCATAGACCATGACATAGAAATAAATACACAGATCCATGTATGCCAGTCATAATTTTTGAAGGATGTCAAGTTCTCTTTGAAAATGCAATAATTTTCAAAGGGAAATTAGCATTAATTATTAGTTTGACATGGATGAAACTGCATAATTTGAAATATTTAACTTAATATATAAGTAAGTAGATTAAGAGATTTTATGTTAAAGGTATTATTATACCCAAATCCAACACATATTTACTTTCCCGCACTAGTGCGAGAAAGTGACACTTTCCCGAATCGAAAACAATGCGGGAAAGTAGTTAGTTACGCCCGGTTGTAGAAAATACTATATTTCATTACTAGTCCAGAAAGTAAGCTTTTTCAGTGCGCGCGCGGGAACTCGTGCAAGCACAGAAAAAGCCTTTCTGGATATGTAATGAAAGATGTTTTTCATTACACCTATCTGAAAACAATAACACGGGAAAAATTTTCAGCAGAAAGCATTTCGATATTGTGAAACAATAGTCGCGTTCGGCATTGCGATCGGATTCGTCTGACATTCAAAACACTGACATCTACTGTCACGCAATCGTTGCTCTGTGTCTCAGCATAGGAATCATAGGATGCATCTATGCCTCAGCGCACCGTAAAACTTTTTGCGGTGCGGCCGCACGGAAAAGAGTCATTTTCGATGTTCTAAATCTACATGTTTTGATAGGGTTTTCAGTGCGGTGTAATGAAAAACTTATTTTACACTTTTCGGTCGCGACCATAGTTGGGGCGTGGCCTAAATTGTCAAAAAGTAGGTTTGAAGAAAGGGCCCTAGCTCGGAAAGGGGGCCACGGGAGAGGAAAAACGATATAGAAAAAGAAAGTAGAAGGACCGGTGCTTCTTTTGAGTTATGTTTCCCGTTTTGGTAATTTTCTAGTTTAGGTCCCCCTCGATTTTTCGATGTTTTAATTTTTTTTCGTGAAAAACAAGTGATTTGGTATGATTTACTAATAGTTTCAATGCTGGCAAACAAGTAATTTTGCTGTTTTTTCAACGGGATCCGGAGTGAATAGGGGTGCTGGGTGGGTAAGATTCTTAGAGATTTTCTTAAAAAAGCGACAATTTACGAAAAGAATTAGTCTTGCATAGTCTAAAAAGATCAAAATTTGCCAAAAATGTCTGGGTCATTGACCTATTTTTTCAAGGACATGACCTTGAAAAGAATTCAAAATTATTTGAAAAATGTACAATGTCATTAGCGCTGAATCAATGAATATTTCAAATTTTCTCGAGTCTATAGTTTCTGAAAATTTCTAGAATAATTTATTTTTTCGAAATTCTCCGACAGTATCCGTTGATAAAAACATGACGACCATGAAGCATATTTTCATTAAATCTAGATGCGATTGCTCCAAAAACGTACCTCGAAAGACAATGACTGAAAAATCACATTTTCATTACACCGCACTGAAAACCCTATCATAACATGTAGATTTAGAACATCGAAAATGACTCTTTTCCGTGCGGCCGCACCGCAAAAAGTTTTACGGTGCGCTGAGGCATAGATGCATCCAATGATTCCTATGCTGAGACACAGAGCAACGATTGCGTGACAGAAGATGTCAGTGTTTTGAATAATTATTGTTTCACAATATCGAAATGCTTTCTGCTGAAAAATTTTCCCGTGTTATTGTTTTCAGAGAGGTGTCATGAAAAATATCGTTCATTACACGTCCAGAAAGGCTTTTTCCGTGCTTGCACGATTTCCCGTGTTCGGCTCCGCCTCACACGGGAACACATCGCGCGCGCACGGAAAAAGCTAACTTTCTGGACTAGTAATGAAATATACTATTTCGGTATCATCTTTTCTGTATTGTAACCGCAACTTGGAACACACACATTCAAATCTTCCTCTTCTTCCACACTTGGAGAAATTGTCACAAATTACTATTTTATAATCTGAGAAGATGAATGAATATCTCGAATGAATTTTTAATTTTCAACTGTCGAATTATTTTTTTTTATCTCCGTAGTAACGATTACCTACCTACGTGATTTGAAACGTGAAAATTCTGTTTGAATTGAATTCAGCGTACGATGCTTGTTGCCACGTTGAATCATTGCATCGAAACCAATCAACGATATGTTGAATTTAAATATGTTATTATTATATATTCGATATCTCGTAAGAATGAAACAAGATATAGAAAATAAATTGGACACATTTTATTCAAACGTCATTTCCGGAATGTAACGTTGCTTTCTCGAGGTTTACATCATAATATCAGTTGAATTATGTTATTATTGCAGTATATATTGAATTAAGCCATAACGAACTGACATAACCTAACCTAACTGCTGAAAAACGATAAGGCCTCCCCTGAACCCCCCCCCTGCTGGAGCCCATACCCTCGTTTGGATTGAACGAAAACAGTGCCGACGTCATCGGGAGACAAGGGGATAAATGTCTAAAGCCTAACTTGAACTTACCCAACCCAACTGCTGAAAAACGATAAGGCCATAGAAATCTCAGGGGGGGGCATGGCCCCCCCTTGCTGGAGCCCATACCCTCGTTTGAATAGAACGAGAACAGTTCCGACGTCATCGGGTGACATATCTAAAGGCTCATCTCTTGAAAATCCACCTGCCATGTGTGAAAGTTCTATGTCTATCTTAGTATTTAAGAAATTATTGAGATTTGGCAACACCGTCTGTTCGAGAAAAAATCACCTTACGGCATTTTACACTGCCGATGCGATTCAAATAAATATAAAGTCTAAACGCAGGTGGAAATATTCACAATCTTTTTTATTTTTTTTTCTCTGAAACTACTCATTTGCCAATGCTGAAATTAAAACTGTAGTATCTTTTCAACATTTACAATCACGAGACGAAATATTTTAAAAATCGGAGATGGGGAGCTAAACTAGAAATTGAATAGTCGGATGTAGGTCTATCCTATCCACAGTATAGACACTAAGTATAGTGTATATACTGTGGTCTATACTACTTGACCGCTACTTCCGGAGCGGACGCCATTTTTTCGAGCGGTCTATTCTTGTGCTACAAATCGAGAACATGTTGAGTTATATCTCAGAAGCGTGAAGTTTGTTGTTGTTGTTGATTTTAGAAGCGTCAATTTTAAATTTAAAATTGGAAAACAGACAAGAGTACGATGTCAGATATCGATTTGAAGGGAAGAATTATACGTTTCACACTGGAAACGCACAAAAGGTTACGTGGTAAGTTATTAAAATAGCCTTGAATTCATATTTTTGACCGAAATTTTCCAATTTTAGATCCAGTTTTTTTCCTATCGTGCTTAAGATCGGATCAGGAAAAAGTGAAGACGGAGAATGGGGAATTACTGGAAGAGAATAAGACATGTAAGTAGTTTTTAATTATTTTCAAACATATCTAACCTAATTCTGCGAGAGCATTTTGAGAAAAAGAGGAACTGAGTAGGTAGGTATTTGATTATTTAGTGCTTCATATCGCTGTATATCTCTTTTGCATGAATAGTTGTTGCGCTTATTGTAATATCCTTTCATCTGGTAAATAACTGCTTATGTTTGCTTCACACATATTTGTTTGGATAATTAGAGATTTCTATTATCCTCTAGTGGTATATATTGATATTTACACTGATACCCCAAGATTTCAGTATTAACTCTCAGATGCCTTCTACTTTAGGTACATCTCTATTAATTCAACCAAACAGCCTATGAAGATGAATGAATTCTCCAGTCATATCATGTGGAGAAGATTGGAGGAGAAAAGAGTGAGAATTTTTTGATTTTTTTGGGGTTTTATTTTTTATTTCTTCAATATTCAATTTTCTATATAAGTGATCGTTGCACTGATTATTGTAATAGCTGGAGTGTATTTTTATTTTAACCTGCTTTCATGATGAATTGTATCAGCATTTGACGTGACTACTAATCAAACTGATTAATAAATACAGAATCAAGAGAAATTGTGAGGTTTTGTTCAGAAGTTTTGGATTCTTTCCTTTGAAAGTGTACTCCTGCTCATCTCGCAAGTGATCAGTGATTGTTAATTCGTATATCATATTTTCACTGATAATGTAGGTTTAAGGAAATTATGGAATATTTCAATTACTTTTGTATTGAATGTATTTTGCAGTGTAATCAATATTTTTTATCCATAGGTGAATCTATGAATTTTGCATGGACTGCGGAAGCCAGCAAACTAAAATGGTGGTATTCTGCTTTCATCTGTAAGCCAATCTGTAACTTTTTACTAGCTTACAGGAAGAGTGCGATTCTGGACATTCTTTCGGTGATCTGTAGCTTACAGAAACCGTAAATATTTACGAGTACTCAAGAGGTGGTCGGAAGCCTATCGGATGATATATTGTGAGGTTATGTCGACTGCTTTGTTTATTTTCTGGTGAACAACTTTTTGAAATAAGATTCATAATGAATGATAATAATAATATGGCTTTGTTTATTGGGTTATTATTAGAAGATGACCATAACAGGTGAGTATTATTGCACAATAATATATATGATCTGAAAATCATTAATATTTTTAATAGGAACTTCATGAGAATTGAAAGGAGAAGGTTTCGTGATCAAATGAATCCTTTCGAAATGCCGGATGCTCAGTTTATAAAAATGTTTAGATTGAAGAAGCAGTGCACCATAAACTTCATAACTGATTTACAGCAATTTTTACCCACAAGAAATGCAAATGCTATTGCACTACCCAAAAAATTAATTCAGCCTTTTCAAGTAATTGTTTGAATATAATTGATCTGAGGTTTATACATTTTAGGTTCTGATTAAGTACTCTCAACTTTTTGGCCATAGGGTCTTTCCAGAATTCTGTAGGCTCCAATGCCATTACATAAGGAATATGTAAAATATAATTAAAACCAATCTGAAAACATCATTTGAACTTTATTTATCACTTAACCTCAGTTATAAGTTATAACAAAAATAATAATGTCTTCTAAATATTCATTCATCCTGCAGATAAGTTGGTCCCAAGGTAGGATTACTAATATTGCTTCGGAGAACATAATCGTTCTCCATCTGCTCACGACTTGTATTTTTGGTGCGTTTTCTTTTAGTGCCTATTGAAATATCAACGCTGAAATGTTGAAATAGCAATAAGTATTAGGTACATAATGATTAATCACGAATTAACTTACCATGGACTAGACATTTTTTTCTCGCCTATTTTTGATTTACAACGAAACGAAAACACGTTAACTATACTCCATTCACAATTATAAAATCACAACTCTGGCCATGGTTTCGTTTTCAGGAATTGGTGCACCTGATGAAAAATCTGTGCGCGTACAGAGAATATTGTTAATTACAAAACGTTGTTGCCAGTTGCTTCGTTTACATCAGAGTAAAAGTCTCAAAGATATTCCACATTTTGTTAGTTCGAATCGATCGGCGATTTTGGGGCGAAATATCGATAGGGAATCGCCTATTTTTCCGTTCTTCGTCGTCCAGAAGAAGTTTCCCGTCGATTTCGTGCAAGTGTCATTTTTTCCTTTCACGACTTTTGGCGTGAGTACGAACGGCAAATTTGAATTGGACCAAAAATCGATTAATAAGCATAAAAAAAGCAAAAGTAAGTACTAATCGCCTTTTTCACACTTGATAACGAAGTTTTTTTTAGGTATCTGGTCGTTTGGAAAGATTTCAAACAAAATTCCGGTCCCCCAGAAGTTTGGTTAGTTTCGGTATCGTTTTTGGTGCTCAAAATTTATTTGGGATGTGTAAATGGAAAAAAAGGCTTCCTTATACGATCTTCTAACGAAAGCGACCGGAAAATATGGTTCAGGTAGGATTTTCGAGGAATTATGAGGAAAGAACTTGCAGAATGAAATTGCACGATATTCGTAAGTAAACGGGTTCTGGATGGGCATCATTGGTCTCTAAATGATTATTGTTGATCGTTTTCACGTTTCAGAAAAAAACACGTCGAAGAAGCTAAAAAAAAGAAGAAATATGACTACCTATATTGCACTCAACGATTCAGATTCCGATGAATTGAAATATGTGCCACTGGAGCTTTCATTCCTATCAATCCTTTGCCGAAAGTAGAAATAGGCTATATTGAACCAGAATACATCGGTTTTTTCCATATTCCAGGAGTTTGCGTCTTATTTTAGAACAGGTGAATTATAAATGTGAAGCCATATGTTTGCTCTATTCCATTTCATTTGTACAAACCTACTGTGGTGGTAATGTATGAATTTTTTTTAAACTTACAAATTACTATACAGCCAGAATATTTTACTCCTTGTTCATAAGATCAAATAAATGAAATGTATATCTATAAAGCTTTCAAGCTTATTAATTTATATTGCATTGAAATTATTAGTTTCTCTGTAAGCAAATTCGTTAATTTAGTTATTATGTTTATTTTCTTTGTGATGAATGAATAAAACTGTTACTTATTTGAAATAGAGAAATATAAGAAATAGAAATGTTATGCACCCTCACAATCATATCACATATTCGCATTCCAGTAGAGGGATATGATATTCCATTATTCTTGATTCTTGTTATTACCCATGAATTCATCTTATATCTTTGGGTTGATTTTTTTTAATGAATTCTTGATCAGAATCAACAATTGATGTCGTCAAGTCTTGAACTTTCAGTTCAAGAGGATGATAAACATCAAATCTTCACAGCATGCATATGAAAATTATGTGAAAGCAATGCAATTTTCTTCCATGGCGAAAAATTATAGATTTCAACAGTGATCTCTTGTACTTTTCATGCAAATAACTAGAAAAGGAATCCTTTCTATCAATTCATATAAAAGTTAATTATTTTCGTCCATCACATATTTTCCAATTCATTCACATTCTGAGAAATACGCTAAGAATGTAGAAAGGGCAACATAGTGTTGACTTGGAACATAAAAATATTTTGAAAGACGTCATAACTTCGATACAGAGTGGAATGTGTCAAATTTCCAAGGCCAGAGTTGTGATTTTATAATTGTGAATGGAGTATAGGTAAGGTACTCATAACAATAACATTCAAATCAAAACTTACGATTGCAGGTTATGTTTATCGATAAGTAGTTCAAAAATAACACTGTAACTGAGATAGTTATAGGAACAATTCCAGAATAGCAATATTTACGATTACGAATCTGTAAGTCGGCCACTTACAGATGGATCGTACGCTACAGAATCGTAGCTTACAGATGAAACGAAGACTCTGGGCAGAAATTAGAGGATGTTTCGAGCATCATGGGTATAGAGTAACTGAAGACATTCTCGATAGAAAATGGAGGAATTAGAAAAAAACCTTCACAAACATAATGGATCAGTTATGTAAAACTGGCAGAGGTAGAATCAGTTGGGAATATTTTGACTCGTTCAATGAAATATTCACAGCTGACAAAACGGTCAATTTACCTAAGAGTCCTAAGACCTACTCGTCTTTTCGAGTAGGTGGTGGGGAATCTTCACTGAGAGGTTAAGTAGCACCACCAAAACATTCTACAGTGATAGAAGAGGACCCGCGGTCCCCAAATAGGACCAGCCCTCCATCCTCCCACTATCGACAGAGAGCTGATTGAACTTCTGGATTTGGAAAGACTTGAACTCCAAGAAATGAAAGAAATGAATAACCAAATGGAGGAACATAACAGGATCCAGGCGAAAAGAAGTAAAATATTAATGGAAATATCAAGAAAAATGAATGATAAATAAATAAATATATGTTGTATATATAATTATGTAATACTACCCCTTACTAATTAGATTGATTTATATTCCATATACTATTCAGCCTGTATATTACCATATTATAAAAACAGCATGGTAAGCTTTTTCATTGTTCTTTGTTTAGATTTGCAGGTGGTTATTATTTGCGTATATTCCATGGCACGTGTAATCAGCCATTACCACCTACTCAATTGATAAACCTATAAATATTAGAGATGTCCCTTTAGACATCGGAATTGACTCTGAACGATTATCTCATTAGTTGTAAATCTATTTCATGTACAGTAGATTGGTAGTTCCGAAATAAAGTTGTTTTTTAAAAACATAGTTTTCTCCCCGAAAAACATAATTGGCGACGAGGTCTGGGATTTTGTACCGGTCTTTTTGTGCGAAGAAAAGTGTGTCGATTTCGTTCGTGAAAACGTGAATTTCGTCCACGAAAAATCTTCCAAAGACTGTCAGTTTCAACTGTTAAGGTGCAAGACGAATCAGGAGAGAAACCAGGAGTCCGATTGGTTGGGTAGCGTCTCCAACGACTCAAGGAACCAACGTGGTGAGAAAAATCCTTCATTATCTTTCCCCCAGTTTTACCTAACCTGGCCCAAAGTTAGTCAACCTTTTTCCCCACAGTTTTGAGCGTAAAACTTGTGTAAAGTTTTCTCTAGGTTTACTTTCAAAAAACCGATTACCAGAGTTTTTCCTAGGTTTCTTATAAGCAAAAAACCGAAAACGCGAATTTTTTAATCATTATAATCGTAACAATTAATTTAATTAAATAAATCAAGATTACGTCAATTAAACAATTTTCAGGACGTAAAGGTAAAAAGCAAATCAAAATGGCAACCGAAAGAATAGATTTAACCCTTGCTGAAAAATTTGGTGTTTTACTACCCAGATTTTCAGGTGTTGAAAATGAGTTGCATTCGTTCATAAAAAGCGCAGAAGAATATTTAACAATGTTTGTAAAAGAACCTGAAACAGTTAAAAGATACTGTTATGCAGTCGTAAAATCAAAATTAGTAGATAGAGCTTTGGCAGAAGTTTCAACTTCAGATATTCCTGATAATTGGGATCTTCTCAAACAATTTCTCTATGCTAAATTCGGCGATTCAATTAATTTGGATGTACTCATCCACCAATTACAATTTTTAAATAGAAAACCTCATGAAGACATAACAAATTTCATCGAAAGAATAATTGCTTTAAAGATACGTATAAACTATCGAATTGATTCAGACCCTATGTCTGATCCTGAAAAAAGAATCTACAAAGCGAATATATTGAAAATTTGTAAAACCGTTTTAATTTCTAATTCTCCAATGGAATTGAGAACTTATCTTATTACCAATAACGAATTCACCTTTGACGATACAGTAAACGCAGTTAAAGATTATATTTGTAATATGGCTCAATATGAATTACTTGATAAAAGTAGAAAAAATAAAAATACTGAATTTCAAAAACCACATTTTCCAAACAATTACAGAAACAATTATTCGCATTTTAATAGACAAAATGCTCGACCTAATTATGAATCAAATAATTTCAGAAATAATTACAGTAATAATAGATTTCCTTCACAACCTGTTCAGTTCCAACAGAGACCTGTGAAAACGTTTTATCCTACAAGTCGACAAGTTTTTGGTCAAAATGATCCTAGCACATCGCAACAAAGAAATGTGAATGTTTTCAAGCCTAATCCAAATCAAAGAATAAATACACCGCCAGAAAAAATGTCGATTCAAACACGAAATTATCCTCAGAAAAGGTCGGATTACTCAACGCAATATCAAATGAATCCTCAAAGAAAATTTTTCAACAATACCAATCCTAATTTTACATTTGAAGAATTAACTCATATTGAATCTGATGAAAATTTTCAAGAATTGCCTCCAGAAAATGCATTGACTTAAATAATACTTTTGATCATAAAAACCAACTCCCATTTATTGAATTCCAAAATCCTTCTTGTAAACTTTTAATTGATAGCGGATGTTCAGTTTGTCTCATTGACCCTAAATTTGCGTATAATAATTTTCCTAGAAATATTTTCAATGAAAATACTACATTAACTGCATGTATGAAGCAGGAAACCTCTAATGAAAAAGTATTTTTACCAGTATTCTCAGAATTTCGAATTAATGATTTTCATCCATTCATTTTATACAAATTTCATAAAAATTATGATGGATTAATTGGTGCAGATTTCCTAAATAAATACGGATTTAACTTAGATTTCAAGAATCAGATGTTAATGAATGACTATTGCCAAATTCCTTTTGAATATCAACAAGTTTGTCAGAAACCAACTAACATTCCTGTTGACTTGAGTCATTTAGAACCAAAAATAAGTAATCAATTAATGAAAATTTTCCAAACAAACGAAGATGTACTTCAATTACCAGGACAACCACTAAATTTTTCAAACAGAATTAAACATAGAATTCGTACAATTGATGAAGTCCCTGTTCATTGTAAAATTTATAGATACCCCGAAATTCATAGGGAAGAAGTTCAAACCCAAATTAAAGAAATGTTAGACAAGAAAATTATTAGACCAAGTATTTCCCCATGGTCTTTTCCAGTAGTTATTGTTCCTAAAAAGCAAGATTTGTCCGGAAAAACGAAATGGCGAATCGCGATCGATTATCGGAAATTGAATGACAAAACTATCGATGATAAATATCCTTTACCTCAAATTGAATCTATTTTAGATAAACTCGGAAATAAGAAATATTTTACAACCCTTGATTTAGCTTCGGGTTTCCATCAAATTGAATTAGATCAAGAATCAATAGAAAAAACAGCTTTCACTGTTGAAAATGGTCATTACGAATTTTTGCGAATGCCTTTTGGACTTAAAAATGCCCCAGCTACTTTTCAAAGATTGATGAACGATGTTTTGAAAGACTTCATTGGAAAGTTTTGTTATATTTATATGGACGACATAATAATTTTTTCAGATACTATCGAACAGCACTTAGCTGATATTCATAATGTTTTAGAAGTACTTGAAAAGGATAAATTAAAAATTCAATTAGATAAATGTCATTTTTTCAAGACTGAAATTGAATTCTTAGGACATATCATTACCCCTGAAGGAATTAAACCTAATCCGAATAAATTAAAAGCAGTTTCTCTTTTCCCGATTCCAAAAACTCAAAAAGAAATAAAATCATTTCTTGGTTTAGTGGGATATTATCGAAAATTTATTCCTAATTTTGCAAAAATTACGAAACCTTTGACACTATGTTTGAAGAAAAATGCTAAGATCAATATCGAGGATCCAAAATATGTAGAAGCATTTGAAATATGTAAACGAAATTTATTAAATCATCCTGTATTGAGATATCCGGATTTCAATAAACCCTTTGTATTAACTACTGACGCATCAGGATTTGCGGTAGGTTCAGTGCTTTCACAAGGAGATCCACCAAACGACCTTCCAATTGCTTTCGCTAGCAGAACGCTGAATGAAGCGGAATCTCGTTATAGTACGATTGAAAAGGAACTTTTAGCTATCGTGTGGTCATGTAAACATTTCAGACCCTATTTATACGGAAGAAAATTCACAATTTTTACAGATCATAAACCTTTAACTTGGTTATTTTCTCTTAAAGAACCTAATTCACGCCTTATGCGATGGCGAATAAAATTAGAAGAATTCAATTATGAAATTAAATATAGAAAAGGCTCGATGAATAATGCAGATGCCCTTAGTAGAATTATTTTAGAACCAACTAATGAATTAACGTATGAAAATTTCTTGAAACTTGATAACACTACAAATTTTGAAAATTGTACAAATATAAAAGAGAAAGTAGGTAATTTATTTGAAGCATCTCAGAATTTTGCTCTAGCACATTGCGTATCGGAAGATTTCCATATGAATAAAGGCATTGCCTTAGAATTTAAAAATAAATTTGGTCAAATAGAAGTACTCAAATCTCAAAATAAATCATTAGGAGAAGTTGCAATGATCCAAAAGGATAATCAAAATATTTATTACTTAATTACGAAGAAACTTCATTATCAGAAACCTGAATATGAGACGGTTTTCAATTCATTGATAAATCTTAAAAAATTATGTGAATTCAATAATGAAAAATATTTAGCTTTACCACGAATTGCATGTGGTTTAGACCGATTAGAATGGTCTACAATATTGAAAATGATTAAATACATTTTTGCTGATTCCAATATGAAGATAGTTGTTTATTATCTATCAAATCAAATGAATACTAGTCATAATCTTATAGAGTTAAATAGTATTGAAGAAGCTAATTATAAAGAATTTGAAGATTTTAATTATGATATTTTTGAAGTAAACGGAATTGAAGATGATTTAATTTCGATGGTAAATCAAGTAACTGACGAAGAATTAGATGAATGCCTAGAACTTTTGAATACGGGTAATCAAAATGATACATCTGAAGATGATATAATTGAAGAATTAATTGATCTAGAAACAGAAGATTTTACTGTTCATAGTAATGTTGAAAATCCAATATTAGAACTTCCTTATACAGAAAGAAGTTTGAACACATCTCCTTTGCAAATAATATTCAAAATAGCCCCAAAATATACTGTTACAAAGACAAAATTATTTGATGATAAAATCAGATTTAGAGTTTCAGTAAATTCCATAGATACTGATATATTCAAATTCATTAAAGAATACGTACAACCACAAAAGTCGTATATTTTATATTTTGCCTCTGAAGAGCTTGAAAAACCTCTTATACGAATTTTACAGGATAAATTCGATTATAAGTCTTTTAATTTGAAAATCACGAAAACATATCTAGAAGATGTGGAAGATAAAGAAGAACAACTTCTTAGAATTCAACAGTATCATGAAACTAAAACGATACATCGTGGATTACGAGAAAATTTAATTAGTTTGAAGAAAAAATATTATTGGCCAAATATGGATAAAGATGTTCGAAATTTCATTAATTCTTGTGAAATATGTCAAAAAAGTAAATATGAAAGAACTCCTATTCAATTACAATTTAGACCTAACCCTTTGGGATCTAAACCCTTTGCACATATTTATTGTGACACAATTAGATTCAATCAAACGTATTGTATCAGTATAGTTGATTCTTTTTCTAGATTGGGACAATGTTACCCATTATTACAAAAAACGGGTACAGAAATTATAGATAAATTATTAATTTATTTCAGTCATTATGGTATTCCGAATAAAATAACATGTGATAATGGTTTAGAATTTAAAAATAGCGTTGTTCAAGATTTCTGTAAAATACATAATATTGAAATTCATTACATAACGAATTATAATCCAAATTCTAATGCTGTTGTAGAAAGATTTCATTCTACACTGATTGAACAATTAAGAACAATCGGAAATAATAATACTTTCTCCAATAAACTTTCTCAAGCCTTACTCAGTTATAATAATTCAAATCATTCAAGTTTAGAAATGACTCCTATGCAAATAATCAAGGCAGACTTGAATTATTCATTACCCATTGAACGAACACATAATGAACAAATCCAAAATTATGTTGAAAATTACGTTGAAAATCTTAATGATATATCCAAACAACTTGAAAAAAGTCAACAGAAAAATATTGAACGTTTAGAAAAAAGAAATGAAAAGAGGTCAGCAAAAGAAGACCACCCTTTAAATCAAAATCCTACTTATATTAAAAATCCTATAACACGCAAACTAGATCCAGTTTATAAAAAGATAGATGCTCGTGAAATTGATAAAAATCGTATTCAAGATAATAAAAATAAACATGTGTATCATAAGAAAATTTTGAAGCAAAGAAAGCATTAGTTTCAATTTTGTTACAGATTCGAGAAAATGGATCTTCAATTATTCCTTATAATATTATTCAAGATAATCATCTTTACGAAATCATTAGAAATTATACCATTAGAAAATAGCTTATTGCCCATTTCATTAGGCAAAGCATATGTAACCAATAGAAATCTACAACTTGTGTATCACATAGATTTGAATGTTATTAAAGAAATAATCTTTAAGTATCAAAAAGAAATAGATAATCTAAGTGATCAAAATTTGGGTTTTGCACAAACGGCAAATTATAAATACTTGCAACATTCGAATAAAATGAATATTTATGCACTTGAGGAACTTTTAAATGAAAATATTAGAATTAAAAGAGGATTAATTAACTTAGGAGGAAAAATTTCAAAGATATTATTTGGAACCTTAGATTCTGACGATGAAGAATTGTATAGAAATTATTTCAATAGCATTGAGAAAAATGAGAAGACACTCATGAGGAATCAGAAACAGATTGCCACTATTGTGAATGACCTAAAGAATAAGTATATTGAGAAATTTAAAAATATGACAGAAATCCTTAAATTACTGCAAATCGTTCCAGAATTAAGAGAAATACAACAAATGCATCTCATGACATTTGAAATCAAGGATATTAAAACCATTTTAGATGAAATCCAAACAGCTGTAAGCTTCGCGAGATTACATCTTTTACATGAATCTATTTTACCCTATTCCAAATTCTCAGAATTAACCAAAAATGTCAGTATAATACCTTTGCATCATTTGAAAGATTACTATCAATTATGTCATACCAAAGTTATTTTCAAAAACAAAGTTTTACTATTTTTAATATCGATTCCTATAGTTTACAAGGAAAGTTACGATTTATACAAATTCTATTATCTACCTCAAAACAATCTTTCCCTTCCTTTTACCGATCCTTATTTACTCTCACAAGAAGAAGTATTGAAATGGTCTACTAAAGAGTGCCATCCAGTCGAAGAAGACTACCTATGCGACCAAGATTCCCTAGTTAGATCACCGACATGTATGCAGAATGTTCTGAAAAACCACTCAGAAAACTGTCCCAGAACAAGAATGGTTCGTCCTCCAGACCTGAAACAACTAGAAGATGGAAATATCCTCTCCGTCAACAACGAGAAAATTATAGAAAAATGCCCACATCAAACAAGGTATTATTTCGTTCGCCCAATGGCTATTCTAAAATCGAAATGTTCCCTCAGCAACACCGAAAAAGAAATCGTTCCAACTACCACGTTAGATGAAGAAAAATTCATCATCCTGCCCAAGATGACGTTGCAACCCAAGAGTCCATTAGATGAAGAAAACTTCAAGAAAGAAGACTTGGATATCCCAGATATCAAATTGGAAGATTTGGACCAATGGAACTTCCAACCCTCAAGATTTTATGTTATAATATTTTTATTGATACTTATTGCTATCATTTATTTTATTTTCAGATATTTTAGAAATAATAATTTTTTCAATAAAGCTACACCTCATAAAGGTGATACCTTTAACCAAGGTGGGGAGGAATTATGTAATACTACCCCTTACTAATTAGATTGATTTATATTCCATATACTATTCAGCCTGTATATTACCATATTATAAAAACAGCATGGTAAGCTTTTTCATTGTTCTTTGTTTAGATTTGCAGGTGGTTATTATTTGCGTATATTCCATGGCACGTGTAATCAGCCATTACCACCTACTCAATTGATAAACCTATAAATATTAGAGATGTCCCTTTAGACATCGGAATTGACTCTGAACGATTATCTCATTAGTTGTAAATCTATTTCATGTACAGTAGATTGGTAGTTCCGAAATAAAGTTGTTTTTTAAAAACATAGTTTTCTCCCCGAAAAACATAATTATATGTATAATCAAAATGACTGTATAATTAAATATAATTTATAAAATATAATTATGTTTTCTGATGATACAAAATTTATGAAAGTTGAATATACAGGGTGTTTCACCATAAACTGGACAAACATATATAGCCGTGTAGATGACGAGAAGTGGGAAGAAATAGCCTTCAATGTTGTCACTAAGGAAATCAGAATAGTAAAAACTCTGAAAACAGAGTATGATGTCATCAAAAGATTGATTAGAATGAAATCAGCAAAAATGAGAAAGTCATATTCCTCCCAGGAGGAGGGATTACTAAAATTTATTAACTTCGTTGTAAACATCCTTTCAGAACTAATAACAACTGCTCCAAGTAAATATTGAAAATAATCCTTTTTGAATAGATTTATATTTAGAAAATCATTTTAGGAGTTATGGATTATGGAAATGAACAGTACCCATCCGAAATGAAGTCTTTTGAAGATTCTATAGAATGTGATTGTGATGAAGGTAAATATTGAAAATATTTCTTTTTGAATAATAAGATATTGAAAAAAAAACAATTTCAGGGGTGAAAGAAGAGGATGAAGGTGCGTGCTCATCGGAATATATGGCCACTGAACCATCCAGAGCTTCAGAAGAGGTCCAAACGAGAGTAGCAGAATATGATTGTGATGAAAGTAAATATTGAAAATATTCCTCTTAAAATAGTTAGATATTTAAGAAAAAACAATTTCAGAAGAGGTTGAGGGAATACTGAAACTTTTTACCCTTGGTGCAGACATCCTTTCAGAACTAATAACTACTGCTCCAAGTATGTATTGAAAATAATCCTTTTTGAATTGATAAATATTCAGAAAATCATAGTGGATTATGGAAATGAACAGTACCCATCTGAAATGATATCCTCTGAAGACTATTCTACAGAATATGGTTCGTTCCACTTAAACTAAACTTAACCTATATGGTTGGACACCGAACATAGAGCATCAATGGTGCCAACCTTAACATTAGCATTGTTGCCAACCCTTACAATGATGAAAGTTAATATTGAAAATTTTCTTTTTTGAAAAGTTGGATATTAAAAAAACAATTTCAGAAGAAGTTAAAAATATATACTCTTCGGAAGATTTCACTAATGAACCTTCAAGAGATTCAGAAGAGGTCCAGACAAGATTAGCTGGAAATGATCGTGATGAAGGTGAATTTTGAAAATATTCTTTTTTGAAATGTTAGATATTAAAAAAATACAATTTCAGGGGTCAGAGAAGAAATCTAAAGGGAAAGAGAACCAGAATATATTGACATGAATGAATATTTCATAGAAAAAAGACGCGAACTAGAGTTAAAAAAACTGCATGAACTCCAAATGAGATATTTAATACAAGAATATCAGATCAGAATGTAATGCAAAATTAATTGCCTTCTTGATAGCTCATTACATTGCTTCTGGTGAGAATTAATTAGCCGAAGATGAAGATATCCCATGCGGCATAAACATTGTGGATGTGGTATTTCCTAAAATGGGGACATCACCTGACTTCCTTGTTCATGTAACCTCACAATTTGAGCATACTTATTGATGCTATTATATGTTTTAGGCAAATAAATGAATCTATTTTTGAAAACTGATTTTCTTCTTTTTCAACAGTCTTCTTGAAATCGTTCATTATTCTGCACAACCCTATATTCAAGTAAAGATTATACATTCTAGTGACTTTTGTATTGTATCTTGGCAATTGGTGTGACTGTTACGAAAATTGACAGATTACGGCATTTGAATCGTTCGTTTCGAATTTTCAAATCATTTATAATTACGCATTGAATTCGTTAATTATGTTTGAAGATATCGATTTATCACCTCAAGAATTAAGAAAAATTGCGAATAAATTTATACCTCAAAAATCCTAATCCATGTATGAAAAAGAATACGAAAAACTTGTGAAGTAGTCTAAAGAGAATTCGGTGATTTGAATTTCAGGTAATGTTTTGTTGGCGTATTTTGAATAACGTATTTATGAATTAGAACATATAAATGTTCTACATTATGGTGAACTTATTCAATGTTACGCAGTATGGCTCTGAAATTGCTAAATAAAACATTTCCAACGAGCCAAGCCTGACACGCGCGGCTGCTCTTTTTCTACGCCTCATATGTGCTCTTAAAATTGAAAACTTGAATTGCTGGATATTTTTATACAAGATTTAAAATTAAGATATAAGATTGTTACGACCACTAAGAATTTTAATAACACTACCAAAGACAGTTGCAGAATATCTCTTTTTCTGGATGGTTGGAGTTATCGAGGGGCAACTCAATTTTCGGTTAGCCTTTTGGCTAAAAGTAACATACATAAACATAAGATACATTTCTAAAATATTTGTAAAATTGTAGCTCCCTGATGATGGCCCAGACATAGGCCGAAAGCTTGGAGGTATGAAATAAAGAGTTAACCCAAGGTCTGTATGATTCATTCCCCGAAATACCCTACTGGATAATTGCAATTGGAATCGATATCGTTTTACTTTGATTTCCAACGAGTTTTGATTTAGAAAATGGAAGAAAACTAGCTGTAGAACTGAGTTTTACCTCAAATTCCAAACGGAAACTTTGAGATTCATTTTTGCGAAAACTAAGAGGATCGCCGTTATGAAATTGGATAGGATCGGCAGCCAGTGCTGACAGATAGTCTATGGTGCTGACAACCACAAAACGAAAACGAAAAAATATAATTGAAATTAATGCTGTTATCAAAATGAGTTCATTACAGTACAGTTTTTGGTACTGTAATGAACCAATTACAATACTGGAATAGAGAAATTTTATTTCTCTATATCAGTATCGTAATGAGTTCATTACAGTACTAAAAACAGTGCTGTAATGAACTCATTACAGCACTGTTTTCAGTAATATTTTTCGTTTCGTGGTTGTCAGCACTGGCTTCCGATCCTATCAATTTTCAACTAACGTCAATTTGGAAATGTCAATTTCGTAGCAGTCACCAACTGCCAAGATACAACACAAAAGTCACTAGAATGTATATTCTGAATTTTTCATTGAATTTCAACAGTAGTTCACGAAATTTGACTGAAAAAGAGAAAATATCGTCTAATACTCGTTACAGAATGCAATTCCAACACTCAATTTCGCATACGTATTGGGAATAGGAGCCCATTCTGCAACTAGTTTTCGAATATACTATTATTGAACCTTATTCTGAATTGTCAATTTCGAAATTCAAATCTCGATTATTGCCCCCGAAATCTTATACAGGGTGATTTTTTTAAGTGTTTCATTAGACGTATTCAAGGAAGGAATTGTTTTCGTTTTAGAATACCTACATGAACTCAAATTGTTAAATATTTTCAAGCGGAATCTACTTCCGGTTCTAACGAAAACGAATGCAAACTTCGTTATTTCAAATCTAACACTTTGTATATTTATTTATATTTGTATTCTTTAATTCTACACTGATTTGATGTATGATATGCGCAACCACTTCAAGCGATTGTTGAGTTATAGCCTGATTGTCCGAAATATTGTCACAAATTAGTGTTAATATCTCCAAAATCCCTCATTGTAAGAAATTTTCTTCGCCACAGTGAAACAAGAGAAAGTAAGCGGATACTGCTTCTTGTATAAATTATGAGGTAATTTTATACAGGGTGTCTGAAACAGGGCTTCAAAGTGAGCATCAATAAAACTATGAAATCTATATTTTTTTCAAATGGTTCCCATATCATTTGTGACTCTATTGATTGCTCGTCGAAAACTAGTTAGAGTGTGCCAAACATTTCATGTCTTTAAAATCAGTAGTTTTGCCGTAATTGAACAAAATTCGAATTTCACGAATAAAGCAGATTTCGCTCAGTCAAATTTATCGGTATGCTCGTCTTTTTCAAGGTAGGCTATGTTAGGAATTGTCATTCTTACTTATTCTTATTGATCAAGCACTATGCAAAACATGTGATCATTGTTGTTATGTGTACCTATGAGAAGAAAAAAAAAACAAGAGATGTTGATATCTACGGAGGAGCAGGCGCGGGAGCAGGTACGGACTGAGGAATTTTCAGATTCACCTAGAAACTAGAATATATTCTAGCAGCATCATTTTCTTGTGAAGG